>JASTWF010001377.1:0-87491 GCA_030390025.1 Squalus acanthias | reverse complement strand
GGGGGTAGTGTGGTGAGAGGGGGGGGAGTGTGGTGAGAGGGGGGGGGAGTGTGGTGAGAGGGGGGGGAGTGTGGTGAGAGGGGGGGGTGAGGGGGAGGGAGTGTGGTGAGAGGGGGGAGGGAGTGTGGTGAGAGGGGGGGGGAGTGTGGTGAGGGGGGGTGGGGGGGGGGTGTGGTGAGAGGGGTTAATCTGGAATGCACTGCCTGAAAGGGTGGTGGAGGCAGATTCAATCCCTGCTTTCAAAAGGGAATTGGATAAGTACCTGAAGGAAAAAAATTTGTAGGGTTACAGGGAAAGGGCAGGGGAGTGGGACGAGCTGAAGTGCTCTTGCAGTGAGTCGGCACGGGCTCGACGGGCCGAATGGCCTCCTTCTGTGCTGTAACCATTCTATGATTCTATTGGGAAAAAGTACAATGCCCTGTTATGCCACTGATGGTTGTCCATGGGGAATGTAATGAAATTGTTTGCTCTGGCAAACAATGCATGTCACTGTTCGATACATCTGTGTGCTGGAGATTGACTGCTGTTGCTGATGTCCCCTGTGGCACACTGGAACAAGCCGGAGGCATAAAAGTTCAGCCGAATTGACCTTGACGGCCATTGGCAATGATGTGCCTGCGGTGGAGCTTAGCACAAGATCAGATGCCAGTGTATGTCACAACTCTGTCAGTCTCTCTTGTGATGTGCAGTCTACAAAGACGCAGTTCTCTGACAATTGCAGGTAATTCTACCTCTGCCTGTATATCCAGGTTTTCGGGTAATCATGACTGCGGGCGGTCTGCGTCTGGTTCTAACTCAAATACCTGGATACCTCTAGTACAAATTTTACTATTTAACACATACCAACTAAATAAAATAGCTGAATATGAGGGGAGGGAGACATTGGCTTATTTTAACAGGTGAAAAAAACTTAGACGCATATACGAAAATTCCCCATTTTATTAACTAAGTGGAAATCAGCTCTGGATTCCGGGATTTCTCAGAATAAGTAGTAGGCGAGCCTGTATAGTATCTTGATGTTTTTGTAACTAAGTACATCCAGAATGTGAAAATGTGGACTTAATGTACTGGAACATTTTATTCTTTGATAACAAAGTCTTGTGGAGGTCAAAAGCTTATCACTTACCACAAAATCATCTGACACAGATATAGTGCATTACGATTACAAGTACTTACTTGAAAAAGGAATACATTTATTAGCTATCTTATTCAACAACTTACACTTATTATCAAGTAAAAGTATATGTCAAAGCATTTTATAAGAGGCTGTCGTGACCACCATGCAGCGGACTCCAAGGCATGATCGAAGAGATAAATTTTAAGGAGGCTAAAACAAAGTGGTTTTAGCAGAGAATTCTAGAAAGCAGGGCTATAATGGCCGAAAGGTTCAATACGGAGTATGCATTCACCATATGTAAAGAGGCACAGACTTCATGAAAAGTTGGCATTATCAACCTGGGTGTGTCGACAGCTACAGATGAGAGTTCAAGTTTCTTTGTTCAGAATTTGGTTTCAGTGGTTAATTTCATGTATTCACAAAGCCAATAGTCTACATCCCACTGGTCAGTATATATGTCTTCTGAGATTGCTAGGAAAAGTGGACAAATCTCCCTTCCCTACAAGCCCACATTCATCTGTACTGCCAAGGATCAGGTACAGAAACAACTCCACAGCCTTGGACTAATTAACCATCTCATAAGACAAAACACATCCTCTATCACTAGAGGGCCCGAGATCAAACATCTCACCCTTCACCATCTTGGAAAGTCAAATGCCACCAAGAATTGGATGCAAACTTCCCACCTAGCCAATTTGCTTAAACAACCAGAAAAATGTACAAGTGCTCCACCAATAAATTAGGAGGAATTGAGCAGCCCTTCTTGTTTCACTGCCAAGATAACTAGACTGGCAGGAATTGAGAGCTCTTTCATAAAGCTGCACAACAATGCTATGTGTCTGGTTGATTCAGTTGCCTCTGAGTCTGAAGGCCATGAGTTCAAGCTCCATTCCAGGACTTGAGCACAAAATCTGGGCAGCACTGAGGGAGTGCTGTATTGTAGGAGATGCTGTCTGCTAAATGAGATGTTTAACTGTGGCCTCATCTGCCGGTCTGGTGAATGTAAAATATTCCATGGCATTACTCGAAGGAGAATAGGAAATTTTCCTAGTATCCTGATCAAAGCCAGCAAAAATTGGATCATTCATCTCATTTGCCATTTGTGGGACTCTGGGAATTGCTGTTGTGCTTACCTATTAACAATAGTGACCACACTTCAAAAGTAATGTGTACACAGCAATGCAGATTGTACCTGAGCATGGAAGCTCAGGTACAATCTGCAGCAGAAAATCCCCATCAGAGGACTTAAAGCAGCTCTAGCCTTTAGCATGGCAGCTGGAACTGTGGCCATAGACACTTTAAACACAAGAGTGCAGAGAGCTGTCTCTTCAATTATTTGGTTGGTACCATTCAGTTTGCCTTCCTCGTGTAGCAGAACCAATGCCCAGTAGTGGCCTGGAAGGTATGCACATTCACAATGATACTGTCTCTCAGGACAGCACCACATGTGTGCCTTCCCTCCAACTTCCTCAGCTGCCTGCACATGTGGGAGAAAGCAGCCAGGACCAGGCTGATCTCACACCAGAACAGGAGACATGGTCTGTAGGAGGTCCCTCTAGGACCTCGGCTGCTCTGGGTCAAGGGTCACCTTAGTTCCCCAAAGCTCCTGCTGGAGAGCACCAGTTTGGCACCTCAGAACCTCCTGCCACTAAAGCAGCACTGAGGAGTAGTAGGAGGCCAGGTTTAAAAGGGCACACAATTATAGGTACTAAGAGGAGACACAGCAATAGGAAACAGTAGAATACCACACATATTTATGTCAGTTAAAGAATTGTTTGTACTGACAAAATGTGCAGATTGATTTGTGGCAAGGTAGAGGAATGCCTGGGAAAAGAGTAGCTGAATGGATCTGAACTGGTAGAATTGGTAGTTATGCTATAGAAAGGAACATCAGCATATGAATAATTAGGTGTGTGTTCATAAAGGCAGTGGGCACAGCTGAAGGTGTGCAGATGCCTGGCAGCTGGCAAAGGGTACTCTTGTGAACTCTTTATCAGTCAAGGCCTCAGCTGCCTGCTGGCCTTCATCATCTTTCTCCTGAGGAATAATCAGCAATTCTTTGCAGATGGCAAAAATATGCAGCACACAGCCGACCGAAACAATGCAAGATACCCTAGCAGGACTCTACGGAGTGCTGCCCAGATCTATTCAGTTACCTGAAGTATGTATTCTGAATCCTTATTGTCTGTTCAATGACAATCATGGTGGCACCATGGATTTTATTGTATCGGTGTTCCTCAGGATCCAAACCATTGTCATCAACCAGTGCTGCAGAGGGTAGCCATGATCACCGATCAGCCACCTACCATTGACCTGTGAACAGTGGTGGGATTACAGACTGCCTTAAAACAAAAGAATCATGACAGCTCCCTAGATAACATGCATTTACTTGCATTATGAGGTGGTTTATATTGCACACCAGCTGCATCTTGAGGGAATGATACACTATCCTATTGAGAAAGTTTGTCTTCTTGAAAGGGGCAGGTGTGGTGATGTGGGTGCCACCGATTGCCCCTTGCATCTGGCCAAATCCAGCCACTCTGTAAAATTGGGCAGCCCTCTGACATTGACACACAAGATCCATAGGAAAGGATACGAAATCGGCTGCTCGCTCTAACAATGCGTTAGTTAATTGGTTTCCAAAGCCAATTGGCTAATATTGCAAATGTCGCCTGATGCCACCCAAAGGAAGCAAGTAGCATAGAGCTTCAGTGCCACAGTGCCTTTTACTGTCACTGGTAATGAGATTTACCCCAGGGCAAGCAGGTGGCACAGCTCAGTTATTGCTTTACAAAGGAAGCACATCCTTCTCAAGCACTGCCGAATTGTGAGTTGTAGACATGAGAGTGTAGGTGCCTCTGCCTGTGTGCCTGACTTCCCAGACCTGTTCCTCTAGATCCTCCTCTTCTTCTTCATCTTCATAGCAGAAGAAAGGGGGAATGCCTAAGGGAAACACCATTGTTTCCTGAGGTACTAAAGTCACAAGTTTTGTAAAAAAAAAAGCAGCAACAATGCTGAAAGTATCAGCAAGGGGGAAATGGCAGAAACAGAAACAAGACTACCAAATGATTCGACAAATCAGCAAACCGCAAAGCTACTTTCCCCTGTCTGCTATTGCCGACCCCAAAAGCCTCTTTTATGTGGGTGTTCATTTGGGCGAGGGGGAGGCACAGCAGAAGGAATTGGAACATTGCATTCTAATGAGCTATTTAATTAAAGCAGGCTGGATTGTGGTGGGCTCTATGGGCCACCCATATTGCTCGCCAAAGTAATTGCAGCGAAGGTGTTAACAGACAGCAATTCACTGCAAAACCTCCCCAGCCTATTGTTCTCTTCTGGCCATCCTGAATGTGCCCCAAAATGGTTTGGATATGTGAGGAACACCCAGCCCACAATTCCATGGTCTAAGTGCCACTGGACATCTGTTCCAGCTTTTGGTAATGCTTTTTGTTATTTAATTTCTCCATTACTAATCACAATGCATTCTGAACTTTTTACTTCTCCAGTGCATGGGTATAAAACATTGCTGGGATATAAAGCAAAGCATTTCTGCGCATAGAGGAAAATCAGGTAGGAAGGATCAAACGTCCATAACACAGTCTGCCTGATTTTCCATGCATTCATTTAAATGGAAGGAAAATCAGACGGGCTCTGTTAAAGGTGTGTGAATCTTCCTGCCCAATTTTCCCTAATGTATTTTGCCCTGACGATGCTTTATGCCCAAGTGCTGAAGAGGAAGGTCTAGTGCTTGGCAGAGAGGAGGGCAGGAAACTGCTTGTCATAGAGTCATAACGGCACAGACGGAGGCCATTCGGCCCATCGAGTCCGTGCGGGCTCTCTGTAGAGCAATCCAGTCAGTCCCATTCCCCCGCTCTATCCCCAACAGCGTGATCATACCCTTTTTGCACCAAATGGATTCTGTCCTTGTCCCCTCAAGAACATCCTCCCTTTCCAACACTACAATGTCTTCCTTAATCAGCACTGCCACCCACCTCCCTTTTTTCCTTCCCTATCTTTTCTGAACACCTTGTACCCTTGAATATTAAGTGCCCAGTCCTCACCGTTTTTAAGCCACATTTCCGTTATTGCCACATCATATTGCCACACGGCTAATTGTGCTTGTAGCTCACCAACCTTATTCACCACACTTTGTGCATTTATGTACATGCATTCTAAACCCATTTTTGAATTTTTCATAGTCTTTCTTAGTCTGCTCCTATCTAATATGGTACTACTTCTGCCTCTAGTACTATTTTCTTCTCTAGTACTACCCAACACACTCACTCTTTTATGCACCGTATTCCTCTTTTCTACTCCTATATGCTGGTACCCATCCCCCTGACAAGCTAGTTTAAACCCTCCCCAACAGCACTAGCAAACCTCCCCGCGAGAATATTAGTCCCGGCTCTGTTGAGGTGTAACCCGTCTGGCTTGTACAGGTCCCACCTTCCCCAGAAATGGTCCCAATGCCTCAGGAATCTAAAGCCCTCCCTCCTGCACCATCTCTCCAGCCATGCATTCATCTGTTCTATCCTCCTATTCCTGTACTCACTAGCACATGGCACCGGGAGTAATCCGGAGATTACTACTTTTGAGGTCCTGCTTTTTATTCTCTTTCCTAGCTCCCTATAGTCTGCCTGCAGGACCTCGTCCCTCTTTCTGCCTATGTCGTTGGTACTGATATGGACAACGACCTCTGGCTGTTCACCCTCTCCCCTTAGAATGTCCTGTAGCCGCTCAGTGACATCCTTAACCCTGGCACCAGGGAGGCAACATACCATCCTGGAGTCACGTCTGCATCCACAGAAATGCCCATCTGTTCCCCTAACCAATGAATCCCCTATCACTATTGCTCTTCCACTCTTCTTCCTCCCTCCTGTGCAGCTGAGCCACCCGTGGTGCCGTGGCCTTGGCTCTGGCTGATCTCCCCAGAGGAGCCATCACCCCCACCAGTTTCCAGAACTGTGAACCGGTTAGCAAGCGAGATGCACTCTGGTGATTCCTGCCCTGCCTGCCTGGTCCTCCTCCTCTGTTTGGTGGTCACCCATTCCCTCTCTGCCTGCACATTCTGAGGCTGCGGGGTGACCACTTCTAGAAACGTGCTTTCCAAGTATTTCTCAGCCTCGCGGATGCACTGTAGTGACTCCAGCTGCTGCTCAAGCTCCGAAACCCGGAGCTCGAGTTGCTGCAGTTGGCGACACTTCCTGCACACGTGGTCGTCCAGGCCGCAAGAAGCGTCCAGGATATCCCACATGGCACAGGATGTGCAAATCACGGGACTGAGCTGCCCTTCCATGCCTCTATTTACCAGACTATGGAGGTAATTTAGCAGAAATAAACTTAAAACTTAACATGAAACACTCAACAGCTACCCACCAATCAGCACTTCCCTCTATTAGGTAGGCTATGAACTACTTAGCAGAAATATACTCAAACAGAACAAAAAAAAATAACCACAAATACTCACCCGATACTCACCTCTCAGCTCCCTTGTGCCAGCGACACCTTTGAATTCTGATGTCACTCCTTCGTTGTGTCGCTTGCCGACTGTCTCCCTCGCAGGTAGTCCGCTCGCTCAGACTCCCAGGGCTCTGCTCCGCGCTACCTTTATCCCCGGTCTCCGACTCCGTTCCTCCCGCAGGTCCGCTCACTCAGACTGTACTGCTGCCCTGTGACGTCACACCTTATTTTTTGGAAATCATGGAAGGTCCCGCCGCCGCTGGTGTCTCCAATTAGGTCCTCGCTGTTTAAAGTACTCTGTCGCTCTGGCTATCCGCTCCCACTGTTTAAAGTACTCTGTCGCTCTGGCTCTCCGCTCCCGCTCTGTATAAAGTACTCTGCCGCTCTGGCTCTCCACTCCCGCTCTGTATAAAGTACTCTGTCGCTCTGGCTCTCCGCTCCCACTGTTGAAAGTACTCTGTCGCTCTGGCTCTCCGCTCCCACTGTTTAAAGTACTCTGCCGCACTGGCTCTCCGCTCCCGCTCTATATAAAGTACTCTGCCGCACTGGCTCTCCGCTCCCGGTCTGTTTAAAGTACTCTGTCGCTCTGGCTCTCCACTCCCGCTCTGTTTAAAGTACTCTGTCGCTCTGGCTCTCCACTCCCGCTCTGTATAAAGTACTCTGTCGCTCTGGCTCTCCACTCCCGCTCTGTTTAAAGTACTCTGTCGCTCTGGCTCTCCACTCCCGCTCTGTATAAAGTACTCTGTCGCTCTGGCTCTCCGCTCCCGCTCTGTTTAAAGTACTCTGCCGCACTGGCTCTCCGCTCCCGGTCTGTTTAAAGTACTCTGCCGCACTGGCTCTCCGCTCCCACTCTGTTTAAAGTACTCTGCCGCACTGGCTCTCCGCTCCCACTCTGTTTAAAGTACTCTGCCGCACTGGCTCTCCGCTCCCACTCTGTTTAAAGTACTCTGTCGCTCTGGCTCTCCGCTCCCACTCTATTTAAAGTACTCTGCCGCACTGGCTCTCCGCTCCCACTCTGTATAAAGTACTCTGCCACTCTGGCTCTCCACTCCCGCTCTGTTTAAAGTACTCTGCCGCTCTGGCTCTCCGCTCCCGCTCTGTTTAAAGTACTCTGCCGCACTGGCTCTCCGCTCCCGCTCTGTTTAAAGTACTCTGTCGCTCTGGCTCTCCGCTCCCGCTCTGTATAAAGTACTCTGCCACTCTGGCTCTCTGCTCCCGGTCTGTTTAAAGTACTCTGCCGCACTGGCTCTCCGCTCCTGCTCTGTATAAAGTACTCTGCCGCACTGGCTCTCCGCTCCCGCTCTGTATAAAGTACTTTGCCGCACTGGCTCTCCGCTCCCGCTCTTTTTATAGTACTCTGTCCAGCAAACCATATGACTAAAGGCTCAGCTGACAAGGAATGCTAACTAAATTTAAAGGAATGTGGCCACTTAAAGGTAAGGAGCTGATTACAGGGCAACAATTTTGTTACCAATTATAAAGGCTGTAAATATTGTGAATGTATATTTCATATGAACAATACATCAGTCCTTTGGTTCATAAATCTGTGGACAGCATACTGGCTTATAGATTGCAAGAAGAAGGGTGAGAAACAATAAGGGAAATCCGAGTAAACAAAGGCAAGAAACACAAAGGGCTATACTAAATCATAAGTCTAAAAGGACAAAGGGTGTTAATAAAACAAGCCTAAAGGCTCTGTGTCTTAATGCAAGGAGTATCCGTAATAAGGTGGATGAATTGACTGTGCAAATTGATGTTAACGGATATGATGTGATTGGGATTACAGAGACGTGGCTCCAGAACAATCAAGGCTGGGAACTGAATATCCAGGGGTATTCAACATTCAGGAAGGATAGAATAAAAGGAAAAGGGGGTGGGGTAGCATTGCTGGTTAAAAAGGAGATTAATGCAATAGCTAGGAAGGACATTAGCTTGGAGGATGTGGAATCAATATGGGTTGAGCTGCAGAACACCAAAGGGCAGAAAACGTTAGTGGGGGTTGTGTACAGACCTCCAAACAGTAGTAGTGAGGTGGGGGAGGGTATGAAACAGGAAATCAGAGGTGCATGCAAAAAAGGCGCAGCAGTTATCATGGGTGACTTTAATATGCATATAGATTGGGCTACTCAAACTGGAAGCAATACGGTGGAGGAGGATTTCCTGGAGTGTTTAAGGGATGGTTTCCTAAATCAATATGTTGAGGAACCAACTAGAGGGGAGGCCATCCTGGACTGGGTGTTGTGTAATGAGGAAGGACTAATCAGCAATCTTGTGGTGCGAGGCCCCTTGGGGAAGAGTGACCATAGTATGGTGGAGTTCTACATTAGGATGGAGAAGGAAACAGTTAATTCAGAGACCATGGTCCAGAACTTAAATAAGGGCAACTTTGAGGGTATGAGGCGTGAATTGGCGAGGTTAGATTGGCAAGCGATATTTAAGGGGTTATCAGTGGAAGGGCAATGGCAGACATTTAGAGATCGCATGGATGAACTACAGCAATTGTACATCCCTGTCTGGCGTAAAAATAAAAAAGGGAAGGTGGCTCAACCATGGCTAACAAGGGAAATCAGGGATAGTATTAAAAGCAAGGAAGTGGCATACAAATTGGCCAGAAGTAGCAGCAAACCCGGGGACTGGGAGAACTTTAAAACTCAACAGAGGAGGACGAAGGGTTTGATTAGGGCAGGGAAAATAAAATATGAAAGGAAGCTTGCGGAGAACATTAAAACGGACTGCAAAAGCTTCTATAAATATGTAAAAAGAAAGAGGTTAGTAAAAACAAACGTAGGTCCCCTGCAGTCAGAAACAGGGAAAGTCATAATGGGGAACAAAGAAATGGCAGATCAATTGAACAAGTACTTTGGTTCGGTGTTTACTGTGGAGGACACACACAACCTGCCGGAAATAAAAGAGATCAAAGGATCTGGTAAGAGGGAGGAGCTGAGGGAAATCCTTATCAGTCGGGAAAAGGTGTTGGGGAAATTGATGGGACTGAAGGCTGATAAATCCCCAGGGCCTGATGGTCTGCATCCCAGAGTACTTAAGGAGGTGGCCTTGGAAATAGTGGATGCATTGACGATCATTTTCCAACATTCCTTAGACTCTGGATCAGTTCCGAAGGAGTGGAGGGTGGCTAATGTAACCCTCTTTTTAAAAAAGGAGGGAGGGAGAAAGCAGGGAATTATAGACCGGTCAGCCTGACATCGGTGGTGGGTACAATGATGGAATCAATTATTAAAGATGTCATAACAGACCATTTGGAAAGTGGCGACATGATAGGTCCAAGTCAGCATGGATTTGTGAAAGGGAAATCATGCTTGACAAATCTTCTGGAATTTTTTGAGGATGTTTCCAATAGGGTGGACGGGGGGGAACCAGTAGATGTGGTGTATTTGGACTTTCAGAAGGCCTTCGACAAGGTCCCACACAAGAGATTGGTGTGCAAAGTTAAAGCACATGGGATTGGGGGTAATGTGTTGACGTGGATTGAGAACTGGTTGGCACACAGGAAACAAAGAGTAGGAGTAAATGGGTACTTTTCAGAATGGCAGGCAGTGACCAGCGGGGTACCGCAGGGTTCGGTGCTGGGGCCCCAGCTGTTTACATTATATATTAATGATTTGGACGAAGGGATTAATTGTAATATCTCCAAATTTGCGGATGACACTAAATTGGGAGGCAGTGTGAACAATGAGGAGGATGCTAGGAGGCTACAGAGTGACTTGGACAGGTTGGGTAAATGGGCAAATGTATGGCAGATGAAGTACAATGTGGATAAATGTGAGGTTATCCACTTTGGTGGTAAAAATAGGGAGGCAGACTATTACCTGAATGGTGGCAGATTAGGGAAAGGGGAGGTGCAACGAGACCTGGGCGTCATGGTACATCAGTCACTGAAGGTGGGAAGGCAAGTGCAGCAGGCAGTCAAGAAAGCAAATGGCATGATGGCCTTCATAGCAAGGGGATTTGAGTACAGGAGTAGGGAGGTGATGCTACAGTTGTACAGGGCCTTGGTGAGGCCACACCTGGAGTATTGTGTGCAGTTTTGGTCTCCTAACTTGAGGAAGGACATTCTTGCTATTGAGGGAGTGCAACGAAGGTTCACTAGATTGATTCCTGGGATGGCCAGACTGACATATCAAGAAAGACTGGATCAACTGAACTTGTATCCTCTGGAGTTCAGAAGAAAGAGGGGGGATCTTATAGAGACGTTTAAAATCCTGACTGGTTTAGACAAATTAGATGCGGGCAGAATGTTTCCAATGTTAGGGAAAACTAAAACCAGGGGTCACAGTCTAAGGATAAAGGGGAAGCCATTTAAGACTGAGATGAGGAGGAACTTCTTCACCCAGAGAGTGGTGAATCTGTGGAATTCTCTACCACAGAAGGTTGTTGAGGCCAGTTCGCTAAATATATTCAAAAGGGAGTTAGATATAATACTCACAACTAGGGGGATCAAGGGGTATGGCGAGAAAGCAGGAATGGGGTACTGAGGTAGCATGTTCAGCCATGAACGCATTAAATGGTGGTGCAGGCTCGAAGGACCGAATGGTCTACTCCTGCACCTATTTTCTATGTTTCTATGTTTCTAAGACAGAACAAAAAACATTGGGCTGAATTTTCCATGGTGGTAGCGGGTGCGATCGGTGGCGGGTCAGGTGGGAAAGCAATTTTTTTTTGACAGCGGGTCGGGAACCACACGCCTTTCCCACAGGTGCATCTGTCATCTTTGGAGCAGCGGGGGGACCCAATTGAAATCATTGAGATACTTTACAGGCACTGAAGAGCCTTTTTCCCCCTACTTTTTAAATTTCCCTGCTTGGCCACGGGATTCACACAGCTCGGGAACCACGTCTGTCAACCTGAGGCGTGAGTTCCGTGGCCATTGCTCCAGCTGATAACTTGACAGCGTGGAAAACAAACCAAAATAAAAACATGTTGATTACATCAGCTGATTGATGGAGATTCTGTTCTACTTGAAAAGCTACTGGTAAATGTTACTTCAGAAATTCCTGAAGGGATGTAAATGGTGGCCACATAAAGCATTATCGGGCCCTGCTCTCATCTGCCAAAATTGCTCACTATTCCAGAATCATTCTGGAATGCAAAGTTAAACTCTGGCTCCTATTCTCTACTGCTAACTGTCTTCTTAAACCCCTCTCCCCTCCACCCTCACATCCGATAACAAGTGTGAGGAGCTCATGGACTTCTTTGTCTCTAAGATTGAGACCATCCGTTCAGCTGCCTCTGCCACTTCCCTTCCTTCCCCTAGCCCACTGGGCCAAATTTCCTCTAAGGTTCCCCCGTGCCCTAGCCGTGAACTCACATCTTTCTCCAGTTTCTCTCCGATCTCCCCTCATGACCTCTCTGCGCTCATCTTATCCGTGAGACCCACCTCCTGCTCCCTCGACCCTATTCCCACCAAACTACTGACCACCCAACTTCCTTTTCTGGCTCCCATGTTAGCTGATATTGTTAACAGTTCTCTCTCCTCAGGTACTGTCCCCTTCTCCCTCAAATCTGCCGTCATTACCCCTCTCCTCAAAAAACCAACCCTTAATCCGTCCGTCCTTGCAAACTACCGCCCCATCTCCAACCTCCCTTTCCTCTCCAAAGTCCTTGAACGTGTTGTCACCTCCCAAATCCGTGCCCATCTTTCCCGCAATTCCATGTTTGAATCCCTCCAATCAGGTTTCCGCCCTTGCCACAGTACCGAAACGGCTTTCATCAAAGTCACAAATGACATCCTTTGTGACTGTGACAAAGGTAAACTATCCCTCCTCGTCCTTCTTGACTTGTCTGCAGCCTTTGACACGGTTGACCACTCCATCCTTCTCCAACGCCTCTCCACCGTTGTCCAGCTGGGTGGGACTGCACTCACCTGGTTCCATTCTTATCTATCTAATCGTAACCAGAGAATCACCTGCAACGGCTTCTCTTCCCGCTCCCGCATCGTTACCTCTGGTGTCCCCCAAGGATCTATCCTTGGCCCCCTCCTAATTCTCATCTACATGTTGCCCCTTGGCGACATCATCCGAAAACACAGCTGTATGTACGCTGATGACACCCAGCTCTACCTCACTACCTCGTTTCTCGACCCCTCCACGGTGTCTAAATTGTCAGACTGCTTGTCTGACATACGGTTCTGGATGAGCAAAAATTTTCTCCAATTAAATATTGGGAAGACCAAAGCCATTGTTTTCGGTACCTGCCACAAACTCCATTCCCTAGCCACTGACTCCATTCCCCTCCCTAACATCTGTCTGAGGCTGAACCACACTGATCGCAACCTTGGTGTCATATTTGACCCTGAAATGACCTTCCGACCACATATCCGCAGCATAACAAAGACCACCTACTTCCACCTCTGTAACATCGTCCGTCTCCGCCCCGCCTCAGCTCATCTGCTGCTGAAACCTTCATCCATGCCTTTGTTACCTCTAGACTTGACTATTCCAACACACTCCTGGCTGGCCTCCCACATTCCACCCCACATAAACCTGAGGTCATCCAAAACTCAGCTGTCCATGTCCTAACTTGCACCAAGTCCCATTCGCCCATCTCCCCTGTGCTTGCTGACCTACATTGGCTCCCGGTTAAGCAGCGCCTCGATTTCAAAATTCTCATCCTTGTTTTCAAATCCCTTCATGGCCTCACCCCTTCCTATCTCTGTAATTTCCTTCAGCCCCACAATCCCCTGAGATGTCTGCGCTCCTCTAATTCTGCCCTCTTAAGCATCCCTGATTATAATCACTCTACCTTTGGTGGCCGTGCCTTCTGTTGCCTAGGCCCTAAGCTCTGGAATTCCCTGCCTAAACCTCTCTGCCTCGCTACCTCTCTTTCCTGCTTTAAGACGCTCCTTAAAACCTACCCCTTTGACCAAGCTTTTGGTCACCTGCCCTAATTTATCCTTATGTGGCTCGGTGTCAAATTTTTTGTCTTAAAATACTGCTGTGCAGCGCCTTGGGACGTTTTACTATGTTAAAGGCGCTATATAAATATAAGTTGTTGTTGAGGGAAATACATTTTTCACTGCCCATTCTCGGCAGTTGCCTTCCAACTCAACAGTAATTGCAGTGAATTGATCTGCACTATAAAAAATGACATATACCATTTAAATACATTTTTGTGTTGCTTCTGGTCAGGTTTTTCTCACAGTGTACTGTGATTGTCCAGTTACACATTAAATCAAGTCATCAACCATAACAATTTAATTCTCATCTCTCATTCCACTGGTTCAATTTGCTTTCAGTCCCTGAATATGACTAATGTAATTTTTCAGTCTGAGACTTTAGGGTGAATTTCTGTGGAGGTTCTCTAACTTGTCCATTGTTAACTTCAACGGAAGAGCTGCAGAAATCTTGGAAACACAGTGTAAGCACCACTTACACTGTTTGTCAGGGATTCTGCAGCTCTTCCGCTGAACTTGCATAAGATTGTAAATCCACCCCTTTACAATTATATTTCAAATCTGCTTAATTTTATGTATTACCTATACACACACACCTTTTATTTGTACCAGTTACTGACACAAAAGTCTATAGATTTATGACTAAAGCACCAATAACTTCCCAATTAATGTACTTTTTAAATTATGTTCTTGATCCTATTTGTAGACGGAGTCATATTACTTAATGATAATATTATTTAAATAATTCTTTGTCACTCATATATAACTTTTATTATATTAATGTACAGTAAAGATTCAACACCCACTATGTTAGATTAAACTTAAAATTTAATGTGGCCAGGGTCCCTTTAAGGATCTCGGCTTAAGACGCATCATGAATGACATCACCAGACCCGCTCCATCACATTGGGCCGGGTCACACGCTGGGCGGCCTCAATGGGCCCCATTAAAGGAAGTTCATTTTGTACAGCGGGATGGAATCAGCAGCGGGGTCGTGACCCGCTGCACCGGACCCACCAAGTAAGGAAAATTCCAGCCATTGAGTGTGCAAGTGAATTTTCCTGCCACCGACAGTGTCAATCTTATGGTGCAGGTTGGCTGGCTGTGGCTGTCCCAGCAGCAGCTGACACAGCTCTGCAACTGGCTTCCTACTGACCCACAGCCTGTGAAGCCAAGTACCTGGTCTTTACCAGGTAGGTGTGCGAGGACCTGCAGATATAGTTGATGGCATCATGGCGACTGTGATCATTCCAGGTCTGGTGCCTGCTGATCTCCATAATGCCATTGTTTATCTTGTGCCATTTAAAGCATGAAATACTGTGATTGGAACGTTTGAAAGCAGCCACAAGCATAAAGGTAACAATGACTTGTCAAAGGGCACGGCACTTAGTGCAGCTGTTAGTTAGGTGCCCTGAGGTTAGTATGAATGTTGTTATTGTGGGAGATAAAGTATAGATTTTACATTACTTTAAGAACCTTTCTGTTCTGCTAAACTCTTGGAAAGAGTTTCTCTCTGATATTGGTATTGTCACCGATATTAGCACCGAGGCAGGGAGGGAGCAGGGGAGGGAAACCCGGAAGAATGAATTTAACAGCAGTACCTGATTAAGATTTTTTGTCTCCGTTTCCCGGCTGCAGCCAGCCAGATTGAGAAGATGGCTGGCTGTCGGGCGGGTAACCCTTCAGCACCAGGCTGCAGCCGGGGAGCAAAGAGGAGGGAGAGAGGGATCAGAAAGGCCGGAGGTGGGGAGATCGGAGGCCAGAGGGGAGATCGACGGCCTCGGGGGGAGATTGAAGGCCGAAGGGGAGATGGGAGACCATGTGGGGGGGTTAGAGGGGGTGGGGGAGATCGAAGACCAGAGGGGAGATGCGAGGCCTAGTGGGGGGGGGAGGGAGGGAGGGAGGTGGGTAGAGGGGAGTGGAGGAGAACAAAGGCCGGAGGGGAGATCAGAGGCCTCGGAGGGTGGGGAAGATCGAAGGATGGAGGGGAGATGGGAGATCATGTGGGGGGGTTAGAGGGGGTGGGGGAGAACGAAGGCCAGAGGGGAGATGCGAGGCCTGGAGGGGGGAGGGAAGGGCGTGATGGGGAGATTGTAGGCCGGAGGGGAGATTGAAGGCCTCGGTGGTGGGGGGAGATCAAAGGCGCCGGGCCTGGGGGGAGATCGGTAAGACCGGGGGTGAGGGGGAGGAGACCGTGACTCGGGGGGGTGCGATTGCGGGGAGGGTGGAGCAGGTGCAGAAGCAGGTAAGCAAGATCCAGCAGGAAAGTGGAAAGGCACTTACCTGCTGGATCCAGCAATCCTCGACTCACTTTAGCCGCCGGGTTTCTCGACAAGGGTTAAATTTAAAATGGAGATTAAATCTGAAGCACGCAGCCTCATTAAAATATTTAAATGATCAACCCGCCTCCTGGGAGCGGGTTGGCTGCCCGCCCCCCTCCTCCCCATCCCGCCTCCGTTAAAACCGGTAATGGGCGGGTTCGAGACGGGTTAGGGTCGGGTTTGAGATTTTTAACATTTTAACATCCCACCCAACCCAAATCCACCCGTTTCTGGAGGTTAAAATTCCCCATGACTAATAAATAACCCTGATTATCTCATTAATAAATATTCCCATCATGGACTGATCTGTAAACTGCAAGAAAAATGGAGGGACAATTATCTGAACAGAAAAGTTAAATTCCTATGCTTAACAGCTACAAGATAAATACATTTCCACAGGTAAATTTGCCGAAGCTATGCTGGGCTTGCTCGATTTGCTGACCAGCAACTTTGGCTCCAAAAATTAGGCCGCGCTGCCAGCAAGTGGGGGCCTTATTTATATCGAATTATTATTTAAATACAGTCCCCTGCAGAGCACAGAATCCAGTCCACAGGATGAGGGATTTATTTTTACATCCTCCCCAGTCTAGCTGCATATACTGAGCATTAAAAGTACACTCTTGATCCCGGGGACATTAGGTCCGTTTAGAGGAGTGACCGATAACGCTGAACCCGATAGAGGCTGGAATTTTCCGGGGTGGTAGCAGGCATGATCGGTGGCGGGTCGGGTGAGAAAGTTGCTATTTTTGACAGCGGGTCAGGAACCCGCTGTCATCCCAGCCCCACGCGCCTTTCCCCCAGGCGCGTCTGTCATCGTGGAGCCGACCAGACCGTCAACGGCGGGCGACCCAATTGAAATCGTTATCAGGTAGTTTACAGGCACTTAAGAGCCTTTTTTCCACTTACTTTTTAAGTCTCCCTGCATGGCCACAGGATTCACGCTGCTCGGGAAGCATGTCCGTCAACCTGAGGCGGGAGTTCCGTGGCCATTGCTCCAGCTGATTACTTGACAGCTTCAAATGTACAGTAAAAGCTCCCACCTGACAGATAATCACTTTCCTCGGGTAGAAGCTGTTGCTCAGTCCATTTCCAGTGCAGATTCTGCAGGCTGCAAGTGTTTCCAGCAAAGTCTCCATCCAGTCTCACCTCATTGGAAGAACTCTCTCACCGTTGACAGATTGCTTCTGTCATCTGTACTTCAGCTGCCATCTATTCCATCAACATGGGTGCCGTTTATACTGTCTCACCTTGGTCCTCAGAATCGGACCACAATGAGTCCCAACACCAGCAGCACCAACAACAACACCAACCTTCTCCACAATCACATGATGTTGCACAGGACAGAGGGCATCAGCACCTGAGCACATTGCTGACCGGGAGGCCAGGGATGGCCTCATCATGGCCAGATTTACTTAACTTTATGCTGTTCACCCATACGGCTGCCACATGATATGCCATGTTGGCACCACCCCACACCAACACCATAAAGCATCCCTACAGTGACCAAGCCATTCCTTTCACACTCATCACCATTGCAGGGGGGGAGGGGGGTACCGTTATGTCTCACCATTCACTGCAACTCACTAAGTCACTTCCAAAGGTGCAGACAAATCTGTCCAAGACTGGGAATGTTGAAAATAAAGATTTTTATGTTTAACACCACATTAACAGAAACTTTACATGAACATTGGATAAAACAACCAAGTGGCTACCCTTGTGTGTTGTTAGTTGGTATGATTGCACGAGGATGAGGGTGAGTGTGAGGGGTAGCTAGTGAGAATGGATGTGATAATGTAGATAGAGAGGGATGGGTGGAGGTGCAAGGTAAGTTGGTGTGAGTAAGGATGTGCAGGAGTAGGGTAGGGAAGGCAGAGTGATGGGAAAGTGATGAGAGGCACAGCAGGATGAAGTTGAGTGTGGCTTTGTACTAACCTTTCCTGATCTAATGAGATCATAAGCATATGGAGGGAGTCATTGGAGAACCTGGGTGCAGCCCTCTGTCTGTGCAGTCATTGTCAGTGTTTGCAGCACTCCAATGCTGTAGCGTACTGACAGCACTGTTAGATTAAACTTCAAATCTAATGTGGCCATGGTCCCTTTAAATATCTCAGCTGAAAACGTGTCATGAATGATATCACCAGACCCGCTCCATCTAATTGGGCTGATTAATGCGCTGGGCAGGCCCCATTAAGGTAAGTTCATTTTCTACAGCGGGATGGAGCCAGCAGCAGGGTCGTGACCCCCAAGGACACCGCCCGCACCGGTCCCGCCGAGGTAGGCAAAATTCTGGCCAGAATATCTGGTTCAGACCTGAAATCTGCAACAGCCTAGTTTTCATGGGCGGAAGTGCCACCGACCAGGACTTGCAGCCAACCAGCGGGAAAACAAAGAAGATTGGAGGAGCGGAAAAAACCGGCATACGGTCCAATCAGAAACCGAGGCAGGGTGCATCTTCAGTGGGGTCCAGGCGGAAGTGCTGGTCCCTGGTTTCCCGGTCTCCACTCAGCCAATTCCACTGGCAGTGAAGATCTACTGGATGGAAAACTAACCTGATTGTGCCCATATTGGGAACTTTAATAGTGTCTGCACCACAGGCACCAACAAACATTTCTGCCTCATTACTCATTTTATTTTATACATTACACAGTAAAATTCCTCACCTCTGTGACAGATATATATTGTTTATAGTAGCAAAAGTCAGCTTCACCCAGAATAAAATGCTATACAACATTCAAACTACAAGTTTGTACTTACAAAACCCAATTCATGAGTCGGTCTCGTGTCAGTGGTAGTTTGCATGACCTGCCACCTGAATCCATGAAACTTTCCTTCTCCTACTGCTATAATTTATTTTTACTATACCACCGCTGTCCCCTAGGGCTGCCAACACTCCCAGACTGCCCTGGAGTCTCCAGGAATTAAAGATTCATCTCCAGGACACTGTTGTGAGAAATCAGGGAGAAAAATCATAGGGGCATTAAAAAATTGTAGGCTAGAAATTCAGCTACTTACCACCACTCCGTAGTGCCATGAAATGGCGAAGAAAATGGTGGCTGCCGCTCTTTCGCCAGCTGGCGGAAGTTCCCGCAGCGGCCGCCAGCTTCCTCCCTCCCTTTGTGCTGCTGGTAACTGGCAGCGCCCTGAAAAAAAAATAGTGGCGTGGTGACGTCAATCGGCGTGCAACACCGACTTAACGTCACCACTCCGAACTTCGACCCTAGCGCTGAATTCAGGGGAACCTGGCGTGCAAGCAGGCTGACAGTGGCAATAGCAGCACCTCTTAAAGAGACACACACATCTTTCAGGTAAGTTTGGATTTAAGCTTTTGGACTTTTTTTTGATTTTATTGAAGTAGTGGCTTGCTACAATAGATGTTAAAAGTTTTTTAAATGTGTAGGGAGTGATGCTGGACACTTGCAAGGCGTCGGATGGTAAAGGAAGGCCTTTGAGAGGACAGAAAATGCTGCAAATACTCAGCAGGTCAGGCAACATCTGTGGAGAGAGAAACTGATTTCACGTCTCAGGTCGAGATGCTGCCTGAGCTGCTGTGTATTTCCAGCATGTTATGTTTTTATTTCAGATTTACAGTATCCGCTTGCAGAGGGCAGAGGAAGATGCAGAAGAGGAAGAAGCAGAAGAGGAGGAAGCAGAAGGAAGAATGCAACCCAGACAGCCCCTTTCTGGCCGGGATATCTGGGATGGAATCATCCGCCTGCAGTACCAGTGACCACAACCCCAATTCCCCTTTCAACATTTGTCTCACACCTCTGTTACTGACCATCACAGCATCCTCTTGGCCACAATGCTGAAATAAAAGCCACCACAAAGCAAACCTTCAATCCAACTTTATACATCTATCCATCCAATATGACATCAAGAAATCAACTCATCATCCTTATGCATTCCCTTAGTGACTGTCTTGTGCGTTCCTTTGCCTATCCTACTGATATCATGCAGTGCTACCCCAGTGGCTGCAGCATGGAAGGCTGCTGATTTTCAGTGGGGGACACTGCAAATGGCCTTGCTGGTGGACCTTGAGGATGAAATCGTGAGTGTGAAATCGAGTGATGGTGTCGCTTCTTCTTCTTCTTGTTCTTCTTTTCTCTCTCTCCTGTCCCTCTGCTTGGTCAACCACTGGCTGGGCAGGCTGCATTTGTTGAGTGTGTGAAATGAGGAACGCACAAGGGTGGAGTTGTGGTGACGGGAGGGCAGGAAAGCAAGAGGTGCATGCCAGAAGGAGGATAATGTATGAGGATACCAGCATCTATGGGAGATGTGCCTCGTGATTGGTGCAGATTGATGGTAGGTGAGTGATTGGGGGTGGGGGTCATGCATTAAGCAGTGTGTGAGGCTAGTGGTGCAGTTGGTAGGAGACGGCTTTTGAAGATGCATTAACTGACCTTGACCAGTGGTCTGAGGTCATGAAGCTTCTTTGGGCACTGGAGCCAGGTTGTGGGGGTGACACTGCTGTCAGTGACGGCCTCGGTGATCTGGTCCCACATTGTTCTTTCTGGAGGGTGTCCTGGCCCCTGTGGGTAAAGGGCCTGTCTTGCAGTGTTGACCCCCTGCACAAAGTTGGATGCTGTGTGCGAGACCCTGGGTGCCCCTTCCCTGGCTTACTGAGCCATTTGTATTAGTGCTGAAGCAGTTTTCCCATTCTTTGAGGTTCGGAAGGGAATTCAGCTTTAAGTGCTGAATAATCACATTTGGGATAAAAACAGAAAATGCTGGAAATACTCAGCAGGTCAAGCAGTATCTGTGGAGAGAGAAACAGAGTTAATGTTTCAGGTCGACAACCTTCTCTCTCCACAGCTGCTGCCTGACCTGCTGAGTAATTCCAGCATTTTCTGTTTTTATTTCAGATTTCCAACATCGGCAGTATTTTGCTTTTGAATCACATTTGGGATTTCATTTTAATGTAAATTTTTTGTTGTTGAAATGCAGTAACGGCTGAAAACTGCATTTTTTCTCTGCATTTTAATTTGTATTAGTTCTGAGTGCATTGCCCGTTTAATTCATAGCCCTTTTAATTGCCCACAATTCCTTGCGAGCTCCACAGCCTCGCTCCCAGAGGCTGTGCGAAGCTCGAACGTCACTTCAGGACGGAAACTTCGCCTCGGAGGTCTCCACTAATAGCAGCAGGAGGGCGATGCACGGAAGGTTAGCGCTGCGCCACCAATCGCCAGCCTCCCAGACAAATTTATTCCCCTTAGCGTTGCGGCCATTTTAGCAGCCGTTAACTCCAGTTGTCGGTAACACCGGCAACCTTTGTGGCGAACACAGATTTCTAGGCCTATGTGTATTTTTCATTTTCGTTTATTAATTATAAAAATATTGGAGAAGGATAATAATGTCTGTTTAACTGGGCGGGGAGGTTGGAGCTGGGAAGTCTTGTAATGGAACCTCCAGCAATACATCCAACTGCCCCTTCCCATAATGACTACCAACATTAACGTTTTTTTTAAAGCCTGTATATGAAAGTAATATCTAATGTGCCCACATATGCAGGGTGCTCCTTAAAGCTCCACAGCATTACTGTGGGCCCCTGCTGGCTCATACTCAGCCCTCCTGCATCTCACTCCTCCATGTATTGGAGCTTGTGATGTAAAATCAGGGTATGAGAATCCTCAGTCTCCGTCCCCTTGTTCTCCATTCCCCCACCAGTGGTAATAATCTTTCACTATTTACGCAGAGTAAAGGTCCCAGGTTTCACTCACCGTTCGACTGGCTGTTTCTCTCTCAGAGCTGCTCCTACTCACCATGTTGCTGCTGCTGCTGTTCCTGGTTCTGCAGGAAATACTAGGCCTCATGCCAACCCCACTCCATTCTCCAGTACTCTCTTCCCCAACACCCCCTCAAGCCCCAACACCCCCCTCAAGCCCCAATGCCACCCTCAAGCCCCAATCCCCAGTCCCCCCATACCTGCCCAAGCCCCGGACAACCTGACGTCCAGTCCCCAGTTTCCCTCCCATGAGCCCCCATCTCCAATCCCCAGTCCCTGTCACCCTCCCCGATCCTAGTCCCTGTCACCCTCTCCCTGACCCCCACTCCCTGCCACCCTCTCCCTGATCCCAGACCCTATCACCCTCTCCCCGATCCCAGTCCCTGTCACCCTCTCCCCGATCCCAGTCCCTGTCACCCTCTCCCCGATCCCAGTCCCTGTCACCCTCTCCCCGATCCCAGTCCCTGTCACCCTCTCCCCGATCCCATGCCCTGTCACCCTCTCCGACCCCCAGTCCCTGTTACCAATCCCCAGTCACCTATTACTCTTACCCCCCACCCCACAGTCCCAATTCACCCAACTGTGTTTTGATGGTCAATGGGTTCCTGTGTAAATTGGGGAGGGTTTTGATGGTTTCCCTTAAAGTTTGAACCTTCAGTTCGAGCTTTGTGTTCACTGTTTTTGGTGGTGTTGCTGAGTCAGGACAATGGGTGAAATCATTAGCGCTGAACAGTCACTGACAGGACCTCATTTAATTGTCTCTTCTGAGACATGCCGACAGTTATCTCTCATGACTGCACTGAGCTGGGATACTAAGGACATTCAATTAATGAAATTAGTACTTTAAACTGAAAACGTTAGTCCCTCACACATCCTGATCATTAAGGTTTCTGTACTTAAATTATTGGTTCATTACTTCCTCACCTCCCCCCCGCCCCCCCAACTACCGAGTCCCAATCTCCCGGGTGTGACATCACTGAGCGGGGCAGTGGTGCAAAGTTTAAAAGGCCCATTTCCCCCAGGCTGTTAGAAGCAGTGCCCCCAATGTTTGAAAGGGCTGCTCCTCAATTTCTAGCTGCACTTCTGTCCCACGCTTCTGATATTTGGTCACCCGGTGCGGAGGAGGGGTGGGCAAGTCAGAGGCCCTCCTCGTGTGTCTGCTCCTGGGCCTGGCCAAGGTCCGGGTTGGGCGTAGCAATGGGGGTGGTCGCTCAGGCTACCTGCCTCTCTTCTGCGGCTATGTCTGCGCCTGCATGGCCCTAGAGAGGGACCACGCGGTGTCCGGCGGTACACTTCAGGCCTTCCGCGACCGGTGGGCACAGTAGAGACTGGTTGTCAACGCAGATGATAGAATTCTTATTTAATTTGATAAGTTTCCTTTGGTTTTTTATGATTTCGTTTTCTAATAGTTGTGCCCCTTTAAAAGGTGGCACTTTTGTTAGATTTTTTAAAATTTGTTTGATGAATCCTAATTGTCCAGTCAAAAGAGTAGAAGCAATGCCCGAGAGACTCGGCATAGCACACCACGGGCCAGATCAAACTGTTCCGCGGGCCGTACGTTTGACACCCCGGGCTATAACATGATGGGGTCATTCTTCATCTTTAACACTCCCGGTGCAGCGCTTTCTACACTGGAAGCACATATCAGGAACTCAGGCATGTGCCCAAATGCATGATACACTCTCAGTTCACAAATCTCTGTGGCAGAAGTGCTAAAGACAAAAACTTACTTCTACAGGGCTGATTCTGTGCCCTGTGCTCCCATCGAGTGAGGCTCCACGACTGGAGTCTCATCTTAAAAAATTACCCCTCTGTGTTCTTGGTGTTGTGAAGAGTTTGATTTATTTGACTGGTAACTTTTAATAGAAATTCTTAAAATAACATTTAAGCAGCTCTAGTCAGTAACCAGGTCATCCCATGTTTCCAATCCAAACTTATGCTACATCGCAATCATGATGAGCTCACACCCAGGTATTTATCCGGCATAATGGTTGACGTCTTCAGGTGCGTCATTTCCACAAGGTTTAGTAACTAGTATTTTCACACTAATTCAGGTCGTGCCGTGACTCTTCACTGAGTTATGATTTGTCAACCAGCTAGAAGTTCATCATTAGTGCCACTCACATGCCGACAGTCAGAACTGAAATAATTAGTAACTGTATCAGACTCAACCCTCTCCTAGACTGAGGCCATATTAGCTATCAGATTTTGTCTCCTAATTTAAATTGGCCAAATTAAGAGCTTAACAAATATTTTGCACTTTTTGGACTCACAGCAGAAAAGGATTATTTGACAGGACTTTTTAATAGTAGCAATACTTTTGTGCCCTATGATGAGTGAGTTCCTGACAGGGGACGGCACAGACATGGGAGGAAAAGTCAAAGCGAGAGTCAATCCAAGACACGTCTGCATACTTTTTACAGCTGGTATCAGAGTAGCCATGGCACAAGCCAGCATGGAGGCTTGTCTGCCTCCCCCCCAGCTAGTTGTGTGTGGGATAGGGAGAATTAAATGAGGCAGAGAAAAACACATATATTAAAAGACTGCTATCATATTGTGAATAAGAGTCATTTTTATTTTTTAAAGTTAAAGTTTGTATGAATGAAATTGTGTTTTGCCTGCTGTCATTTGGTGAATGCTGTTTGTACCAGACTCAATGGGATGAAAATCAGGCAGGTTGTACAATAGGTGGGTGATGAACTCTGCCAGATTACCAGTCGGGGGGTGAAGGTAAAAATGACCCCCAATGTCTTTAGGAGAGGAGGTGAGAAGAGAAAAAATAGTGAGGAAAACAAAAAGAATGATTCAGAATTATGAATTCACAAATACCTGTGATGCTCATCAGATTTATTTTAGATGCTACCCAGAAAATCAGGTGATCTAAAGTAAAAGCAAAACTACAAAAATGTTTCACGAGTTTAACTTGCTGCGTTAGTGGTTTTACTGCAACTGAAAAACGTTTATGAAACTCTAATCATCATACATATATAATTGTTTTCAAAAACACATCTTCCTGAAGCTTTGTGGTTACTTCAAAGCAGAGAGCAATAACTACCACAAATTACAGTGTGAACCCATATTTTAAAGATGGTGCATCATCCAATGTTACAACACAACATGCCATACTGGAAGTTTAACATTGTGGTTATGCATATTGTCTTTCAGTTTCAGTTGAGCCCTACAGTGCTAGTAACTAGGTGCACAAATCCCGCAATCGGTTGAAATATAATTGGTATTCTGTAGAATAAGAGGTGTGGCATCAGAAAGTAGTTCTGTTTTCTGCGTTTTTCATGGATGTGAGTCAAGGATGTTTCATTCATAACTTGGGAGTTGTATCTGAGGCAGGGAGATTCCACACCTGAATGAGTCTCGATGATGCAGATATAATTTTTTTGCCCTGCCCTGTCTATTTGAGATCAGCTGTAATTATTTCAAATAGCTTAGTGACTGTGGCAGATTGCCTTAAGGGGAATTCCACTTTCTGGAATTTGGCGTCACATTTAGTAGTTCTCAGTTCCTCAAAAAGACTAAGGCCAAGAATTTCCTCAAAATTACTTTTAAAAAATTGCAACCGCTGAAGAGGTTACACACGAGTTTCCCGGGTTTGCTCATTTGCATGCCCACTGGTGTAAAATGGGCATAAGCAGCTGACCTACCTGGAGACTTCTATGCAGCCTGCCCTCTTCAGCAGCAGACTAGGGGACAAACAGGTCAGCCAGGAACAGTGTTTGGCTCTTTCACGTCACTCTAAAAAAACTTCACTGCATGTCTTACCAATATTTTTATTACACTTGTACAGAATTCTGATCACTCAAGCACCATCTGAACCCAGAGGGCAGCAGGGCATGGTACCAAGCCAGAGAAAAAGGAGAACGCACATCTTCACTCATTCAGACCTCCAAGCCTTCCTGGGGGGGGGAGAGGAATTGAAGGCAGGACCAACAGACACCAGGGCATGGTGCCACAAAGACACCCAGAATTATCACTCGTGCTACCTGGAGGAAGTTGGCACTGGCACTGACTGCCAGCTCGCTCACCCCTAGGACTGCAGAACAGTGCCACAAAACATTCCACATCCTCGGCAGGGCAGGCAAGTTAACCCACTGCGCACCTCTCACTTTTCTTCCTTGCCCACCCTGGGCACCAGCGCACTCATCACCCTCTTAAACTAACAAATACACAACTAACCCTTCACAATACTTTCTGGTTAGTGCTCTCTGCCCCAACTCAGCATCTTGCTCTATGGCTACCCAGCTCTCCTCACAGTAATTAGTTACATGCACAACCCCAAAACCCCTTCCTCCGCTTTAACAGCCTCACAGCCCCACATCTCTTACTTCACCTCTCCCATGCCACCTGGCACACGCTCCCCAACTGCTGTCCTTACCCGCATTCATTCTATCTTCTTGCAGCACAAATTGCCGCACAATACCTGCCACAGGCAGGTCACCGGAGGAAGGCTCCCCAACCTTAAGTATCTCAGCTCTTCGAGGAGTAGGCCATGGAGTTCGTGAGGAGGCACACAGCTGTTGCCATGGGAGATGGCAAGGTTGGCAGCATCTTGCTGGCGGCAGCTTACTGACTGAGCACCTACACTGTCACCCTGCCATCCCTGTGAAGCACCACATAGATACAACCTTCCACCCCTTCCCTGCCTCCTTAATCCCAAGGGGTAATGCTCACCCATTCTTGGCTTCTGCCCTGATTTCCTGCAGATCCACCACAGCAACAGATGGGCACAGGAGGAGGAAAGTGATGATAATGGCGAAAAGGATGATGAGAAACAAGCCACCCAGGAGTTGCAAACTCAGGACAGCAACACATCAGGTTTCAGGTTTCCAGCCATCCTCCTCATAGCATTAAACCAGTGGAACGTGAGAGGCGACACCAAGCTGCCATGAGGCAAGGGTTTCCTCAGTTCCCTGAGCCTTCTGTAGATCATGAGCAGTCACACCTTGCGTGATCCTGGCTCTCAGGTGACACCTAGAAGAAGCACAAGAGTAGGTTAGAAAAAGGCATGTGTAGGCACCCGGGGGAAGCACGGTGTTAAGAAAGAGTAAGTTAATTGTGTGCACTTTGGAATTTACTGTAATAAAATAATAATAAATTTCAGTAATAAAAGCACTGACCTGGTGCTTTGTCATTGATGGAGATTAGAGTCACACAGGAAAAGGGGCATTTATGTGATGCTGATGTCTCCACTCAGCTGATGGTGATTGGGGCAAAGAGGGCAGATATGTTGTCATGTGGTAGGATAGGAAGTGGTTTGAGGGAATGTTCCTTTATTTGGAAGTGGGGAGAACGAGGTTGACTTGTTCCACCGAAGAGAAGACATCAATGATACTGTCTGAGTCTCCTTTGCTCCATCCTGTGATACTCCTCCCCTCCAGGATAATGGCAGACAAGAGACTGCCCATAGGGAATGCCATACCTGCTCCTGCAAAGCCCTGACTGTGGGTAGGTGGTGTGGGAGTGGGGACGCCGGGGGGAGGGGGGGAAGGGGGAGTGGGCGTCCGAAAATCTACCAGTGGTTTGACCCTGTGAAAAGCAGCGAAAAGAAAATGCAGATGCCTGTAGGCAAAATGGCAAAACAGTAACACTTTAAAAAGTGATTCCCAGCTGCAGAAATCTGTACTCAAAGATCTCCAGACTCTTCTGCGTCAGGAACTCTTCACATCCGCCTACCTCAGCTGATCCTGGCAACTGCACCAGCCTCGTAGAACTCAGTCTGTTAGCCCGAGTGCAGCGGCAGTGCAACATGTATCAACTGTATGTGATATTCTTATGTGACATCGCTGATTTAAATGAAGATGCAATGATCAATATGACTGGCATCTAGCTCAAAGCAGTTCGGACAAGGCGCACAGCAAGAGGGGTCAATATAGTTTGTGCACCAAGAAAGATTCAATCCAAAAGCTGGGAAATTAATTTATAGGACATATTACCAGGGATGTGTAATGTAGCAAATATTTGGGGTGTTTGTATATTTCCTTGTCAGAAGCAGAACTTTATTCATTGTACAAGAGTTTAGGGATATCACCTTGATTTTAAATGATAAAACATCATTTGCATGTGATAATTATAGAAAGGAGCAAAGATTAAAAATATAGTACATGCAGGACCTTTGGAACTAACAAAGATATGTAAATCCATAACTCTTCAGCAATGTAAGAGGAACTTGAAGTGTTTTGATAACCAAACTCTTAATCTGTGTACACTAATAACCACATCAAAAAAGAAATACACAACTACTGTGCAGCTGTAGCTTACTTGGCTGCTTTTACTGTTTCCAAGTTGTCGAAGTTGATGCCAAAATAATCATACATGGTTCATGTCATAACTCAGCTGGTGTTATGATTTAAGATTTGTGATCGGCAGTGTAATCAAAGGACTCAGGACAACTATTGAGACTACAGTATCGTACCAACTGGGAAGACCAAAGGCAGTGACAATGTGTCCTGTATTTGAGTTAAAGCTGGTTTCATGGGAGCTCCATGGAAACACTGCAGTGTTGAATGGAATGCTTTGCTCTACAATTAATGAAACAAACCTAAAAATTAAAGAAGTCAACCAATCTTGAGAGATTTATTGATATCATAGTAATATAGCCAGAGCCAAGACTATATTGCAATTACACCACAAATAAACAATGTGCGACACTAATGTTATTTAGCAGCATTCAATCACAGCAACTGTTCGTAAACACCCAGTCTGGTACATGGGCTCAGGCTCACGAGAAAGAAAGAACTTGCATTTATATAGCGCCTTTCATGACCTCAGGATGTCCCAAAGCACTTTACAGCCAATGAAGTACTTTTTTTTTTAAGTGTAGTCACTGTTGTAATGTAGGAAAATAATAACATCCTGATCCAGGTATTCTAAACAAAAAAGAGGCATATTCTTTTTTTTTTAAGTATATACATATTTAGTATGTTTTTATTTTATAATGCATATAGTGTGGCGGATCGCCACCTAAAACGGGCATAATCCACTCTTCCGTCTGTGGACAAATTTCCAGCCCCTTCCCTTTAAGGCAGAAGGGGGCGGGGCCTCAGGTTTTACCCAGAGAATTCTGGGAGCACCAGTCAGACATTTTGTTGTGCCATGCAGTGAATAAAAGCTTCTTGTTTTCCACATATGGATTCAGCCTCCATTCGTGTTTCGCGGCAGCCTCAACAATAGCCTGGAAATTACTGTGAGTCATGTTAATGGCTCTGTTAAAATAGAGCAGCGAGAAATTTGATACATTTATTAAGCATTTGTACGATATATTGGTCACAATAATTTCCAGGCTTATATCTTTCATCCATAAAATGTAGTGAACTATAGTCTTCTTTAGTTAGACATCTGTGGAAGCAGGTAAAAATCTATGTGTGAAATTTCCTCTGGGGCTGATTTCAGGCAAACTTTGTATGCAAGGTGCTCTGGTGTAGTTTCAGGAACCTTTCTATTACTCAAGAGGGTCACTGAGTGTATGGAGTAAGATTGTGGACAGTGAACCACTTTCGAAGGCATTACATAGGGTGGGAGTGGGAGGGTGACAAATAGCTCATCTATTCAGCAGCAGCCTCAAGAACTCCAGGTAGCTGGATAGCTGGGGCATGCATATTACGGCCGGGTAGTAATGTTCCCAGCTGTGATACTTTCACAGGGGTTAGCACCCTCCTAAACTCTGGAATTCTCTCCATAAACCCCTCTGCCTCTCTCCTCCTTTAAGACACTCATTAAAACCTACCTCTTTGACCAAGCTTTTGGTCACCTGTCCTAATATCGATTTACTTGGCTCGGTGTCAAATTTTGTTTGATAACGCTCCTGTGAAGCGCCTTGGGATGTTTTGCTATGTTAAAGGTGATATATATATGCAGGTTGTTGTTGTTGATGTTAAGGTTGAGAATTTGAGCAAATATAGGCTTAAGCCAAATGTAGCCATATCTAAGTGGGTCTGACTAAAAGGTTAAGGAAGTAGCTTATTGTGATGTCAATAATCTCGCGATCAATAATACGATCCTGAATTGCCGTGGGGGCTCTCCTAATCTCTGGCCCTTCCTCCTGGGGAGCAGCCGATCTCCCGCCGATGTTACGGCAGCAGATCCAGACAATCCCTGCAGAAATTCACAGTCCTCATGTTCTTCTGCAGGACTAAAGTTACAGTCAAAGGAGCAGATTACTGCTAATCCAGTATTATTCCACTTCAAAGAACTTCCTGCCCACTATTTTTTCCTTCAGTTCTTTTTAGGTTATATCCTTGCAAAAAGTAGCAATAAATAAAACCGATGAACCGGTGTTAATGTTCCTGGTTTGATTTTCTCTGTTACCTTCCCATACTCCAGTCCACAAATATCAACATTCCAAAGCAAAATCCTGCTCTAGGGATGATTGAAACGATTTACTGCACTTTCAAGTTCCAATCTTAAGCTAAAGGAGCAACTAGGGGGAGGGGAACACAAAAATCAATGCATTTGCTCCTTAAATGGCTGCAAGTTTAGTTCTTGTTTTACAATATGCACAAGATATTGTGCGTCAAGAAACATGTTAGTACGAGGCTGGAATTTATCACTAATCAGTGCAATGTATAAACAATGTAGCTTAGCAACAATGTCTACATGCAACACGTAAATAGTACACTCCTTCTTTATATTCATATCACAATATGTCTCCATAAACCCAAAAACATAATTAGCAAATAAAACATTTATGATCTTTTCCAGTTATAGTGTAACAGCATAATTCAAATCCAAATGCCTCACTCTCAGGAGGAATCAATTTAAACATAAATATAAGAAAACAATGTAGACAGGATTGCCCTGTATTCTTTGTTGAAAAAACTCAGGCAATAAACCAGGAGAGTGAGATTCAGGGTGATTGAATGACAAGATTTCTGTATAATTCCTTCCTGGAGCCTGAAAGAATCGAGTAACGCAGAAATTCATGGCCTAGAAATAATGCTCTTTTGGGGGTGGTAATCCAGAGTAGTGGGAACGGAGGGGCAGGGAATAAGGGCTGAACCCAATACTGCCGGGTTTCTATCCCTTTCTGTCTGTGACGATCATTAGTCCAGGTCTCTGAATTACTAGTCCAGTAACATAACCACTATGCTACCGTACCCCCAAATTTAAGAAACACAGAGATGGTGAAGGTGGGTGCTTCTCCCACCTGCTGCCGCCACCACCACTTCCTGGCATCACTTTTAGGGGCATGACAGGCAGGGCCCCAGGCTCCCCAGGAAATCCTGCCATTTGCACCTCCTATATGGCCAGCAGTAAGTAGGTCTGCATGAAGCAGATGTAGTTGGCGTAAGGACTGTTTGTGGTCCCACAATGTCATATTCAAACAACAATTGATCTGATTTTCCCTCTCCGACTGTTGCATCCTGCATCACGTTGCCAGCTTTTCCTGTTTCCATTTCAGACCCGCATTACTCCACCATCTCAGCTATTCCCACGTTCTCTGTGTTTCTTAAATATGGGGGTACGGTAAAAGCCAGGGTCAGTAATGGTGACCGTGAAACTACGGGATTGTCGTAAAAAACCTATCTGGTTCACTAATGTCCTTTAGGGAAGGAAATCTGCCGTCCTTAACTGGTCTGGCCTATATGTGACTCCAAACCCACAGCAATGTGGTTGACTCTTAACTGCCCTCTGAAGTTCCCCAGCAAGCCATTCAGTTGTACCAAACGGCTAAAAAGAAGAATAAAAAGAATAAAACTGGATGAACCAACCAGCATTGAACTAAGTACCGGATACGACAACGGCACAATGTGCCAAAATTGGGAGAGCTGTCCCACAGCCAAGTCAGGCAACAGCCTGAGATCTTCATAATCACAGAATCATATGTCCCAGGCTCCTCCATCACCATCCCTGGGTATGTTCTGTCCAACAGAAGTGGTGGCACAGTGGTATATAGTCAGAGGGAGTGGCCCTTGGAGTCCTCAACATTGACTCCGGACTCCATGAAGTCTCATGATATCAGGTCAAACATGGGCAAGGAGACCTTCTGCTGATTACCACCTACCGCCCTCCCTCAGCTAATGAATCAGTACTCCTCCATGTTGAACACCACTTGGAAGAAGCACTGAGAATAGGAAGGGCACAGAATGTACTCTGGGTGGGGGACTTTAATGTCCATCACCAAGAGTGGCTCAGTAGCACCAATACTGGCCAAGTTCTGAAGGACATAGCTGCTAGACTGGGCTTGCGGCAGGTGGTGAGAGAACCAACACAAGGGAAAAACCTACCTGACCTCGTCCTCATCAATCTACCTGTCGCAGATGCATCTGTCCATGACAGTATTGGTAGGAGTGACCACCGCACTGTCCTTGCGGAGACGAAGACCCATCTTCACACTGAGGACACCCTCCATCGTGTTGTGTGGCACTACCACCCGTGCTAAATGGCATAGATTCAGAACAGATCCACAGCCCAAAACTGGGCATCCATGCGGCGCTGTGGGCCATCAACAGCAGCAGAATTGTATTCCACCACAAACTGCAACCCCATGGCCCGGTAGGTGCCTCACTCTACCATTACCATCAAGCCAGGGGACCAACCCTGGTTCAATGAGGGGTGTAGATGAGCATGCCAGGAATAGCACCAGGCATACCTAAAAATGAAGTGCCAACCTGGTGAAGCTACAACACAGGACTACATACATCCTAAACAGCAGAAACAGCATGCTATAGACAGAGCTAAGTGATCCCACATCCAGTTGTGAATGGTGGTGGACAATTAAACAACTAACGGGAGGAGGAGGCTCCATGAATATCCCCATCCTCAATGATGGTGGGGCCCAGCACTTAAGTGCAATAGACGAAGCTGAAGCATTCACAACCATCTTCAGCCAGCAGTGCCGAGTGGATGATCCACATTGGCCTCCTCCTGAGGTGCTGACCATCACAGAAGCCAACCTTCAGCGAATTCGATTCACTCCACGTGATATCAAGAAATGGCTGAACGCACTGGATACAGCAAAGGCTATGGGCCCCGACAACATCCCGGCTGTCATGTTGAAGACTTGTGCTCCAGAACTAGCCATGTCTCTAGCCAAGTTGTTCCAGTACAACTACAACACTGACATCTAAACAACAATGTGGACAATTGTCCATGTATGTCCTGTCCACAAAAAGCAAGACAAATCCAATCCGGCCAATTATCTTCCCAGTCTACTCTCAAACATCAGCAAAGTGATGGAAGGTGTCGTCAACAGTGCTAGCAAGTGGCACTTGCTCACTAATAATCTGCTCACTGATGCTCAATTTGATTTCCTCCAGGACCACTCCAGACCTCAGTACAGCCTTGGTCCAAACATGAACAAAAGAGCTGAATTCCAGAGGTGAGGTGAGAGTGACTGCGCTTGATATCAAGGCAGCATTTGACCGAGTGTGGCATCAAGGAGCCCTAGTAAAATTGAAGGCAATGGGAATCAGGGGGAAAACTCTCCGCTGGCTGGAGTCATACCTAGCACAAAGGAAGATGGTTGTGGTTCTTGGAGGCCAATCATCTCAGCCCCAGGACATCGCTGTAGGAGTTCCTCAGGGCAGTGTCCTAGACCCAACCATCCTCAGCTGCTTCATCAATGAACTTCCCTCCACCATAAGGTCAGAAGTGGGGATGTTCGCTAATGATTGCACAGTGTTCAGTTCCATTCGTAACTCCTCAGAAAATGAATCAGTCCATGCCCATATGCAGCAAGACCTGGACGACATTCAGGCTTGGGCTGATAAGTGACAAGTAACATTCACGCCACAGAAGTGCCAGACAATTACTATCTCCAAAAAGAGAGAGTCTAACCACCTCCCCTTGACATTCAACGGGATTACCATTGCTGAATCCCCCACTATCAACATCCTGGGAGTCACCAGAAACTTAACTGGACCAGCCACATAAATAATGTGGCTACAAGAGCAGGTCAGAGGCTGGGTATTCTGCGGCAAGTGTCTCACCTCCTGACTCCCCAAAGCCTTTCCACCATCTACAAGGCACAAGTCAGGAGTGTGATGGAATACTCTCCACTTACCTGAATGAGTGCAGCTCCAACATCACTCAAGAAGTTAGACACCATCCAGGACAAAGCAGCCCACTTGATCGGCACCCCATCCACCACCTTAAATATTCACTCCCTCCACCACCGGCGCAGCAGAGTGTACCATCTACAAGATGCACTGCAGCAACTCGCCAAGGCTTCTTCGACAGCACCTCCCAAACCCGCGACCTCTACCACCTAGAAGGACAAGGGCAGCAGGTGCATGGGAACACCACCACCTGCAAGTTCAAGTCACACACCATCCTGACTTGGAAATATATCGTTGTTCCTTCATAGTCACTGGATCAAAATCCTGGAATTCCCTACCTAACAGCACTGTGGGAGTAACTTCACCACACGGACTGCAGCGGTTCAAGAAGGCCGCTCCCCGCCACCTTCTCAAGGGAAATTAGGGGTGGGCAATATATGCTGGCTTTGCCAGCAATGCCCTGTGAGCGAATAAAAAAAATCAATTTTAAATTTATTTCGCTATGCTTCCTGTTCTCTCGTGTTAATATCACTTCAGTTGTTTTTTCAGCTCCTGTTTTCCATTTAAGCGCTTTACAGGTGATTCTACTTTCTCTCTCATATATGTGTGTTTTTATCCATCCCCCTCCCGCTGTTCTGTTCCTTTTAAATGCTGTACTGGATTATACAATCATGTGGTGATATACTCTCGCTATAAAATAGCAACTATTGTGTGTCGCACAATGTGACATCTTTATCATTGAAAGACACAGGATTAACTGGAACTGTAGATAGTTATAATAAGTTTTCAATGACTTGCACATCCCACATACCAAAATTAGAGTATAATAAATAGATGTAGGCAAACATGGCAGCCATTTTGGACATAGCAAGACCCTGAAAACAGCAACAGGATAAATAAAAAGTTAATCTGTCTTTGATGGCATTGGTTGAAGGGGGAATGTCATGGCGTGGGACCTTTAATGATCAGAACAGACAGACTGGATCGCAGTTTAATATCTCATCCAAAGGAAAGCACCTCAGAAAGTATAATGCTCCTTCCTTACTGTGCTTGATTCAATGGTGTCATCCTATATTGGCCCAAAAATTCGGCCGTTCTCGGGTGAGTACCCGCTGCGTACTCACCCGTATTCGTTCCCGAAGTGCTGGTTTCCTGCATGCACTGCGCATGCGCGGGAAACCGGCACTTCCGGTATGGCAAAGGGGGCGATTCCTAGGTGAACCACGTGCACACTAGAGGCTGCGCGCACGCAGCACACTTAGGTTTTTTTTCAGGTTTCAACGCGAGGGTAAGTATGGAAGATTCTACGCAAGTAAAAAGGAGGCGTAAGTCCCCTTTTGAACAAGGTAAGTAGTTAATTAAGTATAATTTTTAAAAAATTTCAACAGGTTTATCTTTTTTAGAGACTTTAAAGAAAGGTAAGTTTATTTTTATAACTTTTAAAAAGTATTTAAATTTTTTCAAAAATTTACATTTTTGTTTAAAGTGGTTAATTTATTTAACTATAGTTATTTTATTAATGTGATGGTTTTTAAAAAAAAATTATTTGAGGTTTAGCTGTTCTTTTGGGGCTGATTTCAATTCACAGGTTTGACAGTCTCCTGTCAAACCTATGAATGAAAGATGGTCTGCTGCCATTGGCTCTCCATGGCCCACGTGATCCCAGGGGTCGCATCGCACTAACTGCGCCCCTGGGACACGCACACACTGCGCGCCGGCACTAGGGAGAGGCCCGGGACCCGAAGTTCCTGTGGGCCGAAAACACAACGGCAGGCGCGGTGGGTAATATCGCGCGCGATCCTTACCCCCGCGGCAAGCCTCCGAATTGAATTTCTAGGCCAATATGTGTTAAAATACTGAAACAGGGCTTGAACCAACAAGCTTCTGACTCACGGGCCACGAAATTCGGCACCTTAACGTCGGTAGTTAAGGCCGGTTTGGAGAAAAAAGTGGCGGCCGCCTCGCTTCCACCCACGTCCGGCGCAGCCCGCACTGTTCGCCATCTTGGTGAGGTCAATAGCGTGGGTGGGACATGTGTGTGCCGGCAGTCTGCAGAGTAGGCAGATCGTGACGTCGGTCAGCGTGTAACACTGATTTAACCCACAACCTGCCATTTTGGATGTCGCCGCTCCATTCAACGCCCACTCCTAAAAACGCACAGCTGATTGTGCGCTCATCTTAACGAGGGACCCCACACCAGCGCTATTTAAAGGGATACATGCAACTTGCGGGTAAGTTGATTATTTCTCTTTTACTGCTCTTGCAGAGTTTATATGAATACTGGGTTGCTGGAAGACATTTCAAAAGTTGTTAAAGTGTGCAGGGAGTGCTGCTGGACGTTGGGAAGGCGTTGGCTGCTACTGGAAGGCCTCTGAGTGCACCACTTGCTCCCAGTTATGGGGGCTCTACTTGCAGGCCCCTCGCACTGCAGCATGACAGGGAGATGGAGCAGAGGCAGCAAAGAAGACAAGCTGCTCGCAGAGGAAGGAGGAGGGGGGAGGAGGGCTCTCAGCAGGAGGCCTTACCCGCCTAGGGTCTTCAGGGAGCACTTCTCCTACCTGCACCTAAGCCAGGAGCAGTGTGTTTGGGAGCTCCATTTCACCAAAGAGGTGGGCACAGAACTCTGCCACCTCTTGGAACCAGACCTGTAGCCTCAGAGTAGGGCAACGACGGCGCTGCCAGTGGCCCTCAAGGTGACAGTGGCCCTGTATTTTTTCGCCAGCAGATCCTTCCAGGCTGGAACCGGCGACATAGCTGACATCTCGCAGTTCATCGTCCATTGCTGCATCCAGGAGGTCACAGAGGCTCTGTACTCTAGGAGAGGGGACTTCATTGTCTTCTCTCTAAACAGAGAGAAGCAGGAGGTGCGCGCATGCGGCTTTGCCAGGATATCGGGCTTCCACATGGTGGAGGGTGCCATCGACTGCACACACTTGGCTTTGTGGGTGCCGCATATCAATGCTGAGATGTACCGTAACCGCAAAGGCTTCACTCACTTAATGTGCAGTTGGTGTGCAACCACGCCCAGCACATCATGATGGTGAATGCCCACTATCCTGGCAGCAGTCATGATGCCTTCATCCTGCACCAGTCCAGTGTGCCAGCAATCTTCCAGCCACCACGTCAAACCTAAGGGTGGCTGCTCGACGACAAGGGCTATCCGCTCTACACCTGGCTGATGATTCCTCTCTGCAACCCCACCACTCATGGCCAGCACCCATATAATAACAGCCATGCTCCATGGAACAACTGCCACTCTGCCGGGGCGGCGCCTCAGCAATCCTAGTAATCTGTTGGAAGACAGAAAGCAAGATGTGCATGCTTACACCATCAGCAACTTGTAAGTGAGAAGAGATTGTGGGATGAGGGGGAAGTGGGATGTGAGAAGGATTAGGTATGAGCATACAGTCATCATCAATGCTTTCAGCCGCGCCAATCGCCACAGCCTCATCGACGGCCCCTCCAATTATATCAAGAACTGTCTCCTCCAGCTGGTTCAGGTTCTGCAGCCGTGCCTGCCCCCCGCCTGTTAGCTGGATTGTCGTAAAAAAAAACATCTGGTTCACTAATGTCCTTTAGGGAAGGAAATCTGCCATCCTTACCTGGTCTGGCCTATATGTGACTCCAGACCCACAGCAATGTGGTTGACTCTTAACTGCTCTCTGCAATGGCCTAGCAAGCCACACAGTTGTAGCAAACCATTACAAAACAAAATAATAAGAATGAAACCCTGGAGTGTAGAAAACCATGCCAGGAGCAGCACCAGGCGTACCTAAAAATGAGGTGCCAACCTGGGGAAGCTGCAACACAGGACTACATGCATGCTAAAAAGCAGAAGCAGCATGCTATAGACAGGGCTAAGCGAGCCCACAATCAACGGATCAGATCAAAGCTCTGCAGTCCTGCCACATCCAGTCGTGAATGGTGGTGGACCATTAAACAACTAACAGTGGGAGGAGGCTCCATGAATATCCCCATCCTCAATGATGGTGGAGCCCAGCACGTGAGTGCAAAACACAAGGCTGAAGCATTTGGAACCATCTTCAACCAGAAGTGCCAAGTGGATGATCCATATCGGCCTCCTCCTGAGGTCCCCACCATCACAGAAGCCAGTCTTCAGCCAATTCGATTCACTCCACGTGATATCAAGAAATGGCTCAGCACACTGGATACAGCAAAGGCTATGGGCCCTGACAACATCCCGGCTATCGTGCTGAAGACTTGTGCTCCAGAACTAGCCGCGCCTCTAGCCAAGATGTTCCAGTACAGCTACAACACTGGCATCTATCCGACAATGTGGAAAACTGCCCAGGTATGTCCTGTCCACAAAAAGCAGGACAAATCCAATCCGGCCAATTACCGCCCCATCAGTCTACTCTCAATCATCAGCAAAATGATGGAAGGTGTCATTGACAGTGCTATCAAGCGGCACTTATTCACCAATAACCTGCTCACTGATGCCCAGTTTGGGTTCCGCCAAGACCACTCGGCTCCCAACCTCATTACAGCCTTGGTCTGAACATGGACAAAGGAGCTTAATTCCAGAGGTGAGGTGAGAGTGACTGCCCTTGACATCAAGGCAGCATTTGACCGAGTGTGGCATCAAGAAGCCCTAGTAAAACAGAAGTCAATGGGAATCGGGGGGAAACTCTCCACTGGCTGAAGTCATACCTAGCACAAAGGAAGATGGTTGTGGTGGTTGAAGGTCAATCATCACAGCCCCAGGAGTTCCTCAGGGCAGCGTCCTAGGCCCAACCATCTTCAGCTGCTTCATCAATGACCTTCCCTCCAACGTAAGGTCAGAAATGGGGGTGTTCGCTGATGACTGCACAGTGTTCAGTGCCATTCACAACTCCTCAGATAATGAAGCAGTCCATGCCAGCACGCAACAAGACCTGGACGATGTTCAGGCTTAGGCTGATAAGTGGCAGGTAACATTCACACCACAGAAGTGCCAGGCAATGACTATCTCCAACAAGCGAGAGTCTAACCACTGCCCCTTGACATTCAATGGCATTACCATCACCGAATCCCCCACCATCAACATCCTGGGGGTCACCATTGACCAGCCACATAAATACTATGGCAACAAGAGCAGGTCAGAGGCTAGATATTCTGCGGCGAGTGTCTCACCTCCTGACTCCCCAAAGCCTTTCCACCATCTACAAGGCACAAGTAAGGAGTGTGATGGAATACTCTCCACTTGCCTGGATGAGTGCAGCTCCAACAACACTCAAGAAGCTTGACACCATCCAGGACAAAGCAGCCTGCTTGATTGGCACCCCATCCACCACCTTAAACATTCACTCCCTCCAGCACCGGCGTACCGTGGCTGCAGTGTGTACCATCCACAAGATGCACTGCAGCAACTCGCCAAGGCTTCTTCGGCAGCACCTCCCAAACCCACGACCTCTTCCACCTAGAAGGACAAGGGCAGCAGGCGCATGGGAACACCACCACCTCCAAGTTCCCCTCCAAGTCACACACCATCCTGACTTAGAAGTATATCGCCTATCCTTCATCGTCGCTGGGTCCAAATCCTGGAACTCCCTACCTAACAGCATTGTGGGAGTACCTTCACCACACGGACTGCAGCGGTTTAAGAAGGCAGCTCACCACCCCCTTCTCAAAGGCAATTAGGGATGGGCAATAAATACTGGCCTTGCCAGTGACGACCAAATCCCGTGAATGAATAAAATAAACCTGAAAGAAGCACCTCATTGTTAGTGGAGCTAAAGAAAGGGGAAGGTACCAATGGCGCAACAGGGCAGAGAAAGGGTCCCTCAGTTCTCGGACGCAACACTGGAGGCCTTGGTGCAGGGGGTCGAAAGGAGGAGACAGATCCTCTACCCCCAAAGGGTCTAGGAGGCCCTCCAGACAGACTGTACGAAGGCAGTGGGAGCAGATAGCTGAAGTGGTCAGTGCCACCAGTATTTCCCCCAGGACCTGGATCCAGCGCCGGAAGAAGTTTAATGACCTCACACGAGTGGGCAAGGCCAGTGAATGCATCTTCAAATGCCATATTGCACCACTAGCCCTAGTACACTGCTCAATGCACCACACCCCCATCACTCACCTACCAACAATCTCTATCAATCATGATCATACCTCACAATCATAGCTTCACCTCACCCACTGTTGCAAGCCTCACACCCACATCTCACACCTTTCACACAATACCAGCTATTCAACCATGACAGGCCCATCACCCAAACACATTGCACCAACTTTTTTTTTTATTCGTTTATTGGATGTGGGCATTGCTGGCAAGGCCAGCATTTATTGCCCATCCCTAATTGCCCTTGAGAAGGTGGTGGTGAGCCGCCTTCTTGAACCGCTGCAGTCCGTGTGGTGAAGGTACTCCCACAGTGCTGTTAGGTAGGGAGTTCCAGGATTTTGACCCAGCGACGATGAAGGAATGGCAATATATTTCCAAGTCAGGATGGTGTGTGCCTTGGAGGGGAACTTGGAGGTGGTGGTGTTCCCATGCGCCTGCTGCCCTTGTACTTCTAGGTGGTAGAGGTCGCGGGTTTGGGACATTTGGAAGAAGCCATGGCGAGTTGCTGCAGTGTATCTTGTAGATGGTACACACTGCAGCCACGGTATGCCGGCGGTGGAGGGAGTGAATGTTTAAGGTGGTGGATGGGGTGCCAGTCAAGTGGGCTACTTTGTCCGGGATGGTGTCGAGCTTCTTGAGTGTTAGTAGCACTCTTATTCTATGGCTGGAATTTTAGCATGGAGGCAAGTAGGGAGCGGGGAGGCTGGAATGCGACGGGAAACCCGGGAGAATGGGTTTCCCTCAGGCCCTGCCGAATTTAACGGCGGGGCTGATTTAAATTTCAGAAAGCTGTTTGACCTTAGTGATTGCAAATTTTAGTGATTGCTTTAATTGATAATTGTGTTAGCTTAACTCAGCTGGTTGGACTCTCACCTCTGTTTCAGTAAGTTGTGGGATTAAGTTCCAGTTCAGAACCTGAGCAGGTAATCTATGTCGTCCATTAGTCTCGGACACGGACATGGACAGCTGTTAAATTATGTAAAGGAGCTGACCTGATGTTATGGCACATGGTCGTCTCTTTCCTCCGAGTGCCTGAACAGCAGCCGCTCTGCACGGGCCTATTGGCTTCAGTAAATAAACAATCAAAATAAGAGTGTACAAATATTAATTTCAGTCTCATAAAACTCAATATAACTATTCTACCACATTTAATCTAATAAAAAGGTTCTCCCTCGAGTATTCTCAAGGTTAGACACAGATAATATCGTCAGTATGTTGTACAGGAAACTCTTTATTAACCGGCACCGACGGGACCGGCGTGGTGCCGGTTTATCGAAAGTACCGGATAACGGAGAGTTATATCTACCGAGGCTATTTTTAACAAAGAAAAATAAATAAATCAAGAAATGTGCAGTATACAGTATTTGGGTACTCACCTACAGAATGTTGTGTTAAATGGATAGTGGAAGATGCTTGATTAAGTACAGTACTGCCAGTTGAGGGTAATCCATAACTCTTTAATTACTTAACAGTAAAACAAAACTTATAAACGACTGTCTACAGTACTGTAGTTGACTGTACACTTATTCCGAGTCATCTGGTTCATCAGAAATATCCGTGCCAGCTGGGTCATCAGGATCACGCAGTTCCACCAATGCCACAGATTCTTCAGGCACTTCCGCTGCTGCGACTCTTTTGGAAGCTTTCTTAAACATGTTGCGGATGTCGGTTTGCTTAGTGGACTCTTGCCTTTTCTGTAGAAAGGTGGAATGCAGAATATGGAGTTGCATAACTTCTTGTGCAGAGTAGCAATTCTGCCTTTCAGCAAATTTGAGGATTTTAGAAAATCCTTCTGCAGCTTTAGCCCAAGAAATCTTCTCTTCTTCAGAAATCTCATCCTCTTCACTTTCCATCTCGCTTTCCTTTTCTTTCTTTGGATTCAAAACATTCTCAATTATTTCATCATCACTTAGCATATGCACAACACTAACTTCTCTATCTGCATCAACCCACTGCTCGATATCACTTTCACTGAGGTGACGTAGAGGGTTTGCTGGGCCTGCATTTTTCACCATTCCAGCCATTTCCATTATTGTACTCTTCTTGGGACGAACACTGAACCCATGAAATTCCTCCTCTGAAGAAGAACCTTCAGCAAACATTACAGAAGGCCACAATTTGCGCCAGGCTTGCCTCAGAGTGTGACCTTTCACCAATTTCCAGGAACATGCAACATTATAGATGGCATCTTTAATATTGTATTCCTTCTGCAATTCTTGAATATTGTCATCTTGGCTTATCAGTTTACGTAGGAAGTCTTTCTTGTAATGACACTTCAGATTTTGGATAACGCCCTGGTCCATGGGTTGGATGAGAGAAGTTACATTTGGTGGCAAATAAATGGTGAAAATATTTCCCGAAACCAACTGGGATTCATGCGGATGGGCTCTGCAATTATCAAGCAATAAAATGCATTTGCTATCTTCAGGTTTCCCTATTTTGCGGAAATGTTCCCTCACAGATGGAACAAAAATATGATGGAACCAATCGGAGAAGATTTCCTTATCCATCCAAGCATTTTTTTGAGCTTTGTACTCAACAGGTAAGTGCCTCACATTTTTAAATGCACGGGGATTTTTATACTTCCCGATAACAAGAAGTTTAACCCGGTGTGATCCAGCAGCGTTCGCACATGTTAACACGGTTACACGATCTTTATTTTTCTTGTAACCTGAAGCATTAGCCTCACTAGCCCCAGCAAGCGTTGATTCTGGCAAAAACCTCCAAAACAAGCCAGTTTCATCGGCATTGTATATCTGTGCTGGCGACAAATCATGTTGCTGCACAATCCGATTGAAATAATCGCAGTATTCTTCTACGGCGTCGTGATCAGCTGATTTCTTCTCCCCGGAAATATCGAGTCGTCGTATCCCGTGCCGTAACTTGAAGCACGTTAGCCATCCATCGGAGAAAGCACACTTGTCAGTGAGCTCCATCCTTACATAGAAATCCTTCGCTTTCTCGATTAGCATGGGTCCGGAAATTGGAACACCCTCTGAACGCTTAAGAGAAAACCATTCATAAAGCACGGTATCCAGCTCTTCAAGCTTAGGCTTACGAAGCGTACGCCGTTTCTCTACACTCTTAGATGTCTCCGAGCTTGATTAAAACTTGAGCAGCTTATCCTTCTGCGATTTGATGTCGTAGATTGTTGACGAACCGATTTTGAATTCATTCATAATGTTGATACGCTTCTCTCCCCTTTCTAGTCGTTGGCATATCTCGATTTTCTGTTTTAAAGTTAAGACCACTCTCTTCCTTTTGCTTGGACCAGCTTTTGGGAATTCCATAATGCAAGATGGAGGAGATAATTGCCGATGAAGATGGAAAGACACACAGAACAATGGTGGCTAGGAAGAGACTACCAGCAGCGTGGCAGACACACAGTAAAATGGTGTATCAGAAGAGACTACAGTACCAGCAGCATGGGAGACACACAGTAAAATGGTGTATCAGAAGAGACTACAGTACCAGCAGCGTGGGAGACACACAGCAAAATGGTGTATCAGAAGAGACTACAGTACCAGCAGCGTGGGAGACACACAGCAAAATGGTGGATCAGAGGAGACTACCAGCATCGTGGGAGACACCCAGCAAAATGGCCGATCAGAAGAGACTCCAGGCAGCGCGGGAGAATCAACTCCTGCTACTGCAGTGTTTCGGACTTCCGACAGCGCCAGGAGGCCGAGTAGTGGCACTTTTGAAAACTACCCCTACTGACTAAATCGGCGTTCACGGACTCGGACTCGGACTCGGGATCGGCAACATTGCCGGTTATTTGAGAGGAGTTTTCGGAGTACTCGGCGTTCACGGAGACTCGACTGCGACTCGGCAACATTGCCGGTTATTTGAGAGGAGTTTTCGGAGGATGATTTTTGCCGGTTAAGCGAGAATTCTGGATATTTGGGTGCCGGATAAACAAAAGTTTCCTGTACTTAACCAAGCGATTGTGAGAAAATGACGGCTATTGCAGTGTATAAATCCTTAAAATGTTATTAGTTATTAACATAAAAGGAAAGTTCCGCACAGAATTAATTCAGAGAATATTCAAAATGATTCCTGTTCTGCAAAGTAGCAGCTAATGTTATTGTTGAAAGAGCGAAAACTGCAAGATCCTTTTCATCGTTGTACTCAACCCGCCGGAGACTTCTACTAATTCACCTTGTGTTCATCGGAAAACCAGCACCCGATGTCTCCGCTGCTCGGTGCTGAGTTAGCAGATCTCAGCGGAGTTGGCGGTGAGGGTGCGCCGGTCGGCCTCAGTACTCTTGGGTTGGGGAAACTGGCCGGGTGTTCCATTTTTCAGGGTAGAGTTTACGCTTCAGCCGCAGTCGGCGATCCGGGTGTAAATTGCGCCCAAAATTGCACCCGTTTTGAGAAGTGTTTTATTTCCTCGAGTTTCTGCTCGAACTCATTTGCATATCGCTGAATGCAAAATCTGCCATGAACCAGCGCAATCGGGCAGCGTTTTAGAATGTAATTATCTTTTAAAATGCTTTTGCCTTCAAAAATATTCCGTGATATATTTAAGAGTGGTAACTTGGTGCAGTTTTATTAATACAGTTGAAAATTGGTTCATCATAAAAAAATAAGCATTTTAATCAGTGTCTAGTCCAACACCTGTGAGTAAACTGATTTGAAATAACTGAAAATGACTTTAAAAAAACTATACAGAACCATTTGCTAGTTATATTGGTGTACAGAAGTCAGTTTCTTAGTAAATTTTAAAAAAATATTCAAAAGCTTTTAAAACGTGTCCATTAGTGTCCTTGCGCCCAAAAGAACCAGCTTAATTTTTAAAAACCTCCTCGAAGGCCCATAAACGAGCACAATTAGCAGAAACTCCCCATGGTGATTAATGTGATCTGGGGGCCTGGTTGTGGGCGGGACCGGTTTATAGCGCAATGTTTATCAAGCTAGTGAAAAAGATCAAGCAAACTCGATTAGCGCTGAAGGTATATTTCGTTTAAATTCCGCAATCTATGGTGCTGGTCTCCTCCTCTCACCCACCTCCCTGTCCTCCTCTCTCCCCCTTTACCGTTATTTCAGAAACACCAGGCCCTCATCATCACCCAATGGCCACATGTGTGACCTGACCTGACGTAGCTGTGCTGTGTGCCCTCTCCCCCTCTCCGCTTCTCTTCCCCTCTACCTCTCTACCTCTCTCCCCCTCTTCTCCTCTCGCCACCTCTCCTCTCTCCTCTCTCACCCCTCTCCCCATCTCTCCTCCTGTCTCCCCTCCTCCTCTCTCTCCCCTTCTCCTCTCCTCCTCTGTCCCCTTCTCCTCTCCCCCTCTCCTCCTCTCTCCCCCCTCTCCTCCTGTCTCTCCTCTCGCTCCATTTCCCTGTCTCTCCCCTCTGCCCTCCTCTCTCCCCCTCTCGCCCTCTCCTCCCCTCTTCTCTCTCCTCCTCTCTCTCCTCTCTCCATCTCCTCCCCATCCCTCTCTCCCTCTCTCCTCTCTCCCTCTCTCCTCCTCTCTCCTCCTCTCTCCCCTCTCTCCCCACTCTCCATGGTTAGACAGCCTGCCAACATTCAGTGTCTAAGCTCAGACATGAATTATGGCAATTCGCATTCCCATGGAAACATATTTCAACAAGAATTTATGAAGTTCGGGAGAAGAGGTGGGGAGATGGGAAAAATTTGTGGAAAAGAGAAACAAAAAGAATGGCTGGTTAGTTCATGTATGTGTTTTCAAACTTGATTTCCCTACACAGTCACAATAAGGCCCACTTGGAAAGAGGCATTACAGCTTTAAATAGGAGTTTCACACAGTATCTGGTGCCTGCTGGCGTTTCCCTGCTGACAGCCAGCATTGCAGCACTTAATATCATTGGTTTCTACAAAGCCTTCTCAGTTTAACATGGACACAGCCCAGACTCCCACCCACACAACTTTCCATTACATGGCTGGACCTGGCATTGCTAAAGATCAGATGACATTTATGTTTGCTTCGACTCTCTGGTGTCCAAGAGGCAGTACTGTACCATCAAATCTGCAGCAAAAGCATAGCCAAATTAGAATCTACGCATTTTAAGACATTGCCATTGACAGGAGAGTGCTCTTTTTGCCTGATTGCTTATTTCAAAATGTATTTATAGCAAATGTATAACCAAGTACAGACTACACCTCCCTAACATGTTATGGCTTAGGCTCACAAAATGGTTGCTGCAGTTTCTAAAGGTGCTGGACCCAAACTCCTCGGGCCTACTGCCACACTGAGAGCAGATGTCCTCGCCCCATGGAGACTAGGCAAGACTGGAAATTCAGACAGGAAATTGAAATTGAAATTGAACTGGTGCTGATTCCATTTTTGTTGTCAAACAGCCATCAAATAATGAAACAACATAGTGTTCAGCCCCATACACACTAAAGCTTCTTTTATATTGGACTAAATGGAGTACCAATGACAAACCCATTGTTAAATTGCCAGATTTTCTCAGTGAAAACCAGTCTTCACAGTGGCCAATCCAGCATGTTTACATTGAGGTTACCACTGGGAGTGTGATACAGTCATTTTAGCCGCCTAAAAATTTGAAAGGCTGACTGAACTCAGCTGCAATTCACATTAATGTGTCAGCTTTGGCTCAGTGGGAGCACTATCATCTCTGAATCAGGAAGTCCTGGGTTCAAGACTCACTCCACAGACCTGTGCACATAACCTTGACTAATACTGCAGTGTAGCACTCGGGAGTGCTGCCCTGTCGGAGGTGCTGTCTTTTGGATGAGACATTAAACCGAGGCCCTGTCTGCCTCTCAGGTGGATGTATTGAAGAAGAAGAAAAAGAAGAAGAACAAGAAGACTTGCATTTCTATAGCGCCTTTCACGACCACTGGATGTCTCAAAGCGCTTTACAGCCAATGAAGTACTTTTTGAAGTGGAGTCACTGTTGTAATGTGGGAAACGCGGCAGCCAATTTGCGCACAGGAAGGTCCCACAAACAGCAATGTGATAATGACCAGAAAATCTGTTTTTGTTATGTTGGTTGAGGGATAAATATTGGCCAGGGCACCGGGGATAACTCCCCTGCTCTTTTTCGAAATAATGCCATGGGATCTTTTACGTCCACCTGAGAGGGCAGACGGGGCCTCGGTTTAACGTCTCATCTGAAAGACGGATCCTCTCGCTCTCTCTGAAGAACAGCAGGGGAGTTGTCCTGGTCAATACTGTATTTGTCCCTCAGCCAACATACCATGTAATAAAAATGAATTTGCATTTCTCTGCTGCAAGATGCAAAACCAGTTTATTACTCAAAGCATTAGCCACACCTCTCAACTGTCCTGATTTAATTGGGCAGTCTTGATTTCAGAAATATAGTGAATTTTAATCCTGTTCTGATTTTGGAGTAGATTTCCAAATGTCAAAATGTGCTTCTAGCCTAAAACTATTGGGGGTTGAATGGGGTTTCTTACGATCGTTCGCCATAACTTTGACAGAAGATCTGTGGAAAGCCCAGATAAATGGTGTAAACGGTGTCAATTTTTGGAATTGTAGGAGTTCGGGGAGAAAACTCTTTTTTCAGTCTTAATCAGTGAAATTAACATCTTATTAAGGTTTAAATTATAAGGCCGATTTTACAAATGCACGCTCCCACAGCAGAGTCCCACTGATGAAGCTACGCACAATAAAGACTTCCTCATTTTTAGGGCCTATGGCCCCTGATTTTCAGGTTTACAGATTAAGAGGCTTGAGACTAACAATAACATTTGATAAAAGCAAAATACTGCGGATGCTGGAAATCTGAAAAAAAACAGAAATTGCTGGAAATACTCAGCAGGTCAGGCAGCACCTGTGGAGAGAGAAACAGAGTTAACGTTTCAGGTCAATAATCTTGGTAAAAAATCCTGAGATACTATTGACAAAGATATGCCTGTTTATTAGCCGTTGTTGAGAAAATACAAATGATATACATGCATCATTTGTTCTAGTTGTTCATAAGTTAATATTATCCATTTTAAATGTATTCTTCTGACTTTTTACGTTACCTTCCCTCTCACACTGGTCTCATCTCTAAGGACAGGTAAGTGACCCTCTGCTGCTGCTGTTCTTGAGTAGATTAACCTGGGTTGACTTTTCCTTCTATTCTGTCTCTCTCCCAGACAGCATAATCAAGGCCAGAACTCACCATACGATGACTTGGAGAGGCATACTAAGTATACCATGGCACAGTGCGGTGGAGCACTGCACTGCACCACCATGCCACCCTGTTTTTACAAAAACAAATTATTTTAAATGCTACTTAACATATAAAAAGGAACCAAAAAGAAGATTTGTGTATTCTTTATATCAGATCTGCATCCTGTATGGTGCTCTTATTTAAGTTATTTCTGTTTAGCATTGTATTATATAACATACTGCTGTGAATGGTGAAATATGATTTACGAGACCCATGCAAGGCATCATTATCGAAAAATATATTTACAATATTTTATGAATTCCAACTTGTTTTGAGCACAGATTGCATATGATGGGTTAACAGTCTGCTGTGAAAAAGCAGAAGTAGAAAGTAGGCTTGCGTCAGTGCTTCTCCAAACAGTGGGTTCCCGATTTTGATCAGGGGAGGTGAGGTACTTTCCCACGGAAAGAAATGACCAGTCTCAGGCCCAGGCAGAGGCCTGAGAGCAAATAGTCTACTAGGCCTCTTGGTTGAGGAATTGTGCACAGTGCATAAGAAATATAAAACTGGGAGAAATATTACTGATAAAAGTGGAAAATAGAATTTAAACTGAAAATAACAATCTCTGTGACACAATGTGGGTACTCGCCCACAATTACCCACAGAGTGAAATCTTGATTTCAACTCCACCACTATAGGAGGATACTGAGCTGAAGCCAGATAACATCAGACAGTCAGTCACCCCAGGCCGTTGCAGCACAACTCCTAGCTGTAGTCAACTGTAGAGCACTAATAATGGAGACAGGCTGGGATCAAGTCCCCAGTTTGTCCTTCCAGCTAGTCAAGTAGTGTGATAATGAGGCTTGAGAATAAGAATGGGTTCTAACAAATAATAACTACAAAAAGAGAAATAACAGGGTGCAGCATGCTTAAAGTAAAGATTTTTGTACAATACTCAATCGTTTCCATCAAGGCCATTGTATTTCTTAACCAAGATACATTTGTGGCTATTTTGTCAAGTGACTTTGATTTTGTTTTTCATATAATACATTCCTGTAACACCCTTGGTCTTTTCTGAGTTTGATAAATGTATTTCATTGTAACATCTTTTGTAATTATCATAGTTTTATGTTTAATTGTTGCTTTCAGTGTGATTACGCAATGACTACAAATTAGATTTCATTTATAGATATATAGATTAATAAACACAATGGAGAGAGTTATAAGGCTGCAATCCAAATGAGGAGGATGGAGACATGTTGCAGTTGGGCTTAGCTCAGCATGTCACTAGTTACTTATAAAATTACTAATTCTATCAGGGAGTAGTGGATTGTTTGTGGGGATTGGAAAAGATCAATTTCTATATGTAAAATACTGTTGAATTTTTACTCTAGACCTGATGGGATTACGGATAAGGTAAGAAATATAAAACTGGGAGAAATATTACTGATAAAAGTGGAAAATAGAATTTAAAGTGAAAATAACAATCTCTGTGAAAATAACAAGTTCTGGGTGGGAGAAACAATGGTGTGTGGTTTCAGCCATTAACCAGCAACAAAACTATGTGCAAAGTGAATAACATTTCCAGCAGTGTTTTTCCAATTGAACCATATTAGCCTTGACATTACTGTTTGCAACATTTCAACTGTTAATGCATTTGTATGACATTCTTCCCACTGCTATTTTAACAGCGGTACTAATTGTTTAAAATAAATGAAGGAGTAAGTGAGGAGACTGGTTGCTGGGTGTCAGTCAATGCCTCTACCTTATGTTAGGTCCTGAGATGGACTAACAACTGGCTCTGCCAACCTGATCCTGCTGGCTTTCTGTCACATGTCTACTGCCATTTGAGAAGGATGGAGTGGCAGATGTGGCATTGCCCTGAGAGGAGGTCCGTACCTATTCTAGCTATGCCCCTCTACAGTATGCCCATTAATCTGCATAGGAGCACACCTTGGGGCAGGAAAGTCCTACATAATGGCTCTCTCTATCCAATCCCTCTGCATGTTGAAACTGGACAACAGAATCTGCTTTTGGTTGGAACTCAAGAGTCTCTATAGCAGCAGTTGGAGCATTCATGAGAGATAGCCCTGGAGCTGCCATCCAGGGTAGACTGCAGTGTTAAGAAATCTTTGAATGTAACTGGAGAAATGCAACTAGTGGACACCTCCATGCACACCATCAGTCCTTGCATCTTCTAACAACTGTATAAAATATTGATCCTCAGATGACTGGCCTCACTGTCATGTTCTTCGTGTTTGAATACTCACTGCATAGTCTCCCACATGAAGATTGGCCTCCTGTGCCAGGTAGCAGAAGACCACTGGCTCCTGCCATACTTTAACCCAGAATATGCCAGCAACTTCAGGAGAGGAAGGGAAAGAATTAGAGGGACACTTTCAAAAAAGAATAAGATAGATTTTGAGTGATGTTCATGAATTGAGTGAGAATCAAGTGTAGTGTAAAGTACTGCACATAGGAAGAAAAAAGAATAAGTGCACTATATTAATGGTGTTGAAATAGCTAAGGATGAAGCTGAAAAAGACATGTCCAACAAATGCAGAGCAGCAATCAATAAAACAATAAATCAATAAAAATAAAATTAGGAAGGATGTCAATGCCTTAGAGAGGGTGCAGAGGAGATTTACTGGAATGGTACCAGGGATGTGGTACTTCATTTACGTTGAGAGACTGGAGAAGCTGGAGCCTACTCTTAGAGAAAAGAAAGAAAGACTTGCATTTATATAGCGCCTTTCACGACCACCGGACGTCTCAAAGCACTTTACAGCCAATGAAGTACTTTTGGAGTGTAGTTACTGTTGGATATGTGGCAGCAAGCTCCCACAAACAGCAATGTGATAATGGCCAGATAATCTGTTTTTGTTATGTTGATTGAGGGATAAATATTGGCCAGGACACCAGGGATAACTCCCCTGCTCAATAGTGCCATGGGATCTTTTACGTCCACTTGAAAGAGCAGACAGGGCCTCCGACAGTGTAGCACTCCCTCAGCACTGCACTGGAGTGTCAGCCAAGATTTATATACTCAAGTCCCATGGAGTGGGACTTGAACCCACAACCTTCATGACTCAGAGGTGAGGGTGCTACCCACTGAGCCACCGCTCAGTGAAGGCTATGAGGAGATTTAATGGAGGTGAGCAGAGAAGGTTATGAGGAGATTTAATGGAGATGTTCAAAATCATGAAGGGTTTTGATAGAGTAAATAAGGAGAAACTGCTTCCAGTGGCAGAGGACACAGATTTAAGTTGATTGGCTAAAGAACAAGAGGCGAGATGAGGAGAATTTATTTTTACATTGCAAGTTGTTATGATCTGTAATGCACTGCCTGAAAGGGTGGTGGAAACAGATTCAATAATAATTTTCAAAAGGGAATTGGATAAATACTTGAAGGGGAAAAATTTGCAGGGCAATGGGGAAAGAGCAGGGGAGTGGGACTATTTGGGTAGATCTTTCAAAGAGCCGGCGCAGGCACGATGGGCCAAATGGCCTCCTTCTGTGCTGTATCATCCTATAATTCTATAACCAATAGAATGTTGAACTGCACAGCTGAAACAATAGAATACGAGTCAGGAGTGTGATAGAATACTCTCCACATGCCTGGATGGGTACAGCTGCAATAGTGCTCAAGAAGCAGGTGAACGGCTAAAACAAGTGTTAGACACCTTAGGGGCCTAACGCATGTTAACGGACCCTTTTCAATATTCATTAGGGATGACTACAGCAGGGTCGGACCTGTAACTGTTTTTGACACTTTTTTGCACTGTGTACATTTTCATTTTCTTTCTGCATTACTTACATCCTGAATGAAATAATATTTATATTTCATGAGCGAATTGAACACTTTTTATGCATGTCCGAAACATATTTGATGTAACCTTATTATAAAAAATATGATGTCTCTTATCTATTAATTTTCTACATAAATAACCTGTCTGTTGCGCAGAGACAGATATTTTAAAACTATAACCCAGCAATTCCTGACTCTTTTCCATTTTGATGGCATCAATTTGTACTACAATGCAGATTAGTTTCTGATGATCCCAACTGACTGATAGTTTATTTTGTTATTACTTTTAATCTTCCCCACAGCAAGCAGCAATTATATTTTGCTAGTTCTGAGAGTATGTGCAATCATAGTAACATTTGTTAAGTGAAGTTGTATTCTTTTTCAATACCTGCATTATGCTCTTTCAATAATGGCTAATAACTTAATTCCCTCTGAATAGTGTTAGCTTAGCAGAAGCCACATACAGGCAATAGAACTGCTTAACGGCACAACATGGCTTATTCGTTGCACATTGTAACACTTTAACGTAGCCTGCGTAAACATGTGCATTAACACTGGTTCAACATCATATTGTATATTATCCCTACATTTCAACAGTGACTATATTTCAAATTGAGTAGAATGGGCCTATACACTCTGGAGTTTAGAAGAATGAGAGGTGATCTCATTGAAACATATAAGATTCTGAGGGGGATTGACAGGGTAGATGCTGAGAGGTTGTTTCCCCTGGTTGGAGAGTCTAGAACTAGGGGCATAGTCTCAGGATAACGGGTCGGCCATTTAGGACTGAGATGAGAAGAAATTTCTTCACTCAAAGGGTTGTGAATCTTTGGAATTCTCTACTCCAGAGGGCTGTGGATGCTCAGTCGTTGAGTATATTCAAGGCTGAGATCGATAGATTTTTGGACTGTAAGGAAATCAAGGGATATGGGGATCGGGCGGGAAAGTGGAGTTGAGGTCGAAGATCAGCCATGATCTTATTGAATGGCAGAGCAGTCTCAAAGGGCTGTATGGCCTACTCCTGCTCCAAATTCTTATGTTCTTAAAAGTACTTAATTGGATGTAAAATGCTATTTGATATTCCTTTTTGTCGCCCTTTGAGAATCGCATTTCAGAGCTTCTTTGCAACAAGGAGCTGTTATGATATGGGTGCATCAATAATAGCTTTAATTTAAAAAGCCCTGAATTGGTGCCTGGCAGGATGCTAATCTAGTCATCTGAGCTGGGAAGTCAATGTCAGTTTGACACACAGCAGTGCTCGGCATTTACTGACTGTTCCCAGCTTATAAGCATCTGAACCTGCATCCAAATTGATTCCAAAGGCTACTTTGCTTATGGAGCTATTCCTTTATCCACCTCTAACCCGTGTCTGTGGAGTTAGCTTTCTGGTGCAAGGGAAGTAATTTATGTTGAAAGTACTTCCTCTCCTCCCCCATACTATTCATTAATTCAATTTCTATCGGACAACACTGTTTTAGAGACATGCTGTAGCTACTATTGACAAACATTGGATATTATTGGGAAATACTATGAAAGAGATTCCTTAACTATAGTTTCTACTGGCGTCACATTATCACTTTTTAGAGCAGTGTTGTCCAATACGTTAGCCAGTAACCACATGTGACTAATTGGCAATCCAGAAGTGACTAATTGCATTTCTGACTAAAGATGAGTAATAGACACCGTCATGGCATGTGTACTTTAACCCTTTTGTGCATTTGTTGGTAAAATGGTAAGATGAAAAGCAGAACGTGTGAGTTTTTTTTGATCATTGTGAGTGCTTTATTTCCTTGGTTACTGAATGGTGGTAGATATTTGTTAAGTAAATATACATGTGAAGTACATTTACTTGTATTGTGTGTGTATGTAAGGTGTTTTCTACTAAAATTAGTGGCTAAAACTGTGTCACTGTAGTCACACCTCTGGCTTGTCAGTAATTTCTATCGGACAACACTGTTTTAGAGGCATGCTGTAGCTAAATATAAACAAGACAATGTTTTAAGTCATTGAAAATTTTGCAGCCTTGCAATGGGACAAGTTAACAGAGGAAAAAGAGCACTGAAGATCAAGGCTTTGATTGAGTTTTTAGGCCTCAGACAGGGCTAGGGTTGCCAACACTGGTTGAAGGCATTCCTGGAGGTTTGATCACGTGATGTTCTGACCACGTGACCATGTGATATCTGATCACATGATGCCTGATCATGTGACACCTGATCACAAGCCCCCTTTCCTCAATCTTCATCTCTCCCCCAACTCTCAAGCCCCCCCGATTCCCAGCCACCACCCTCCCCCCAACTGGACATGGCTCTCTGTGGGTGCCGGCACTGAGCAGTAGCCGGTAACAAGCTCCATGGAAAAGGCTGGGAAACGATTGTGTAAAATGAATGCAGTATAACCTCGTTCTAACTCCTGACGCCAGGCTAACAGTTAGTAATTATTTACAGTACCCCACATGTCTGTTGTTCATGTGAGCACACAGCGGCAGGAAATTTAAATCATTGATTTCCCGGGCTGCTAGAGGCAGCGCTCGGGATAGGAACCCCCGATTCCGGGAAACTCCCAGTCATTCCGGGATGGTTGGGAACCCTAGACAGGGCCAATGCCTAAAAAGATACAGGTCGGAGGTATAATGGGAGGGAGTGGTGTCCACTATGTCCACTGTCTTCCAAAGGGGCAGCAGCAGGCCTTCTCTTGTGGCCCTTTGAGAGGCTGGAATCAGAACGAAAAGGCATGGAAATGGGGCGCTTTGCTATGCTCCATCTCTGCAACATATTTACATACAGTCGGCGAGGAATTGGCAGCCATTGGCCATCCTGGCGAGGGAGGGACATTGAGGTTGGGATAGGAGGCCTCACTGCCCACTTTTCCTCTCCTGCCCGACTTTGGATGGGATACGGGAGGAAAATCCAGACCAAAGATTATACCCAACACTGCAATCTTGATGCTGTATTATGTTCTGTAGATGGCACACATAATTACAAATATTCTCACTTCAATCTGATTGAATTTACCCAGTAGTATTGTGAGAATGCTCTTAACAAATGTCAGTGGGTAGTTTAGAACAATTCACATGAAGCTGAATAACTGGAAAGGATCGATTTGAGAATTCTCCAAAGGCCTAATTTGGGAATTGTGCATTCCTGTGATCATGTTCAGACTAACAAACTGTTTAGATGTGTGTACAAGTGTAGACAGAAGTAAACTATACTACCATTACCAATAAACACTTTATGAAGAGAACGTTGAGAGAATCTTGAGTGAACAGTGGGTATCTACAAGCTGAATACTTTGCATCTGTCTTCACAAAAGAGAGGGATGATGCAGACATTGTAGTTAAGGAAGAGGAGTGTGAAATATTAGATGAGATAAACAGTGAGAGCGGTAGTATTAAGGGGATTAGCATCTTTGAAGGTAGATAAATTGCCAGGCCCGGATGAAATGCATCCCAGGCTGTTAAGAGATGCAAGGGAGGAAATAGAAGAGGTTCTGACCATCATTTTCCAATCTTCTCTGGCTACAGGTGTGGTGCTAGAGGACTGGAGGACTGTTAATGTAGTACTGTTGTTTAAAAAGGGATAGACCAAGTAATTACAGGCCAGTCAGCCTAACTTCAATGGTGGGCAGATTTTTGGAAAAAATTCTGAGGGACAGTATTGTCATTTAGAAATGTCCCACATGGCAGGCTGGTCAGAAAAGTAAAAGCCCATGGGATCCATGGGAAAGTGGCAAGTTGAACCAAAATTGGCTGAGTGGCAGGAAGCAAATGATAATGGTCAACGGGTGTTTTTGTGACAGTGGTGTTCTGCAGGGCTCAGTACTAGGTCCCTTGCTTTTTGTGGTATATATCAATGATTTAGACTTCAATGCAGGGGGCATGATTAAGAAGTTTGCAGATGATACAAAAATTGGCCGTGTGATTGATAGTGAGGACGAAAGCTGTAGACTGCAGGAAGATATCAATGGACTGGTCAGGTGGGCAGAAAAGTGGCAAATGGAAGTCAATCCGGGGAAGTGTGAGGTAATGCATTTGGGGAGGGCTAACAAGGCAAGGGAATACACAATAAATGGTAGGATACTGAGAAGCGTAGAGGAACAGAGACCTTGGAGTGCATGTCCACAGATCCCTGAAGCTAGGACAGGTAGATAAGGTAGTTAAGAAGGCATACGGGATGCTTTCCTTTATTAGCCGCGGTATAGAATATAAGAGCAGGGAGGTTATGCTTGAACTGTATAAAACGCTAGTTAGGCCACAGCTAAATACTGCGTATAGTTCTGGTCACATTACAGGAAGGATAAGATTGCACTAGAGAGGGTACAGAGATTTACAAGGATGTTGCCAGGACTGGAGAATTTTAGCTAGGAGGAAAGATTGGATAGGCTTGGGTTGTTTTCTTTGGAACAGAGGCTGAGGGGAGACTTGATTGAGGTGTATAAAATTATGAGGTGCCTGGATAGAGTGGATAAGAAGGACCTATTTCCCTTAGCAGAGAGGTCAATAACCAGGGGGCATAAATTTAAAGTAATTAGTAGAAGGATTAGAGGGGAGTTGAGGAGAATTTTTTCACCCCGAGGGTGGTGGGGGTCTGGAACTCACTGCTTGAAAGGGTGGTAGAGGCAGAAACCCTCATCACATTTAAACAGTACTTGGATATGCACTTGAAGTGCTGCAACCTGCAAGGCTACGGACCAAGAGTTGGTAAGTGGGATTAGGCTGGAGAGCTCTTTTCGGCTGGCACATACACGATGGGCCGAATGGCCTCCTTCTGTGCCGTAAATTTCTATGATTCTATGAGTGCCTTTAAGCTTGGTGCTGTTGCTCTGCATGGGTACACATTAGTCCATTGCATTCGGCAACACCTCCTTGAAGGAACTCCATAGTTCCTCCACTCTCCTAGCCATATTCAAACCCGCCAGGCCCATTCTGACAAAAGTTCTCAGGCGGATGAAGTTGCTCCTCTTAAAATTTGGTAATTTTGTTTGGGTTTTTATAATCTCTCCAATCCTTGTAATGTCAAATGTGATCACATTATGATCACTGGTAATTGAAGCCTCATCGACCTTTGCCTTGGGAGATTTGATCGTCCCTGTTAGTCAATCAAATCCCAGACGCTTTCTCTTTCACATACTGAGTCATAAACAGTCTTCCATTAACTCTAGAAATCCCCTTCTTGTCTTACCAGTAAACAATATTGTCCCAGTCAATTTCTGGTAAGCTAAAATCTAACTCCTATAGTTGGTCCCTTATTAGTCGCCTTCCTTATCTGATCCCACCATCTAACTCATTCAACCAGCCTCCACCCCAGTAACTAAACACAAGCAATACAACGATCTGAAGTGAGGATTCAGATTTTACAAACCAAAGAAATAAAACTAATTTGGCTCATGCAGTGATGAGAAATCAGTCCTTTTTTTCCCGATCATAGAATGCAGTCCCAATCAAATTCTAAATTGCACCATCTCCCTTTGTACCTAACACAGCTACAATGTTTCTGAATTGAATAGAGGCTTACAAGGCTCTTTGAGGACATCATTGTGCATATGAAGGGAAGATGATCTACAAGATTTACATATATGCTTTAGCAGTCAAATATAGTTATGAACTTTTGATTAAAATATACTATAGATTTCAAAAAGTCTTTATTCACTCAACCTCCTTGTTGGGAGCAGGTTTGTCAGACTAATACGTTGTACAATATTTATAAACTGGAAATGTACAATAAGTTACTATCTACAGGGAATTTGTACACAATGCCACACAACAACAACTGGACAGTATTACATACAATACTTCTCATATAAGTGCATTGGATTGCTTTCATACCTGAATAGGAAAAAAAAATTAAGTGCACTTTTTTCTGTACATTTTTAAGTTACGCTTTTACACTTTTTCTATACATTTTTTCCCTGTACATTTTTTTTTGTAAACTAGGATTTCCCCTCCATACAGCTACATCGCACAGAGGTTATAGGAAACTATTTTTACTTCATGTCCAAAAAAGTATTAAACTAGGAGAAAGCACATTCATTGATCAACCATGCCAACCAGTACACCACTAATCACATAGTAAAGTCCTCATCAAAATTATTTGGTTGGCACTTGAACCACCAAAAGGTTGTACAAAAACAAAATACTGTACCAAAAGCTCCTGTTTGAGGTAATTGCTGCTAAAAGATAAGAGCACAGTGGCTTTGACAGAGTACTATCATCTCATATACCTGTAATATTTGCAAATTTTTAAGAGTACCCTTCCTCCAGATGGCACTAAAAAAAAACCTTACATTTTAACATTACCAAAATGCATGCCTAACCTAACTGGTCTTGGTTCTCTCCAGATCAGCTGGCGTGACGACACGAGAAATTGCTAATAGACTTGAGAATCCCATCACATCTGTCACTGTAACACAGCATGCGAAAAGTGGAGGTGTGGTGGGGGGGCAGCCAGGGAAACAAAGAGAGAAAGATATATATTGGATTGTAGATGGGCAGGAACACAACATTGATGATGAAAGCAGCTGACAGGTTATTTTAACATTGGAAATTGACAATACTGTATTAGGAATTTCAGCAATTAAGGTTTACCGTCTACCCCTCTAAATTTGAAGTTATGTAACTCAAATTATCTGTTAATTCAAGTTGAAAAAGTGCAAACAAAAAAAAACCTCCTGTGAGATTCTATTTATATTTCCAAATTTAAATTATTGGATAATTCAATTTTTGGAGCAAAAAAATAAATTAGCACGACTGTCCAGCTCCTTTTACTTTAAAAAAAACTGTCCCTTCCTTTATAGTAGGTAAGGATTAGCAACTTCAGCTGGACATATTCCCAATTTTTTTTCTCCCCCCAATAGTGACGGTCACTTCTCTCTTACTTTACAAAATAACCCCCCCCCCCAACATTCTTAATTGACATTTTACAAGCAATAGCTTGGGTATTAATTAAAGGATAATTTCCAGTTACTGTTGGAGTCAGACTTGAAATATCAGTAATCTTTGAAAAAAGACATGGTTATTTGCAATTACTTGAAAGGGCTGTGTAGACACAAATCTATAAAATATCATTTTAACATTAGCCCTGATAAATTGAGGGCAAATATATATTTTTTTAATTCCAGCAAGAAAAGCTGAGAGTCAATTTATTGATTCTGCACTTCCAGCTGGGGGAAGCCATACTTAAAGCACCAATTCTCTGACCTGTACTCCCTTCAAGTGCAGCCCCCCGCCCCCCAGGAGTGCGGCAATGTTGAATTTATCCTTATGTTTCTGTCAATGGATATGGATAGCATGCAAATGTTTCACTCTTAGCAATGTACACAGTCAACAAAAAAAAATTCATAAAGGAGTACATTACTTTAAAAAAAAAGTTAACTTGCAGTTTGCAAGACACTATCAAGCCTTATAATAACTGCTGCATTTTACATAGGAAAGTGCAGGAGCATCCTTCAACCATCTAAATTTGATAGATCAGATAATGGTATTTTAGAGAAAAGACTCTAGTTCAACTGGTCAATCCCAGAAACGTTGTGTGAATGTGCTGAAGGAATTTAAAGTAAATGTTTTTTTGCTTTTGAATCAAAGAACATCCAAATACAGATTTTCATCTCTAAAATAAAACTTAAAAAATAATGCCACGTGATATTTATATTATCACGTCTTGTAATTAAAATCAATGCTAATAGAACTTGCTCTAGCAAAGAAATTGTGGCAAGCACGTCATCAATTTCCCAGGTAAAATATCTAGACTAAAAGTGGACTCTAACTGGTTAGAAGTCACTGCTTTAGATCAGCAATAAGCGATCATAGCTCAAGTAGTACTGAGGGGAATCACACAATGTTCAGCTGTTTTTGTTGATGCTGCAGACAGAGCAAATTTTCTCTGGCAAACTATGATGGTGCTGGTAAGAACAATGCCAAATGACAATTATGGGCAAGGCCTCCAGACTGATATAGATAAGCTACAGTGGAAGTCTCAAAACTTTACATTACAAATCAATCCCAGATTTAGCTTATGAATTAACTTAATGGGACTTCACTTTTTAAATGCCTCAATCTGGGCCAGCTAAAAGCTAGGACATGTAAAAGTGAGCCACAGGTCTACAATGAGTTTGAAGATTAAGTTTGAAAACAGAAATTTTGCCACTTGGATTGATGCAAGAGATCTTCAGGGAAGAATTCGCCTTCCGTGTCACTCCGTGGGGAGCTGCTCAGACTATCTTCGCCACAGCTCATTTCTTCACATGAATCCTCACTTAAAAGAAACAAAGTAACAATGAATAATAGAAAAGCACAAACTTCTCAAAAGACTAATCAAATTCAGCACTGCACAATGTAAGCTAAGCTATTATCTTTAGATAGCAGAGAAAAACATATATTTTAATATAAAAAGAGAGCTCTGCTTCAATGTCAGGCAACCATAGCTATTTACCTTTCAGCTTCACTGAAGCAGCCAGCTTCTGGGATAGTCGGCAGTTCAGGAACACTGTAGTAACTATTCTGCAAATGACGGGCTGTGCGCCTTGAAACAATCCACACCAGCTTCTTGTTATCAGGTTTGCAGCATTCAGGTGAAGAGTAGTCAGCCAGGCATTTCGATACCAATTCACGCCAGTACGCTAAGTCACAATGGCTAATCTGAAAGACAACATAGATGTTATTACCAATCCTTCCACAGACAACGCATCTTACTGGAAAAGTTGCCTAATTTCCTATGCATTACATTGCTTTATACAATGTAATCACAGCACATAGAAGTTTGCTCATCCAAAATGAAAAGTAATGTACTCCAGAATCTATTCGGATTAGGCTACGTAACATTCTTGGGTCCAAATGGTCATGGAAATGTAGTTTAACACAAATATTTTGCCGGTTACTGTAACAAAATTGCATAGAACAGGTTCAACTGAAATAGATCTGCCCAGAACTAAAATCTGAAAGTTCATTATGGGTCTATGGTAAATTAAATTAAAAGGCACTGCTTACATTTAATCATATTGCAGCAACAACGTAAAATGCGCCATGCACTATCACAACCCTGAATCAGCCTATTGTGATTTCCACAATAAAATCTGTAATTACAGGGGAGTGGGGGGTGGAAACAATATTGAGTTTGTCACCTTCCCTTGCTCAGCAGCAGTTCCTGCAGATGGTAGCGAGTCCCTTGCCCATCCTACTAACTAGTGTATATCAAAATGGTAGCTTTTTAAAGATAGGAAATGTACAGGCACGCGAGTTAAACGGAGGGTGTTTTGAGAAATACATCTTCCAATATACCTACTTTGGAATGTTTTTGAACACGCAGTATAATTTCAAACAAGTCAACAGATTTCAGGTTTTCAACTTCAAGAGTCAAAAGGGACAATGCCAACACAGACGGCTGCAAAAGCAAAAGAAATTTCAGTCTAAAGTTTCTTTCTATAACACAATAGAAAATACTTAATGAGCTCAGGACATGGCCTACACATTGCATTTTTATAGTGTTATGACAACACCTATCAAACTTACTTTAGCCCTGGAAAACACAAATCTGCAGTTGCAGGCTTTCAGTTGTGCTTCCAGTCTGTCGAGGATCAGAAATTCTTTCCTAAATGAAAAAATAAATATTACATAGTAATTCAGTCCTAAATCTCTGCAATCTGTCAAAGTCAATCACGATCTTGGATCATCTTTGAAGTATGATGGTCATATTCACACACTAGCAAACAAGATTTCGTCTCGCATGGAGCAAAATTGTACATATACAAAAGAGCACATCTAGGATTTCATGGTACATACAGCACAGAGGAAATCTTTCATCTAAGTTTTTAAACAAAAGCAGGAACTTTGATAATATAAAAAATGGTAAGACGAGCAAGGCGAGAGAATTTTGAGAATGTAAATTACATTCAGTCAAAAGTAGTACAGGGCATTCCCATCATTAATGACCAGATACTAACCCTTCAGTTCTATGGTAGTGCGCCAAGGCATGATACAGGTGTAAAAAATGTAAGGCGGTGACAGCCTTAAATTCTCCATTTAGCTTTTCATAGACAATCTTTTGCATCCTTTTGAGATCAGACACTGTAAACTTGCAGTGGCTGATGCGAAGGAGGTCTTGGGCAGAAGGAATATTGCATTCTTCCTCAATGGTCTTTGCTGCTAGATGGAAGACACTTATTCCAAGACAAGGCAGATGTTTTGGTCGCACCTACAGAAATAGTACAAAAAAGTCAGCCAAGTTTCACTAATCTTTAAAAAAAAAAATATGAATCCAAGTAAAATAAAAGTTTAGTAGCCCATCGTGTGCCCTATTAATCAGTTTGAACAGCTAGTCATAGAAACACAGCCAAAAGGATGGAGTGACTGTTTGTAAATCTAACCTTCATCAATGACAAAAATCTGTCCAGTAGGTTAACTGCTAAAACAAAAGTTTCAGTACTGCAGCCAAAGAATCTGGTCAAACTCCGGAGATCTTCCACTTTGGCATCTCTTAACTTTGGGGAGACACAATCATCATTCTGCAAACCAAAAAATAAAACATTTTCAATGGTCTCACCTGTCATTCAAACACATCAATTAGATTTAGAGAGAGGCCAAATTTGAAATTTCTACAATATTTTTAAGTCAGATTTGAATGGAAGTTAAATGCAGCACTCCAAAAGGATTAAAATATACTATTATTTCTGCTAATAGAACAATTACTATCAAGTATACACTGATTTAAAGCTTTGACGATACACACTGCATTTTTTTTTAAATAGACAGAAGCCAGGTTTGAACAGAACAGTTAGTGAAGCAACTGCACAACTGCCTAACTAATCACATTCCTTACAAAACTTGCATTCCTTCACCAACACTGCATTTTTTTGATTTCAAACTCCTGTGTTATATGCCAGATCAGTGGGAAGAAACACCAGCATCTTCAGCAACAGTGGGTTTGAAAGCATGCATCACTACTTCATGGCACACCATGATCTAGCAAAACACCACCCCCTCCCAAAAATAAAACAAACTTCAATTTAACATTTATCAGCAAAATATTTTCTCCTCAGTCTACATTATGACAAGTCAAAAAAAGTTTAAACAATGTTTGAGAAGGAGCCAAGCAGAATAGAATCATAGAATAGTTCAGCACAGAAGGAGGCCATTCAGCCCATCGACAAGCAATCCAGTCAGTCTCACTCTTCCACTCTTTCTCCATATCCCTGCAATTTTTCTCCTTCAAGTATTCATCCAATTCTCTTTTGAAGGCTACTATTGAATCCGTTTCCACCAACCCATCATGTAGTGCATTCCAAATCCTAGCCACTCGTCGCTTAAAATAGTTTTTCCTCATGTCACCTCTGGTTCTTTTACCAATCACCTTAAATCTGTGCCCTCTGGTTATCGACCCTTCAGCCACTGGAAACAGCTTCTCTATCTAAACCCTTCATGATTTTAATCACCTCTATCAAATCTCCTCTTAGCCTTCTCTGCTCTAAGGAGAACAGGTCTTCAGTCACTAACCTACCCTTTCTCCCAACACTATTTGATATCCATAGCTGTAAAAAAAAAAACAACCGAAGTGCTTTGGGATGTTTCATGACACTAAAGATGCGGCCAATGTGAAAATCGTTGTTATGCTACAGCTTGGTAAATACAGGAGGAAATGGTAATTCCCCCCCCCCCCCCACCCACCCAACCCTATACCGCTTACCTCCAAGGTTAATTCTATTGCATGGAGTCCACTCGCTCTTGGTAGAAATTTGGATTCTTGTTCCAAGTATTGATTTATCAGTTTATAAGCTTCATTGTTGTGCTCGTGGGAGACCAAGTCTTTCATCTTTAAAAAAAAAAATGAATAAAAACATTAAATTACAAATGCTTAAAAGTATTCATACTAGCGGTCTCTTTTTCAAAAACACCTAGATCTGTGGCAGAATTGGGTCATTTAACATTCAGCTCATATTAACGCAAGCTTTTCTTATGGTACAGCAAGTTTATCCTGTAACTAACTAGGCCATAGAGACCAAGGTATGATCCCTGCTGAGCTAGCTGATCTCAGCCATTAACTGCACAGCAGTGAAGGGCCTTACAATTTGCTTCAGTGTCCCCTGCTTAGTTTATTACAGTATACACCCAGATCACCCCTCTCCCCCAGTTTAACAATATAAACTCCCAGACCACACCTCCTCCCGGTTTAACATGTAAATACCCAGACCATCCCTCGCACCACCCCCACCCCCCAATTTAACAACTTATAGCGCATTTATTGTAGTAAACTGTCCCAGGGCTCTTCACAAGAGCGTTATCAATAAAAAGTTTTGCCACCAAGCCACAGAAGGAGATATCAGGACAGTTGACCAAAAGCTTGATCAAAGAGGTAGATTTTAAGGAGCATCGTAAGAAGAGAGAGAGAGGTAGAGAGGTTTAGGGAGGGAATTTCAGAGCTTAGGGCCAAGGCAGCTGAAAGCACAGCTGCCAATGTTGGAGCGATTAAAATCAAGAATGCACAAGAGGCCAGAATTGGAAGAGCGCAGAGATCTCGAAGACTTGTAGGGCTGGAGGAGGTTAGAGAGCTAGGGAGGGGCAAGGCCATGGAGGGTTCTGAAAACAAGGATGAGGTTTTTTTTATATAATCGAGGCATTGTCAGACCTGGAGCCAATGAGGGTCAGCAAGCACAGGGGTGAAGGGTGAACAAGACTTCGAGCAAGTTAAGACATGGGCTGCAGAGTTTTGGATGAGCACAAGTTTATATAGGGTGGAAGATGGGAGGCCAACCAGGAGTGTATTGGAATAGTCAAGTCTAGATGTAGCAAAGCCATGGATGAGGGTTTCAGCAGCAGATTAGCTGAGCCAGGTGATGTTAGGGAGGTGGAAATAGGCAGTCTTGGTGATGGAGTGGATATGGTCAGAAACTCACCTTGGAGTCAAAACACAACACCAAGATTGCCAACAGTCTTGCTCAGCTTAAGACAGTTGCCAGGGATGGAAACGGTGGTCATAGAACAGAGTTTGTGGTGAAGTTTAATGACAATATAAACACCCAGACCACCCCTCCCCTAGTATAACATCAATATAAACACCCGGACCAGCCCTCCTCCAGTATATCATCAATGTAAACGCCCGGACCAGCCCTCCCCCAGTTTAACATCAATGTAAACACCCGGACCAGCCCTCCCCCAGTATAACATCAATGTAAACACCCGGACTACCCCACCCCTAGTATAACATCAATGTAAACACCCAGACTACCCGACCCCCAGTATAACATCAATATAAATACCCGGACTACCCCATCCCCAGTTTAACATCAATGTAAACACCCGGACCAGCCCTCCCCCAGTATAACATCAATGTAAACACCCAGACTACCCCTCCCCCAGTTTAACATCAATGTAAACACCCGGACCAGCCCTTCCCCAGTTTAACATCAATGTAAACACCCGGACCAGCCCTCCCCCAGTTTAACATCAATGTAAACACCCGGACTACCCCACCCCCAGTTTAACATCAATGTAAACACCCGGACCAGCCCTCCCCCAGTTTAACATCAATGTAAACACCCGGACCAGCCCTCCCCCAGTTTAACATCAATGTAAACACCCAGACTACCCCACCCCCAGTATAACATCAATGTAAACACCCGGACTACCCCACCCCCAGTATAACATCAATGTAAACACCCAGACTACCCGACCCCCAGTATAACATCAATATAAATACCCGGACTACCCCACCCCCAGTTTAACATCAATGTAAACACCCGGACCAGCCCTCCCCCAGTATAACATCAATGTAAACACCCAGACTACCCCTCCCCCAGTTTAACATCAATGTAAACACCCGGACCAGCCCTCCCCCAGTTTAACATCAATGTAAACACCCAGACTACCCCACCCCCAGTATAACATCAATGTAAACACCCGGACTACCCCACCCCCAGTATAACATCAATGTAAACACCCAGACTACCCGACCCCTAGTATAACATCAATATAAATACCCGGACTACCCCACCCCCAGTTTAACATCAATGTAAACACCCGGACCAGCCCTCCCCCAGTATAACATCAATGTAAACACCCAGACTACCCCTCCCCCAGTTTAACATCAATGTAAACACCCAGACCAGCCCTTCCCCAGTTTAACATCAATGTAAACACCCGGACCAGCCCTCCCCCAGTTTAACATCAATGTAAACACCCGGACCAGCCCTCCCCCAGTTTAACATCAATGTAAACACCCGGACCAGCCCTCCCCCAGTTTAACATCAATGTAAACACCCGGACCAGCCCTCCCCCAGTTTAACATCAATGTAAACACCCGGACCAGCCCTCCCCCAGTTTAACATCAATGTAAACACCCGGACCAGCCCTCCCCCAGTTTAACATCAATGTAAACACCAGGACTACCCCTCCCCCAGTTTAACATCAATGTAAATACCCGGACCTTCCTCTCTCTTTGAACTCACGGTTTTGCCGTTGAATGTTGCTCTTGGTTGTGATTAAAATCCGGGACTTGAGAGGAGGGGACGGGGTGTCGACGATCATCCACCCTCTCGATGTCTCAGCCCCCTCCCCGCTCTGTCCCTGACTCTCTCTCTCCCCCCACTGTCCCCCTCCTTCTCTCGGTCTTTCTCCTTCTCACTCCTCTGCGCTCTGCTCTCTCTCTCCTCCTCTCTCGGACTTCAATGTCGGATATTTACTGAAGGCGATGACATCACCGCGGCGGAGCCATTTCTTCCACTCGTGAATAAATCAGAAAAGAGTCCGCTCCTTCTTTTCCGAATCTTCTGGTTTAACAGACGCAGCCTTGCTCACCGCCGCGCTTCCTTGTAAGTCCGGACGTTGTGTGTTTTGAGCACTGTTAATAACTCAGTGTTGTGCCAGTTCATTGTTTTGTTTATTTGGGAGCAGCGGAGGCGCATTCCATTCGCCGAAGGTGCATTCGGTCGCTCCTGTTAAATGTCCCGCTCTGATTGGTCTGTTCGAAAAGTCCGCCCAAAATAGCGCATTTTGATTGGTCGCCGAGCTCGGACTCTGATTGATCGGCATTAATCAGTTAGTGCTTGGTGATTGGGTGGATGGACAAGAAGTAGGGTGCCGATTGGCCAAATGCAACAGAATTACTGACTGGTGATTGGTGAAGCCGGACTTTAAACCTTCCAAGTACGTGTTGTTGAGCAGATTTCAACTCTGCAGGTTGGGGCCTTGGAGATTGTACCGGACACACAGCCTCCACCGACAACATTACTTTACACTGTTATACTGACTATGTAACATCTAACATTTTCAGATGCTGAAACCAGACTTTTTGGGATGATTTCGCTCTGGCAAATAAATTTATTATGGACAATGCGTGCCGTCTATTCATTTGATTGCTTCACGATGACGAACCCAGTATTTGGTTCAAAATAACAATAGAAAACGCTGGAAAAACTCAGCAGGCCAGGCAGCATCCGTGGAGAGAGAAACAGAGTTAATGTTTCAGGTCAAAGACCTTTTGTCACAACTGGAAAAAAGTAGGAAATGAAATAGATTTAAAGCAAGTATAAAGCTGGGAAAAGGGGGAGGGGATGAAAGAACAAAAGGAGAGATTAAGAGACATTGAGAGACATTAAGAGATAATCAAGGCAAGAGGTTCCCCAGGGTTACCAACCTTCCAGGCTAATCCTGGAATCTCCAGGAATTAAACATTAATCTCTGGCGAGCAACCCAAGATAGAAATAGGGGCATTCATAAATTTGTTTTTGTTTTTATCATTTTCATTGAACATTTTTGCTTATTAGTTATAAATATATTGGAGGTGGGAAAATTGCTGTTTCATTTTGCAGGCAGTGGGAGGCGGGGGTCATGTGATACGTCCAACCAGAGTTGGCATACCCAGATGGTCTTCCCTGGCAAGGTAAAAAGAAACAACTGGAAATCTAAAATAAAAACAAAATGCACAGTATGCCAATTAGTATCTGAAAATAGAAAAGATAGTTTTTTATTATTTGTTCATGGGATGTGGGTGTCGCTGGCAAGGCCAGCATTTATTGCCCATCCCTAATTGCCCTTGAGAAGGTGGTGGTAAGCCGCCTTCTTGAACCACTGCAGTCCGTGTGATGAAGGTACTCCCACAGTGCTATTAGGGAGAGAGTTCCAGGATTTTGACCTTCGGACAATGAAGGAACGGCGATATATTTCCGAGTCAGGATGATGTGTGACTTGGAGGGGATGGTGTTCCCATGCACCTGCTGCCCTTGTCCTTCTAGGTGGAAGAGGTCGCAGGTTTGAGAGCTGCTGTCGAAGAAGCCTTGGCGAGTTGCTGCAGTGCATCTTGTAGATGGTACACACTGCAGCCACGGTATGCTGGTGGTGGAGGGAGTGAATGTTTTAAGGTGGTGGATGGAGTGCCAATCAAGCGGGCTGCTTTGTCCTGGATGGTGTCAAGCTTGTGTGTTGTTGGAGCAGCACTCATTCAGGCAAGTGGAGAGTATTCCATCACACTCCGAACTTGTGCATTGTAGATGGTGGAATGGCTTTGGGGAGTCAAGAGGTGAGACACTCGCCGCAGAATACCCAGCCTCTGACCTACTCTTGTAGCCACGGTATTTATGTGGCTGGTCCAGTTAAGTTTCTGGTCAATGGTGAGCCCCCAAGATTTTGATGGTGGGGGATTAGGCAATGGTAATCCCGTTGAATGTCATGGGGCAGTGGTTAGACCCTCTCTTGTTGGAGATTGTCATTGCCTGGCACTTGTGTGGCGCGAATGTTACTTGCCACTTATCAGCCCAAGCCTGAATGTTGTCCAGGTCTTGCTGCATGCGGGAACGGACTGCTTCATTATCTGAGGAGTTGCGAATGGAACGGAACACTGTGCAATCATCAGCTGAAATCCCCAATTCTGAACTTATGATGGAGGGAAGGTCATTGATGAAGCAGCTGAAGATGGTTGGGCCTAGGACACTACCCTGGGGAACTCCTGCAGATGATTGACCTCCAACAACCATAACCATCTTCCTTTGTGCTAGGTATGACTCCAGACAGTGGAGATTTTTCCCCTTGATTCCCATCGACTTCAATTTTACTAGGGTTGCTTGATGCCACACTCGGTCAAATGCTGCCCTGATGCCAAGGGCAGTCACTCTCACTTCACCTCTGGAATTTAGCTCTTTTGTCCATGTTTGGACTAAGGCTGTAATGAGGTTTGGAGGCGAGTGGTCCTGGGGTAATATATTAGTATAGATAGAGGATCGGTTAATGGATGGAAAACAGAGATAGGGATAAATGGGTCATTTTCAGGTTGGCAGGCCGTAACTAGTGGGGTGCCGCACGGAGCAGTGCTTGGGCCTCAGCTATTTAAAATTTATATTGATGACGTAGATGAAGGGACCGAGTGTAATGTATTCAAGTTTGCTGAAAATACAAAGCTAGGTGGGAAAGTAAGCTGTGAGGAGGACACAAAGAGTCTGCAAAGGGATATAGATAGGTTAAGTGAGTGGGCAATAAGATAGCAGACGGAGTATAATGTGGGGAAATGTGAGGTTATTCACTTTGGTAGGAAGAATAGAAAAACAGAATATTTTTTAAATGGTGAGAAACTATTAAATGTTGGTGTCCTCGTACAAGAAACACAGAGAGTTAGCATGCAGGTACAGCAAGCAATTAGGAAGGCAAATGGCATGTTGGCCTTTATTGCAAGGGGGTTGGAGTATAAGAGTAAGGAAGTCTTGCTACAATTGTACAGGGCTTTGGTGAGACCACACCTGAAGTACCTGTGCACATTTTTGGTCTCCTTATCTGAGAAAGGACATACATGCCTTAGAAGCGGTGCAACAAAGGTTCATTAGATTGATCCCTGGGACGAGAGGGTTGTGCTATGAGGAGAGATTGAGCAGATTGGGCCTATACTCTCGAGTTTAGAAGAATGAGAGGTGATCTCATTGAAACATATAAGATTCTGAGGGTGATTAACAGGGTAGATGCTGAGAGGTTGTTTCCCCTGGCTGGAGGGTCTAGAACTAGGGGGCATAGTCTCAGGATAAGGGGTCGGCTATTTAAGATTGAGATGAGGAAGAATATCTTCACTCAAAGGGTTGTGAATCTTTAGAATTCTCTACCCCAAAAGGCTGTGGATGCTGAATCACTGAGTATATTCAAAGCTGAGATAGATAGGGGTAAAAATTCAGTTGGTTGCGCCTCCCGTTAGCGCCTTAAGAGGGCGCTAATGGGGCGCAAAGCCGCTAACGCCCGGGCGCAGCGATGTTTGCGCCGCTCGAGAACTTAACTTGAGATTGTGCGGCGGCGCTAAAACTTACCGCTGCGACCACCTGCGCGCGCAGATTGTGACGTCATTCCATGGTGCAACGCCCTTGTGGCGCCCCGGAGCGGAAATTGAGTGGCGCCCCCTGCCTTACCGCCTGGCGCATCCAACGACCAGAAGACTGGAACGCTATCAATCGCTGTGGGGCTGGGGGGGGCGCTATTTAATGGGGGCCTCTTCGTGTCTTTTATTGTTGGTGGCATTTTTGAACTACGCATTCTGAGAGAGAGAGGGAGAGACTTCTGGAGAGATTCAACGTTGTGTGAAGGAGTTTTGGGTACTGAGCAGCACTTTGCAGGTTCATTTTGATTTGCCATTCCTTGTATCGATTTAGCAGAGACTGTGGGAGCTGCACTCTGAGCTCTTTGCCTGGTACTCTCCATTGTTCTTTCCAGCACATTTGATGTGCAAGTCTCTCCAGGCCGAGATTCAAGGCTGCAATGAACAGGATGTGGATGGAAAGCAAGATTAACCATCCCCTTTAAGAACTGGCCCATGCCATTGTGTGTGTGTTCCATTGCTGACTGACATTACATGAGCTTCGCCAGCGCTCTGAGTTAGCGCCTCACTCCTTGGCCTTTGCGCCTTAAGACAGGTGTGCAGCGCCTGCTTTAGCGCTCCACTCACCTCCCGGGGCGGTAAAAGTGAAGTTTCCAGTCAGTGCCGATAATTAGAGCCAGGCGCTAATATTTGCGTCCAGACGATATTTGCGCCCCAAATGGGGCGCGACCTAATTTCTACCCCATAGAGTTTTGGACTCTAGGGAAATCAAGGGATATGGAGATCGGGCAGGAAACTGGAGTTGAGGTTGAAGATCAGCCATGATCTTATTGAATGGCGGAACAAGTGATAGCAACAGTGTGTAGCAGCTTCCCCAGGTTGGCACTTCATTTTTAGGTACGCCTGGTGCTGCTCCTGGCATGCTCTTCTACACTCCTCAAGTCTCCTGGCTTGATGGTAATGGTAGAGTGAGGGATATGCCAGGCCACGAGGTTACAGATTGTGGTTGAGTACAATTCTGCTGCTCTGATGACCCACAGTGCCTCATGAATGCTCAGTTTTGAGCTGCTAGATCTGTTCTGAATCTATCCTACTTAGCACGGTGGTAGTGCCACACAACACGTTGAAGAGTGTCCTCAGTGTGAAGACGGGACTTCGTCTCCACAATGACTGTGCGGTGGTCACTGCTACCAATACTATCGTGGACAGATGCATCTGTGACAGGTAGATTGGTGAGAACGAGGCCAAGTAGGTTTTTCCCTCGTGTTGGTTCTCTCACCACCTGCCTCAGGCCCAGTCTTGCGGCTATGTCCTTCAGACTTGGCCAGCTCGGTCAGTAGTGGTGCTACCGAGCCACTCTTGGGGATGGAAATTGAAGCCCCCACCCAGAGTATGTTCTGTGCCCTCGCTATCTTCAGTACTTCTTCCAAGTGGTGTTCAACACGGAGGAGTACTGATTCATCAGCTGAGGGAGGGCGGTAGGTGATAATCAGCAGGCGGTTTCCTTGCCCATGTTTGACCTGAAGCCATGAGACTTCATGGGGTCCAGAGTCAGTGTTGAGGACTCCCAGGGCCACTCCCTCCCAACTGTATACCACTGTGCCACCCCTCTGGTGGGTCTGTCCTGCCGGTAGGACAGGATATACCCAGGGATGGTGATGGAGGAGTCTGGGATGTTGGCTGAAAGGTATTATTCTGTGAGTATGACTATGTGCCGAGGTCGATGCCGGGTGGTCTGTCCGGTTTTATTCTTAGTATACTTAGACTTAGGTTTAACATTTCAGGTATAAAGGGAGGGACAGAACGCATGACAAAAGGAAAGGAACTGGGCAGAATATATGGCAAGGGGGAATAAACGGAGAGTGGAAAGGGGAAATGGAGAGGAGGGAGGAGTGGATATCAGTGAAAGATGAGGAAATGAGAGTGAGAAGGGGAAAATCAATAGTAATGAAGAGGGAGCTAAATGGATGGCAAAAAAGAGAAGAGGAAATGGGTGGAAATAAAGTGGAGAGAGAAAAGAGAGAAGCTGGGGGTGGTACTTTGGGATGGGGAGGAAAGAGAGTGTCAATATTAACTGAGAGGAAAGTGCCAGCATTAATGGGAGGAGAAAGGGACAAAGAGTGCCAGTATGAACTCTAGGGAGGGAGCGAAGTGTACCAACATAAAAGGGGCTGAGTGGAAGAAAAACACCAGCTTAACTTGATGGGAAGAGAGAGGAGTGCCAGGTTGAAATGGTGAGGAAAGGGGGTTAGATATGCCAGGTTGAACTGGGAGGGTTGGAAAGGAGATTGCTGTGTTGAAGGGTGGAGCATTGGATGGGATGCAGTGTCTCTGTGAACTGGATCTGAAGCGGGTAGAGTGCCTTTGTGAACTGAAGCAGTGGGAGATTGGATGTGGGAGAGTGACTGTTGAGGTAACTTTTGGGTAATTGATGCTCTGTTTGGTCTGTTGAAGTAAAAATTCAAATTTCTTGCAGAGGAGCGAGTTCTGGGCCCCCTTCCCCCAGAAATGCACCATTGATTTTCTGCCTTCAGCATTTGGATTTCCCCTTCAGGCTTTCATGTACTTATGTTTTTTATTCCTCCAATAAAAGTGAAGTAGTGTTATTTTTTTTTCTATTTGTTTGTGGGATGTGGGCGTCGCTGGCGAGGCCAGCATTTATTGCCCATCCCTAATTGCCCTTGGGAAGGAGGTGGTGAGCTGCCTTCTTGAACCGTTGCAGTCCGTGTGCTGAAGGTACTCTCACAGTGCTGTTGGGTAGGGAGTTCCAGGATTTTGACCCAGCGACGATGAAGGATTGGCGATATACTTCTAAGTCAGGATGGTGTGTGACTTGGAAGGGCACTTGGAGGTGTTGGTGTTCCCATGCGTCTGCTGTCCTGTCCTTCTAGGTGGAAGAGGTCGCGGGTTTGGGAGGTGCTGCCGAAGAAGCCTTGGCGAGTTGCTGCAGTGCATCTTGTAGATGGTACACACTGCAGCCACCGTGCGCTGGTGGTGCAGGGAGTGAATGTTTAAGGTGGTGGATGGAGTGCCAATCAAGTGGGCTGCTTTGTCCTGGATGGTGTCAAGCTTCTTCAGTGTTGTTGGAGCTGCACTCATCCAGGCAAGCGGAAAGTATTCCATCACACTCCTTACTTGTGCCTTGTAGATGGTGGAAAGGCTTTGGGGAGTCAGGAGGTGAGACACTCGCTGCAGAATACCTAGCCTCTGACCTGCTCTTGTTGCCACAGTATTTATGTGGCTGGTCCAGTTAAGTTTCTGGTCAATGGTGACCCCCAGGATGTTGATGGTGGGTGATTTGGCGATGGTAATGCCGTTGAATGTCAAGGGGCGGTGGTTAGACTCTCACTTGTTGGAGATAGTCATTGCCTGGCACTTCTGTGGTGCGAATGTTACCTGCCACTTATCAGCCCAAACCTGAACATTGTCCAGGTCTTGTTGCATGCGGGCATGGACTGCTTCATTATCTGAGGAGTTGTGAATGGCACTGAACACTGTGCAGTCATGAGCGAACATCCCCATTTCTGACCTAATGTTGGAAGGAAGGTCGTTGATGAAGCAGCTGAAGATGGTTGGGCCTAGGACACTGCCCTGAGGAACTCCTGCAGCGATGTCCTGGGGCTGTGATGATTGACCTTCAACCACCACAACCATCTTCCTTTGTGCTAGGTATGTACCTGCCACTCAAGGTACACACCTTGTGCAACTACTTGTCACATATCCTGAACATTCTTGAATTGTTAGCTTTGGGGGCGGGGGGGCGGGGTTGGGGGTTGGTTGTGTCAGCTTCCTTGAAGCTGTTGGTTAGTTTTTGTTAATTTTCTAGGTTGGGATATATGGGAGAACAGGTAAATGTCAACAGTCAGGTACATTGATTCCTATCCCAAACTTATCTGGAGTTTCTATTTTTATTTGTACTTTTATTTGGAGTTATTGGCAAAGAATCTTAGCCCTAGTGACAGGCCTGCCCCTTCAGGTTCTATTAGTGAGCAGACTGTCTGTAAATCGTCAACTGTACTCAAGAGTACTATGGACCCGATTGGCTTTGGTATCAGATTACCATGTCTGTCGTACTAGGTTAGCTTGGGTTCTGAACTACCATTGCCAGGTGTGTTACCTTGGAGCCACATTGACCCCAAATTGACTTCACTTACCGCTTCCCTCCCCCAAGGAGAAAAGGCACTAGTTACAGGTTTAAGCCCTCGCTAGGCAGGCAGTAGGTATTAGGAATTTCTCAAGAGCAGGTCATGGTGAGCAGGACAACTCACCAGGAAATGTGGGAATCATGGCTTTATTTACATGGAAGCATCAGCCTGTAGTGCCAGGCCTGGAAACACCAATGCGACCCACATCTGTGTCTGAAAACAACAGATTCATTAGAACGGCCCATGATCCAAGTCCTTACCAATGTCAAACAGGTGAGATACCTTGGCTCAGGCTATGGCAGTGTGGCCCTGATACAGAGGAAGGGTGATTCGTGAGAAAAGATGCTTCTGTCCAGAGTACCAAGTTTTTTCTAATCTGAGTGCAATGCTGCTGAACATCATTAGTATACTATGAACTGTAGACCACTAATTTATGGGTTTCATGGAAAAAATGGCAGGATCTTGGAATTCAGTCCCCAAAACACTGGTAAAAATCACAAGATCATGAGGTAATTACGGATGAGGAAGGCCATTCACTCATCTTAATTCATCTATCCAGAATGACTCACTCTCCATTGCAGCATCCAATAGTTTCTTAAATTATTCCATGGTTTTTGCCTCCACGAATCTATCGGAGAGTCCATTCCATGTATTTATCATTCTTTGTGTGAAAAAGAACTTCCCAATACCACACCTAAATTTGTCTTTTAGTTACTGGGTCCCCTTGTCCTATCCTCAAAATTTAAAGTAATTTTCAAGATCTACCTTTTCCATACTGTTTACTATCTTTTATACCTCTGTAAGATCACCTCTCAAGCATGTCCTTTCAAGGCTGCAAAGCGCAAGTTTCACCAATCTTTTCTCTGACTCTGACACTAGGGATCAGCCTCTCTGCACTGCTTCCAATGCTTGAATTTCTCCCTTGTGTCTCAGTGACCAGAATGGGTCACAGTATTTAAATTGTGATCTGACCAGATCACTATACAGTTTGATCATGACATCCTCTGATTCGAATTCTACTGCTTAAGCTATGTAGTTTAACATTCTATTAGCTTTGTTGATTGAAGCTCTGCAGTAGCTAGCAAGGAGTCTACCAAGACTCCTAAATTCGGCTAAAAATCCTGAAATACCAAGCAGCAATTCTTCATATGTGAAAATAGATAATGAGAGGAGAGTTGAGAGTAGCTGTCCTCAACATCAAAGCAGCATTTGACCTATAATATCACCAAGGAGTCCTAGCAAAACTGAGGTAAGTGGCAGTCATACTTGACACAAAGAAGATGGCTGTAGTTGTTGGAGGCCTGTCATCACAGCCCAGGATATCACTTCAGGAGTTTCTAAGGGAAGTGTCCTCAGCCCAACCATCTACAGCTGCTTCATCAATTACTTTTCCTCCATCATAAGGTCAGGAGTGGGGCTGTTCACTACCGATTCCATAGTCTTCAGCTCCATTCACAACTCCTCTCAGAATGAAGAACCCCATGCCAACCTACAGCAGGACCTGGATAACATCCAGGCTTGGGCTGACAAATGGCAAATAACATTTGCGCCCCACAAGTGCCAGATAATGACCATCTTGAACAAGAAAAAGTCCAGCCATCTTAATCAGCACACCAACGCCAAGTCCTCCACTATCAACATTTTGGAAGTCACCTTTGATCAGAAGCTGAACTGGACCAGCCATATCAACACCATGGCTACAAGAGGAGGGCAGTCACTGGGTACTCTGTGACGAATGGCTCACCTCCTGACCTCTCAAAGCCTATACACCATCTACACGGCTCAAGTCAGGCGTGTGATGGAATACCCATCACTCACCTGGATGGATGCAGCCTGCAAGAACAATCAGTTCACTTGCTTGACGCCCCTGTCAACAGGCTCAATATCCATTTCATCTATCACCGGCATACTGTGGCTACAGAATGCACTGCATTAACTCACCAAAGTTTCCTCAATAACACAACCCTCCCCCGCTGCCTCTTACACCGAGAAGGACAAGAGCAGCAATGCTGTAGGAATGCCATCACCTCCAAGCTAAGCCCGTACTGACCAAGGGTAGAACCTGGGACCTTCTGGTCTGTATGGCTTAAGGCTCTGTTACATTTAATTTTAGATTTTGGGAGCATGATGCTAAACAACTTGCATGTGGTGCTCTCTCAGATTTACACTGTCCTGTACCTCCACTCTTCTATAGGTTCATTGAAGGCCAATGGAGAAAATGGAGACCTGTTTTCTGAATAGGTCTTCTCCGTCAGAAGAACGGAGACTTGGGACAGCATAATTTGTATCAGCAGAGAATGTTATTGTTTTCAGCAGGTCAAAAGGAATTTCTTTCCCCAGGCCCACTGATCTGATTTGAAGAAATTGACACTGAGCTGGTCCCATGTAGCAGTATACTCACGTCATAATGTAATTTTGCATCACAATGCAAGCACAATGAAGCACTGAACCAGCTCAGGGTGTTTAGGGCACCAGGGGATGAAATCCTTATTCCAGTGATAGATCAGGAGACCCACAGGAAGTAGGTCCCTGGCTATTGGCTGAACAGAGGTCAGTAAGTTCATATTTGCTCGTGCTTGTCTGTTTATTTTACTTCCTGTCACTTCTAATCAGTTTGAATTCTACACCTCTTATTTTTTCTTTGTTCTGTCATTCTCCTATCTTATGAAGTGTGGATTGACTATTTTAAATCAGTACTTAATATCCTTTACTCTGTTACTATTTAGATTTTCCTTTTTTTTAAAATGCTGAGTTATTCTGTATTCTTCTGTAGACAAACCCCTCAATTTACCTTTGAATGGCTTTCTTCTTTTGTACAATGTTACTGTGACTCCTGCTCTTTCGTCCTGATTGCCTTTGATATTATTTATGACCTTTCTCTTCTTGCTGTCCCTTTGAAAGTGTTCAGTAGCTCTCTGAAGGCTCAGTGTGTAAACTAACCACCTGAAGTGGTACTGAGACACACAGAACAACAATAAATGCAACGAGGAATACAAACTAGGTTATAATTTGAGACCACAAAATACAAAGAAAAAAAATTGAAGGGACACTGGTTGCTTGAAAAAGATGCTTTTTTGTTTGGGAAGAGCTGTGTATTATTTTTATCATTAGTCACACACAAGTGATGCAACATTGAGCTTCAACACTATTGATGTTATTGTGCAATGCACTTGCAAGAAAGTGAAGAAATGTTTGAAAATACCTTTTTATGAAGGAGGCATCCTTTAAGCATAAGGAAGGAGAAGGTCAATCAAATTTGAACAGAATTAGTCAGCAATGAAGGCACAAACGATAGTCAAGTCACAATCATTTTATGTACAACTTCAGTGATACAGCATCAATGTGTGATTTGCAGCTCTGAATCGATGACGTTCAGGGCATTTCTGACTTTTTTTTTGCCAATGCAAAAGACTCACAAGGAAATAAACTTCTACCAGTCAGCTGCAGGCTCGAGCCTTTGTTAATATATAATTCAAGAACAATGGCACCTCAACAAGCTAACCTTGAAATTCATAACAAGGTGTTCTTGAAACACAGGTATAGTTTTAAAAGAGATGTGAAGCTCTCCCGCTGCTCTGTTAATTAAAGCAATGAGCAATTGAGCAGTAGAGACCAGGAAGATCCATGGTTTCGTCTTAATCAAACACATCTTCCCCTCCCCTCTCAGCATTCTGAAGGGAGTGTTCCCTCCATGACACCCTGGTCCATTCCTCAATCATCCCCAACTCCGTCTCTCCTTCCCACGGCACCTTCCCGTACAAGTGCAGGAAAAGCAGCACCTGCCATTTCACCTCCTCCCTTCCCACTGACCAGGACCCAAAAAACTCCTTCCAGGTGAAACAGCCTGACCTGCTGAGTATTTCCAGCATTTTTTGTTTTTATTTCAAATTTCCAGCATCCGCAGTATTTTGCTATGGTTTAGTCTGTGTTAAGTTTGCTGATCCCAGTCGGTCAGTGGTAGTGGCACTACAATTGGCCTCCCAGGGTTAGGGAGAGGAATATCAGCCAGGGTTCCCATTCTTAATCGCGATCAAGCAAGGTCTACTGGAAGTGTGAGTTTGTGGATGTTGTGTGCGGTCTACGGTCAAATGGCCTGGCAAAAATCATCAAGATTTCACATAACGAATAGCCACTTTGGCAAGATCTTGAAGAGTGCCCAGCATCTGTGCAACAATGAAGTCATCGGACCCGACATGCATATGTTAAAAAGGACCCCATCTGCTTTGGGTGGGTGTCCTTGCCGCCTGCGGTGAAAATCCCAGCAAATCAGCACCCGGCGGCTGCAACGTAGGTAACTGACCTGGGGGATTTTAACTACTCGTTTACCGCCGAGTGGGTGAGGTTAAAATCACCCCCTAGAATTTATGCATTTTGTACAAAGTTAATGTTTCACTTTCCTTTCTTACTGCCAAAATCTCACCAATAACGTCAATGAATAAATACTTGGTTACCAAGTGAACATTCATGGGTTTGACTGAAGGCCAACTATAGAACAAAGCTTTAGCTCAGTTGACCTGTTGTCATGGGACAAAACAATTGTGGAAGAATTATACCACGGTCCATCTCTCACACAGATGATGGGCCTGTGCTCAGTCTCCCCTCAAGAAGAAAATAATAAGAAATGCACAAAAGTGTCTGCCCTTTCGCCACTAAACTAAGTAAAACAAATACTAATTATCTCATTTTTAAAAATACTGTGCTGCTATCATGTAATGATACCTTCTGGGTACCGTAGTGCCAGAGCGGCTTCTGGGTTTGATATAACAGACAGAGATGGAAGCATAAGCGCAACAAAAAACAGGTTATTTACTTACACACAATATGAATCTATTCCCATCAGAATACTATCACATTCACAAAACATAATAATGTCACTCTATACTCTCAGCTTCACACCAACCCTGTGCAACTACACATTAGTGCAGAACCAGAGTTAACTACAGTGTAAAGCAAGCAGTTGCATTGCTCTTTCTCTCAACAACTTGCAATTATATAGCGCCATAATGTAGTAAGTGTCTCAAAGCTCTTCAAAGAGTAAAGAACAGATTGTTGGCTCTCTTCAGTTCCTTAGGTGTCACTTTTGGCTCAATGGTAGAATTCTTGTCTCTGAGTCAGGAGGTTGTGGGTTCAAGCCCCATTCCAGGACTTTGAGCACATAATCTAGGATGACACTTTAGTGCAGCACTACAGTGATCTTGATTTTAACTTCCCCGACCTGGTTTCCATCAGGCGGTGGGGAACAGTTAAATGGAGTGGGGGACTTACCCACTCCTTTCCTGTCCCTATCTGGTCGACTCCAATTTTAAATTGCAGGGGCAAGGCCATCCACCCCAAGCCAGTGGGGTCCTCTTTAAATGTGTAAATCAGGCGTCGATAACAACATCGGGGCCCAATCTGCCATTTTCACCTGTGGCATGAATGGGGGAGCAGCGGTGGCTTCCTGCCAGGCCAAACCTGCCGGGAATAGCAGCCAGGGCCAGAAGAGGCACAGCGAGGTAAGTTTTTAATTTTCTTTGCGTTTCCTTGTGAACAGGAGGAGCAGGAATGTTCCTCTGGGCCTCACAAGGAAATCTTGGGCCACCCCTTTTCACGGCTTCCCTCTCCCAACTTGACAAATGATTCCCCTCCCAGAGCTCTCCGATGGACTTACCTTGTGCCGAGGGCTGTTCCTGCGAATGCTCGATGGTGGCCTCCTGCCCCCTGAATTCCTCCTCCCACCCGCTGGCCAAGTTGAGATTCCTGCCGGATTTAGACAGGAGTCTGATCTTGCATATGTAAATGAGGGCCAGGAGCAAAAATCTCTCTGGGCCTCAGCTTGCAAACTTGTCACTTACCCCTTGCCCCCTCCACACACTGATAAAATCAAGACCATTAAGTCAAGGCTCTGCCTGCTCTCTCAGGTGGATGTAAAAGATCCCATGGCATTATTTAAAGAAGAGCAGGGAAGTTCCCCATGATGTCCTGGACAATATTTATCCCTCAACCAACATCACTAAAACAGGTTATCTGGCCATTATCACATTGCTGTTTGTAGTACCATACTGTGCGCAAATTGGTTGCCGCATTTCCTACATTACAACATGACTACAGTTCAAAAGCACTTCATTGGCTGTGAAGCACTTTGGAATGTCCTGAGGTCATGAAAGGTGCTATATCAATACAAGTTCTTTCTTTTCCTGTCACATATGTCAGTATGGCATAGGATGGCTGTGGGTATAAGTAGGGGAGTCATTTTTAGCTGTTTCCACCATTTCCCTGCGGGTTCCACCGATCTCCTGCTGGAGTTACAGTGGGAGACCAGGAAAATCCCTACAAAAACTTTGTTGGCTTCCCCTGATGATTAGCAATCTGTCCTAAAGGAAATTTTGGGCTCAGATCTGAGTCCGATCAGTATGTGGCTATGCCAGTGTGATGCATCACTATGTCATCTAACCCACAGTGTTTTCATACACATACTTAAGATATATAATGGCTGATTCTGCGTTCCCAGCAGGGGGGGTGCGGGGGGGGAGGAGGCGATGGTGCTTGAAGGGAGCGCAGGGTGGGAACACACAGGTGCACACCTGCGATTTCCTGCCATGTGCTTCCTGTGAACACTCCCATTGGAGCCATAAGCTCAGCACTATAGACACAAAATAGTATCAGACACATGTTCAATGTAAACAAATGTTATTCAGGTCAGCTTCCTTGCTGACTGTTCACTTGTAGGATCACTAATTAGCAGAAACAACTTGCATTTATGCAGCGTATTCAATGTTGAAAGTGTCCCGGTGCACCTCACAGAGGCATAGGTGAAAAAATGGAAGCCAAGTCAAAGGAGAGATTCGGAGGGTTGACTGAAAGCTTGGTCAAAGAGGTGAGTTTTAAGGAGCATCTTAAAGGAGAGGGAGTTGGAGGGATTTTTTTTATTTGTTCCTGGGATGTGGGTGTCACTGGCAAGGGCAGCTTTTATTGCCCATCCCTAACTGCCCTTGAGAAGGTGGTGGTGAGCCGCCTTCTTGAACCGCTGCAGTTCGTGTGGTGAAGGTACTACCATAGTGCTGTTAGAGAGGGAATTCCAGGATTTTGACCCAGCGACGATGAAGGAACGGCGATATATTTCCATGTCAGGTTGGTATGTGACTTGGAGGGGAACTTGCAGGTGATGGTGTTCCCATGCGCCTGCTGCCCTGTCCTTCTAGGTGGTAGAGGTCATGGGTTTGGGAGGTGCTGTTGAAGAAGCCTTGGTGAATTGCTGCAGTGCTTCTTGTAGATGGTACACACTGCAGCCACGGTGCACTGGTGGTGGAGGGAGTGAATGTTTAAGGTGGTGGATGGGGTGCCAATCAAGCAGGCTGCTTTGTCCTGGATAGTGTTGAGCTTCTTGAGTGTTGTTGGAGCTGCACTCATCCAGGCAAGTGGAGAGTATTCCATCACATTCCTGATTTGTGCCTTGCAGATGGTGGAAAGGGTTTGGGGAGTCAGGAAGTGAGACACTCGCCACAGAATACCTAGCCTCTGACCTGCTCTTGTTGCCACAATATTTATGTTGCTGGTCCAGTTAAGTTTCTGGTCAATGGTGTGGGATTCAGTGACGATAATGCCATTTAATGGCAAGGGGGTGTGGTTAGGCTCTCTCTTGTTGGAGATAGTCATTGCCTGGCACTTGTATGGCGCGAATGTTACTTGCCACTTATCAGTTCAAGCCTGAATGTCGTCCAGGTCTTGCTGACTGCGGGCATGGACTGCTTCATTATCTGTGGAGTTGCGAATGGAACTGAACACTGTGCAATCATCAGCGAACATCCTCACTTCTGAGCTTATGATGGAGGGAAGGTCATTGATGAAGCAGCTGAAGATTGTTGGGCCTAGGACGCTGCCCTGGGGAACTCCTGCAGCGATGTCCTGGGGCTGAGATGATTGACCTCCGACAACCACGACCATCTTCCTTTGTGTTAGGTATGACTCCAGCCAGCGCATAGTTTTCCCCGATTCCCTTTGTCTTCAACTTTACTAGGGCTCCTTGATGCCACACTTGGTCAAATGCTGCCTCGATGTCAAGGGCAGTCACTCTTACCTCACCTCTGGAATTCAGCTCTTTTGTTCATGTTTGGACCAAGGCTGTAATGAGGTCTGGAGCCGAGTGATCTTGGCGGAACCCAAACTGAGCATCGGTGAGCAGGTTAATGGTGAGTAAGTGCTGCTTGATAGCACTGTCTACAACAACTTCCATCACTTTGCTGATGATTAAGAGTAGACTGAGGGCGGTAATTGGCCAGATTGGATTTGTCCTGCTTTTTGTGGACTGGACATACCTGGGCAGTTTACCACATCGTCAGGTAGATGCCAGCGTTGTAGCTGTACTGGAACAGCTTGGCTAGAGGCGCGGCTAGTTCTGGAGCACAAGTCTTCAGCACGGCAATTGCATGTTGTCGGGGACCACAGCCGTTGCTGCATCCAGTACGCTCAACCATTTCTTGATATTTAAGGAGACTATTCCAGAGCATGGGGGCCTATGTAGCTGAAGGCACAGTTATTAATAGTAGGGCGATGGGAGGTGGGGAAGATGCACAAGAGGCTGGAATCAAGGAGAGAGTTGGGGAAGTGGTTGTATGGCTGAAGATGGTTACAGAGATAGGGAGGGGTGAAAATGTTAAAATTGAGGTTTTGGGGGATTGGGAGCCAATATATGTCAGTGAGGAATCGGGTGATGAGTGAGTGGGACTTGTGTGAGATAGGATATGAGCAACAGAGATTTGGATTTGGAGGAGCTGAATTTTATGGAAGGTGGGAGGATGTCAGGAGAGCAATGGAATAGTCAAGTCTGGAGGTGGCAAGTAATGGATGAGAGTTCCAGCAGCGGATGGGCTGAGGCAGGGGCAGAGACAGGTGATGTTATGGAGGTGGAATTAGGCAGTCTTTGTGATGGAGAGGATAATGGGGTCAGATGCTCAGCTCTGGGTCAAAAAGGAAGTGGAGTACTGAGACATGGGGGTGAATTTCCTTAGAAATTCCAAGACCGGTTACAGCTAATCTCCGCTTCCCTAGACAGACTCTCCACCAAAGGCTGAGGAGCCCACCAAAATTATTTCAATGACCCTTATGCTGGAAAATTGGCCAAAGTTAGGGTGTATCATTACAGCTGGCAGAAGTCCTGCCCCGCTGCATTTCTGCAGACTTAAGGGCCCCTATGTTACTTTACTCAAGTGCCTAGTCTTTATGTGCTAAACTATACAGTGGACAGGATACTTGACAGTGATGACATCTTAAGCAAGGCCTATCATATGCTTTCCCAACATCCACTTGCCCTGCCACCTTTAAGGATTTGTGTATATGGACACCAAGGTCTTTCTGCTCATGTACACTTTTCAAAAACGTGCCATTTATAGTATACTGTCTTTCCATATTAATTCTTCCAAAGTGCATCACTTCACACTTCTCCGCATTGAACTCCATTTGCCATGCTTCTGCCCATTTCACCATCCTGTCTATGTCAGCCTGAAGCCTATAACTATCCTCATCATGATCTACTATTTTGCAAGTTTTGTATCATCTGCAAACTTTATAATGTTGCTCCCTACACCTGAGTCTAGGTTTTTAATTAAAAATTACAAAGAGTAATGGACCCAAAACTGACCCTTATGCCAGAGTTGTGCTCAGGGCCTGATTGGAATGTTGACTCCAGTGCTTTTTTTTATCACAGAGCTTCCCCCTTAGTGCTGGTGGATTGTGGGTGACATCTAACCTAATACAGAAAGAAAGAAAGACTTGCATTTATATACCGCCTTTCACGACTACCAGATGTCCGAAAGCACTTTACAGTCAATGAAGTACTTTTGAAGTGTAGTGTATTGTAGGACACGCGGCAGCCAATTGTGCACAGCAAGGTCCTACAAACAGCAATGTGATAATGACCAGATAATCCGTTTTAGTGATGTTGATTGAGGGATAAATATTGGCTAGGACACCGGGGATAACTTCCCTGCTCTTCTTCAAAATAATGCCATAGGATCTTTTACGTCCACCTGAGAGGGCAGATGGGGCCTCAGTTTAATGTCTCATCCGAAAGACAGCACCTCTGACAGTGAAGCACTCCACACCAGTACTGCACTGGAGTGTCAGCCTGGGATTTTTGTGCTCAAGTCTCTGGAGTGGGACTTTGAGCCTAGTAAATCCTTGCTAATAATGATGACCTTTGGAAAAGTCACACTTTGTCTATTTTCCCTTTGAAGGAAGTTCTATCAATCAATCTTGACATAAGAAACAATGGAGTGCCAATGAGAAGTGAAATCCACATTGCCTGAAATACAAACACCCATCACTGACTATAGTTCTTATAGAATACAATCCAATGTACATTTGCATAAAAATACCAAAATACATATATATTTTTAAAAGCTTTGAGAGTCCAGGCCATGACCCAGATCTGGACTCCAAAGTGGGCTCCACTTGCACCGTTGGATAGGCTGGTACACCTGCTCCTCCACAACCAAGGCGGCCCACTGGAAATTGCAGGAGAAAGCTAGCACTTGGCATATACAGGTCCCAGCCTGCATTTGCAACCCCTACAGCACACTACCGCAGGAGTTAATGTGGGAGTTAATGTGGGAGTTCATGCGGGAGTTAATGTGTGGGAGTTCATGTGGGAGTTAATGCGGGAGTTAATGCGGGAGTGTGCCAGAAGGACCACGGATTTTGGCCCTACAGTTGTTGACATGAAATATACAAGGCTTTTTATAGCACAGCTTCTAGACACAAGACCATCACTAAGAAAATCTAAAGTGATTCAATAAAAATGGCCAACTTACATTATAACCGATATAAAGGAGTAATTACAAGGCTGTAATTTAATTTCATAATCAAGTGATGATAAGGTACCCGGTATGTTTTTGAGGTTTTTCTTACCTTAGATTATTTCAGCTCTCGTAAATCAGATCACTCTCGTGGGTGAGTCCTAACTGTCAATGTGCTCATGACTGAGCATATGGTAAAACTTTTATGGGGAAAGGAGAGGAAGCAGAAGAACATTATTTTTCCCAACAATAATAGTACATGCAAATAATCCAATGATCATTTTTCAATATGGTTTTTGTCAACACTTCATGTCTTTGGCAATTTTTATTTCCATTTCTGTACAAACACTTTGCAGAAACTTAAGTTTATCAAATCTTTATTACAGCAACACCATATCCAAAATATGATTGTAATGTAATGTAGCAAACAAAAAATGATCACCTCATCCTGTTGAATGCCTTCTTGAGATTTACAACGAATACCAAGAGATCACAACATGTTTCATGGACAAGAAGGTTATTGGCATCAATGGGTTTTCAAATAGAAACCCCCTATACAAGATGCTTTGAAGAAGACAAAGACCATTAAAAGGATGCCAGGCAGACCAGGCTCCGCACCCACCCACTTTTACCTGCACCAGCAGACAGAGGTGACTTAAATTTGCTTTGGCAGATGATTACAGGCTGTGGAGGTTCTAATTTTGAAGATTGGTTGTGACAGCAAATCCGATGGCACAGATACATGTGAAGGTCTGACTAACTGTTTTGCTGGAAACATCCCAATCACAACACATTATGCTTTACGTGTTATTGCACGAAAGCATACCAGGTTGATCATCAGCCAGAAAAGCCTTATTGGTCACACTTGCCAAGATGCTACCCATCATATTCGCAGGCATTTTTTCACCTAACTTGGTAACGACTGTAGGCAACTGTCTTCAGAGTCTGGGTCAGCAGAAAACCAGATGCATACCGGTGCCATCTGCAATAAGGAGACCTATTGCTAACATGCACCACAGAGCAGACGCAGCTATGACTGGTTAACTGCAGTGTCAAACTTGCCTCTCCCTCCTTCCAGGCATGTTGCAATGCAGGCTTACAGAAATGATGCCGTGAAGTGGCAAAGGGTGATCCTCTAACCTGCCACCGCATGCAACACCACTTCAGCAGCCACGAAATATGAGTTCAGGTGCCGGGCTTTTCTGTCACTTGTATGCAGACTGTTGCCTGAACTTGGGGTTTCCGTTCTCTGATTTTTGCCAGTCACTTCTAAATCCCCCATGCATTTACTCTTGTCAAAGGCTGCTAATGGGTTGAGATGGCTTTTGATCATTTCTAAAGACTTCCAATTTTTGTGTCACTCTATTGTGATATATTTCCATAGTGCTGCCAAACACTGCTCTGTAGGTTCTACCCAATACCCAGATCCTTCTGTTTTGTGTCTTCTAGCCATCAGCCATTTATTTTATTTTATTAGTCTCATTAGATGCCATTTGTCCACATTAAAGACCATTAATCATTCAATCTTTCCAACCTATCACATCCCTTCAAATTTGAAACAAAAACAGAAAATGCTGGAAACAATCAGGTCAGGTAGCATCAGAGGAGAGATACACAAGTTAACATTCTTCTACAGAATTGACAAGTACATGTTTCTAGACATCAAATGAAGATAGGAATGGGTGTTGACATAATGACACCCAGGGTGGATTAACTGATCCAAGTGTCCAGGTTCACATATAAAAGCATTTTAAAAGCAACACTGCAATTAGCCGATATGCATTTAAACAAACTATATACTAATTAAGTACAGATATAGGGGCTTTTTTATTCCTACAAATTTCTCCCCCTCATCCCTCCACCCGTGAAGGGCGAATCTAATGCACAGTTGCATGAGATCAGGGTGCAATAGTACGGTATATCGATTGTTTCCACCACTATTCCAAGTTGCCTTCGAAGTGGGAGTGAAAGTTGCACATAATCTGTTGAATTTCCAGCCCCCGGAACAATGTCCACATGATAAAGTGTGATAAAATAAACGATTTTCCAACTCTAAATTAAAAAAGTAAATAAATGCATTAAATCAATATTTAATTGACAGTTTGAGATATTACAGACACAACCACTATTAATGAATACATTTTCCCTTTGACTGAACTGCTGAGAGACCCACAGAAGCTGCAGCGCCGCGAGCTCCAGCTCCGCTCTGAGCCTTGTTTACAAGCACCGAACAGCATTGTGGGAGCGTGGACCGCAGAACCCCCCACACAGCTCGTGTGCATCCGCCTGGATAAAGTAGCACCTAGTTAATCCTGCTTCTCCCCGCCGGTCCGTCGCCTCCGGAGGCTGCAGCCGGCTGTTTAGTGGGGGGTGGGCTGCCGTGTGGCCGGGAGCGCCTGGCGGGCTGGGCGGCAAGTGGCGGGCCGGGAGGAGCGCGGATGGTGCTGCGGTTGCCGGGCGGTGAGGCTCCCTCTGCTGGGTCGCGGCCTCCCGGGAAGCGGCTCCTGAGGTGAGCGAGCCGCAGCCTGAGAGCCCAGCACAAACCAGGCCAAGCCCGGACCACCGGCCGCTCCCAGCACCCTTCCCCACAGACAACAAGCCGGTCCGCCATGGAGCACTGAAACGAACGGCAGGCAGCGGGTTCATGGACCGGATGACCGAGTGCGACTGTCATCATCGCAGCTTCGCAGGGGAGGTGAGAGAAAGAAAAAGACTGGGGGCAGAGAAAGACTGGGGAGAGAGAGAGACTGGGAGGGGGGAGAGAGAGAGACTGGGAGGGGGGAGAGAGAGAGA
>JASTWF010001376.1:0-87590 GCA_030390025.1 Squalus acanthias | reverse complement strand
TCACATTCCTCTCACACTCACATTCCCCTCTCACACTCACGTTCCCCTCACACTCACATGCCTCTCACACACTCACAATCCCCTCACACACTCACGTTCCCCTCACACTCACATTCCTCTCACACTCACGTTCCCCTCTCACACTCACATTTTCCTCACACTCACATTCATCTCACTCACATTCCCCTCGCACACTCACATTCCTCTTGCACACTCACATTCCTCTTGCACACTCACATTCCTCTTGCACACTCACATGCCTCTCACACACTCACATTCCTCTCACACTCACATTCTCCTCTCACGCTCACATTCCTCTCACGCACTCACATTCCCCTCTCACACTCACATTCCCCTCACATGCCTCTCACACTCACACACCTCTCACACTCACATGCCTCTCACACTCACATTCCTCTCACACTCACATTCCCCTCACACTCACATTCCTCTCACACTCACATTCTCCTCTCACACTCACATTCTCCTCTCACACTCACATGCCTCTCGCACACTCACATGCCTCTCACACACTCACAGTCCTCTCACACTCACATTCCTCTCACACTCACATTCCCCCTCACACTCACATTCCTCTCGCACACTCACATTCCTCGCACACTCACATTCCTCTCGCACACTCATATTCCCCTTGCACACTCACATGCCTCTCACACACTCACATTCCTCTCACACTCACATTCCTCTCACACTCACATTCCTCTCGCGCACTCACATTCCTCTCGCGCACTCACATTCCTCTCGCGCACTCACATTCCTCTCGCGCACTCACATTCCCCTCTCACACTCACATTCCCCTCACACGCCTCTCACACTCACATTCCTCTCAAACTCACATTCCTCCCGCACACTCACATTCCTCTCACACTCACATTCTCCTCACACTCACATTCCTCTCGCACACTCACATTCCTCTCGCACACTCACATTCCTCTCGCAGACTCACATGCCTCTCACACACTCACATTCCTCTCACACTCACATTCCTCTCACACTCACATTCCCCTCTCACACTCACATTCCTCTCACACGCACACATTCCTCTCGCGCACTCACATTCCTCTCGCACACTCACATTCCCCTCTCACACTCACATTCCCCTCACACGCCTCTCACACTCACATGCCTCTCACACTCACATGCCTCTCACACTCACATTCCTCTCACACACTCACATTCCCCTCGCACACTCACATTCTCCTCGCACACTCACATTCTCCTCTCACACTCACATTCTCCTCTCACACTCACATTCCTCTCACACTCACATGCCTCTCACACACTCACATTCCCCTCACACTCACATTCTCCTCACACACACACATTCCTCTCACACTCACATTCTCCTCACACTCACATTCCTCTCACACTCACATTCCCCTCGCACACTCACATTCCCCTCGCACACTCACATTCCTCTCACACTCACATTCTCCTCTCACACTCACATTCCTCTCACACTCACATTCCTCTCACACTCACATTCCTCCCGCACACTCACATTCCTCTCACACTCACATTCCCCTCACACACTCACATTCCCCTCGCACACTCACATTCTCCTCACACTCACATTCTTCTCACACACTCACATTCTCCTCTCACACTCACATTCTCCTCTCACACTCACATTCTCCTCTCACACTCACATTCCTCTCACACACTCACGTTCCCCTCACACACTCATGTTCCCCTCACACTCACATTCCTCTCACACTCACATTCCCCTCTCACACTCACATTCCCCTCACTCACATTCCACTTGCACACTCACATTCCTCTTGCACACTCACATTCCTCTCACATTCACATTCCTCTCACACTCACATTCCTCTCACACTCACATTCCTCTCACACTCACATGCCTCCCACACTCACGTTCCCCTCACACTCACATTCCTCTCACACTCACATTCCCCTCTCACACTCACGTTCCCCTCACACTCACATGCCTCTCACACACTCACATTCCCCTCACACACTCACGTTCCCCTCACACTCACATTCCTCTCACACTCACGTTCCCCTCTCACACTCACATTTTCCTCACACTCACATTCATCTCACTCACATTCCCCTCGCACACTCACATTCCTCTTGCACACTCACATTCCTCTTGCACACTCACATTCCTCTCGCACACTCACATGCCTCTCACACACTCACATTCCTCTCACACTCACATTCCCCTCTCACGCTCACATTCCTCTCACGCACTCACATTCCCCTCTCACACTCACATTCCCCTCACACGCCTCTCACACTCACACGCCTCTCACACTCACATGCCTCTCACACTCACATTCCTCTCACACTCACATTCCCCTCACACTCACATTCTCCTCTCACACTCACATTCTCCTCTCACACTCACATGCCTCTCGCACACTCACATGCCTCTCACACACTCACAGTCCTCTCACACTCACATTCCTCTCACACTCACATTCCCCCTCACACTCACATTCCTCTCGCACACTCACATTCCTCGCACACTCACATTCCTCTCGCACACTCACATTCCCCTCGCACACTCACATGCCTCTCACACACTCACATTCCTCTCACACTCACATTCCTCTCGCGCACTCACATTCCTCTCGCGCACTCACATTCCTCTCGCGCACTCACATTCCTCTCGCGCACTCACATTCATCACGCGCACTCACATTCCTCTCGCGCACTCACATTCCCCTCTCACACTCACATTCCCCTCACACGCCTCTCACACTCACATTCCTCTCACACTCACATTCTCCTCACACACTCACATTCCTCTCACACTCACATTCTCCTCACACTCACATTCCTCTCACACTCACATTCCCCTCTCACACTCACATTCCCCTCACACACTCATGTTCCCCTTACACTCACATGCCTCTCACACTCACATGCCTCTCACACTCACATGCCTCTCACACTCACATTCCCCTCTCACACTCACATTCCCCTCACACTCACATTCATCTTACTCACATTCCCCTTTCACACTCACATTCCTCTCACACTCACATTCCTCTCGCACACTCACATTCCTCTCGCACACTCACATGCCTCTCACACACTCACATTCCTCTCACACTCACATTCCTCTCGCACACTCACATGCCTCTCACACACTCACATTCCTCTCACACTCACATTCCTCTCGCACACTCACATTCCCCTCACACGCCTTTCACACTCACATTCCTCTCACACTCACATTCCTCTCACACTCACATTCTCCTCGCACTCACATTCCTCTCACACTCACATTCCCCTCTCACACTCACATGACTCTCACACACATGCCCCTCACACTCACATTCTCCTCGCACTCACATTGCTCTCACACTCACATTCCTCTCACACTCACATTCCCCTCTCACACTCACATGCCTCTCACACACTCACATTCTCATCGCACACTCACATTCCTCTCACACTAACATTCCTCTCACACTCACATTCTCCTCGCACACTCACATTCCTCTCACTCACATTCCTCTCACACTCACATTCCCCTCACACTCACATTCCCCTCTCACACTCACATTCCCCTCACACTCACATTCCCCTCACACTCACATGCTTCTCACACACACATTCCTCTCTCACACCACATTCCCCTCGCACACTCACATTCCTCTCGCACACTCACATTCCTCTCACACTCACATTCCCCTCACACTCACATTCCTCTCACACTCACATTGCTCTCGCACACTCACATGCCTCTCACACTCACATTCCTCTCACACTCACATTCCTCCCGCACACTCACATTCCTCTCACACTCACATTCCCCTCGCAAACTCACATTCCCCTCGCACACTCACATTCCCCTCGCACACTCACATTCCTCGCACACTCACATTCTCCTCTCACACTCACATTCTCCTCTCACACTCACATTCCTCTCACACTCACATTCCTCTCACACTCACATTCTCCTCGCACTCACATGCCTCCCACACTCACGTTCCCCTCACACTCACATTCCTCTCACACTCACATTCCCCTCTCACACTCACGTTCCCCTCACACTCACATGCCTCTCACACACTCACATTCCCCTCACACTCACATTCTCCTCGCACTCACATTGCTCTCACACTCACATTCCTCTCACACTCACATTCCCCTCTCACACTCACATGCCTCTCACACACTCACATTCTCATCGCACACTCACATTCCTCTCACACTAACATTCCTCTCACACTCACATTCTCCTCGCACACTCACATTCCTCTCACTCACATTCCTCTCACACTCACATTCCCCTCACACTCACATTCCCCTCTCACACTCACATTCCCCTCACACTCACATTCCCCTCACACTCACATGCTTCTCACACACACATTCCTCTCTCACACCACATTCCCCTCGCACACTCACATTCCTCTCGCACACTCACATTCCTCTCACACTCACATTCCCCTCACACTCACATTCCTCTCACTCACATTTCCCTCGCACACTCACATTCCTCTCGCACTCACATTCCTCTCACACACACATTCCTCTCACACTCACATTGCTCTCGCACACTCACATGCCTCTCACACTCACATTCCTCTCACACTCACATTCCTCCCGCACACTCACATTCCTCTCACACTCACATTCCCCTCGCAAACTCACATTCCCCTCGCACACTCACATTCCCCTCGCACACTCACATTCCTCGCACACTCACATTCTCCTCTCACACTCACATTCTCCTCTCACACTCACATTCCTCTCACACTCACATTCCTCTCACACTCACATTCTCCTCGCACTCACATGCCTCCCACACTCACGTTCCCCTCACACTCACATTCCTCTCACACTCACATTCCCCTCTCACACTCACGTTCCCCTCACACTCACATGCCTCTCACACACTCACAATCCCCTCACACACTCACGTTCCCCTCACACTCACATTCCTCTCACACTCACGTTCCCCTCTCACACTCACATTTTCCTCACACTCACATTCATCTCACTCACATTCCCCTCGCACACTCACATTCCTCTTGCACACTCACATTCCTCTCGCACACTCACATTCCTCTCGCACACTCACATGCCTCTCACACACTCACATTCCTCTCACACTCACATTCCCCTCTCACACTCACATTCCCCTCACACTCACATTCTCCTCGCACTCACATTGCTCTCACACTCACATTCCTCTCACACTCACATTCCCCTCTCACACTCACATGCCTCTCACACACTCACATTCTCATCGCACACTCACATTCCTCTCACACTAACATTCCTCTCACACTCACATTCTCCTCGCACACTCACATTCCTCTCACTCACATTCCTCTCACACTCACATTCCCCTCACACTCACATTCCCCTCTCACACTCACATTCCCCTCACACTCACATTCCCCTCACACTCACATGCTTCTCACACACACATTCCTCTCTCACACCACATTCCCCTCGCACACTCACATTCCTCTCGCACACTCACATTCCTCTCACACTCACATTCCCCTCACACTCACATTCCTCTCACTCACATTCCCCTCGCACACTCACATTCCTCTCGCACACTCACATTCCTCTCACACTCACATTCCTCTCACACTCACATTGCTCTCGCACACTCACATGCCTCTCACACTCACATTCCTCTCACACTCACATTCCTCCCGCACACTCACATTCCTCTCACACTCACATTCCCCTCGCAAACTCACATTCCCCTCGCACACTCACATTCCCCTCGCACACTCACATTCCTCGCACACTCACATTCTCCTCTCACACTCACATTCTCCTCTCACACTCACATTCCTCTCACACTCACATTCCTCTCACACTCACATTCTCCTCGCACTCACATGCCTCCCACACTCACGTTCCCCTCACACTCACATTCCTCTCACACTCACATTCCCCTCTCACACTCACGTTCCCCTCACACTCACATGCCTCTCACACACTCACAATCCCCTCACACACTCACGTTCCCCTCACACTCACATTCCTCTCACACTCACGTTCCCCTCTCACACTCACATTTTCCTCACACTCACATTCATCTCACTCACATTCCCCTCGCACACTCACATTCCTCTTGCACACTCACATTCCTCTCGCACACTCACATGCCTCTCACACACTCACATTCCTCTCACACTCACATTCACCTCTCACGCTCACATTCCTCTCACGCACTCACATTCCCCTCTCACACTCACATTCCCCTCACATGCCTCTCACACTCACACGCCTCTCACACTCACATGCCTCTCACACTCACATTCCTCTCACACTCACATTCCCCTCACACTCACATTCCTCTCACACTCACATTCTCCTCTCACACTCACATTCTCCTCTCACACTCACATGCCTCTCGCACACTCACATGCCTCTCACACTCACATTCCTCTCACACTCACATTCCCCCTCACACTCACATTCCTCTCGCACACTCACATTCCTCGCACACTCACATTCCTCTCGCACACTCACACTCCCCTTGCACACTCACATGCCTCTCACACACTCACATTCCTCTCACACTCACATTCCTCTCACACGCACATTCCTCTCGCGCACTCACATTCCTCTCGCGCACTCACATTCCTCTCGCGCACTCACATTCCTCTCGCGCACTCACATTCCCCTCTCGCACTCACATTCCCCTCACACGCCTCTCACACTCACATTCCTCTCAAACTCACATTCCTCCCGCACACTCACATTCCTCTCACACTCACATTCTCCTCACACTCACATTCCTCTCGCACACTCACATTCCTCTCGCACACTCACATTCCTCTCGCAGACTCACATGCCTCTCACACACTCACATTCCTCTCACACTCACATTCCTCTGACACTCACATTCCCCTCTCACACTCACATTCCTCTCACACGCACACATTCCTCTCGCGCACTCACATTCCTCTCGCACACTCACATTCCCCTCTCACACTCACATTCCCCTCACACGCCTCTCACACTCACATGCCTCTCACACTCACATGCCTCTCACACTCACATTCCTCTCACACACTCACATTCCCCTCGCACACTCACATTCTCCTCGCACACTCACATTCTCCTCTCACACTCACATTCTCCTCTCACACTCACATTCTCCTCTCACACTCACATTCTCCTCTCACACTCACATTCTCCTCTCACACTCACATTCTCCTCTCACACTCACATTCCCCTCACACTCACATTCTCCTCACACACTCACATTCCTCTCACACTCACATTCTCCTCACACTCACATTCCTCTCACACTCACATTCCCCTCGCACACTCACATTCCCCTCACACACTCACATTCCTCTCACACTCACATTCTCCTCTCACACTCACATTCCTCTCACACTCACATTCCTCCCGCACACTCACATTCCTCTCACACTCACATTCCCCTCACACACTCACATTCCCCTCGCACACTCACATTCTCCTCACACTCACATTCTTCTCACACACTCACATTCTCCTCTCACACTCACATTCTCCTCTCACTCACATTCTCCTCTCACACTCACATTCCTCTCACACACTCACGTTCCCCTCACACACTCATGTTCCCCTCACACTCACATTCCTCTCACACTCACATTCCCCTCTCACACTCACATTCCCCTCACTCACATTCCACTTGCACACTCACATTCCTCTTGCACACTCACATTCCTCTCACATTCACATTCCTCTCACACTCACATTCCTCTCGCACACTCACATTCCCCTCTCACACTCACATTCCCCTCACACGCCTCTCACACTCACACGCCTCTCACACTCACATGCCTCTCACACACTCACATTCCTTTCACACTCACATTCCCCTATCACACTCACATTCCCCTCTCACACTCACATTCCTCTCACTCACATTCCTCTCGCACACTCACATTCCTCTTGCACACTCACATGCCTCTCGCACACTCACATTCCTCTCACACTCACATGCCTCTTGCACACTCACATGCCTCTCGCACACTCACATTCCTCTCACACTCACATTCCTCTCACACTCACATTCCCCTCACACTCACATTCCTTTCGCACACTCACATTCCTCTAACAGACTCACATTCCTCTCACACACACATTCCTCTCACACTCACATTCCTCCCGCACACTCACATTCCTCGCACACTCACATTCCCCTCGCACATTCACATTCCCCTTGCACACTCACATTCTCCTCACACACTCACATTCTTCTCACACACTCACATTCTCCTCTCACACTAACATTATCCTCTCACACTCACATTGCTCTCACACACTCATGTTCCCCTCACACTCACATTCCTCTCACACTCACATTCCCCTCTCACTCACATTCCCCTCACTCACATTCCCCTCGCACACTCACATTCCTCTTGCACACTCACATTCCTCTCACACTCACATTCCTCTCATACTCACATTCTCCTCGCACTCACATTCCCCTCACACTCACATTCTCCACACACACTCACATTCCTCTCACACTCACATTCTCCTCACACTCACACTCCTCTCACACTCACATTCCTCTCGCACACTCACATTCCTCTCGCACACTCACATTCCTCTCGCAGACTCACATGCCTCTCACACACTCACATTCCTCTCACACTCACATTCCTTTCACACTCACATTCCCCTCTCACACTCACATTCCTCTCACACGCACACATTCCTCTCGCGCACTCACATTCCTCTCGCACACGCACATTCCCCTCTCACACTCACATTCCCCTCACACGCCTCTCACACTCACATGCCTCTCACACTCACATGCCTCTCACACTCACATTCCTCCCGCACACTCACATTCCTCTCGCACACTCACATTCCCCTCGCACACTCACATTCTCCTCGCACACTCACATTCTCCTCTCACACTCACATTCCTCTCACACTCACATTCCTCTCACACTCACATGCCTCTCACACTCACATTCCTTTCACACTCACATTCCCCTCTCACACTCACATTCCTCTCACACGCACACATTCCTCTCACGCACTCACATTCCTCTCGCACACGCACATTCCCCTCTCACACTCACATTCCCCTCACACGCCTCTCACACTCACATGCCTCTCACACTCACATGCCTCTCACACTCACATTCCTCCCGCACACTCACATTCCTCTCGCACACTCACATTCCCCTCGCACACTCACATTCTCCTCTCACACTCACATTCCTCTCACACTCACATTCCTCTCACACTCACATGCCTCTCACACACTCACATTCCCCTCACACTCACATTCTCCTCACACACTCACATTCCTCTCACACTCACATTCTCCTCACACTCACATTCCTCTCACTCACATTCCCCTCACATACTCACATTCCTCTCACACTCACATTCCTCTCACACTCACATTCCTCTCACACTCACATGCCTCTTAAACTCACATTCCTCCCGCACACTCACATTCCTCTCACACTCACATTCCCCTCGCACACTCACATTCCCCTCGCACACTCACATTCTCCTCTCACACTCACATTCCTCTCACACTCACATTCCCCTCGCACACTCACATTCCCCTCGCACACTCACATTCTCCTCACACACTCACATTCTCCTCACACACTCACATTCTTCTCGCACACTCACATTCTCCTCGCACACTCACATTCCTCTCACACTCACATTCTCCTCTCACACTCACATGCCTCTCACACACTCACATTCCTTTCACACTCACATTCCCCTATCACACTCACATTCCCCTCTCACACTCACATTCCTCTCACTCACATTCCTCTCGCACACTCACATTCCTCTTGCACACTCACATGCCTCTCGCACACTCACATTCCTCTCATACTCACATGCCTCTTGCACACTCACATGCCTCTCGCACACTCACATTCCTCTCACACTCACATTCCTCTCACACTCACATTCCCCTCACACTCACATTCCTTTCGCACACTCACATTCCTCTAACAGACTCACATTCCTCTCACACACACATTCCTCTCACACTCACATTCCTCCCGCACACTCACATTCCTCGCACACTCACATTCCCCTCGCACATTCACATTCCCCTTGCACACTCACATTCTCCTCACACACTCACATTCTTCTCACACACTCACATTCTCCTCTCACACTAACATTATCCTCTCACACTCACATTGCTCTCACACACTCATGTTCCCCTCACACTCACATTCCTCTCACACTCACATTCCCCTCTCACACTCACATTCCCCTCACTCACATTCCCCTCGCACACTCACATTCCTCTTGCACACTCACATTCCTCTCACACTCACATTCCTCTCATACTCACATTCTCCTCGCACTCACATTCCCCTCACACTCACATTCTCCACACACACTCACATTCCTCTCACACTCACATTCTCCTCACACTCACACTCCTCTCACACTCACATTCCTCTCGCACACTCACATTCCTCTCGCACACTCACATTCCTCTCGCAGACTCACATGCCTCTCACACACTCACATTCCTCTCACACTCACATTCCTTTCACACTCACATTCCCCTCTCACACTCACATTCCTCTCACACGCACACATTCCTCTCGCGCACTCACATTCCTTTCGCACACGCACATTCCCCTCTCACACTCACATTCCCCTCACACGCCTCTCACACTCACATGCCTCTCACACTCACATGCCTCTCACACTCACATTCCTCCCGCACACTCACATTCCCCTCGCACACTCACATTCTCCTCGCACACTCACATTCTCCTCTCACACTCACATTCCTCTCACACTCACATTCCTCTCACACTCACATGCCTCTCACACACTCCCATTCCTCTCACACTCACATTCCTTTCACACTCACATTCCCCTCTCACACTCACATTCCTCTCACACGCACACATTCCTCTCACGCACTCACATTCCTCTCGCACACGCACATTCCCCTCTCACACTCACATTCCCCTCACACGCCTCTCACACTCACATGCCTCTCACACTCACATGCCTCTCACACTCACATTCCTCCCGCACACTCACATTCCTCTCGCACACTCACATTCCCCTCGCACACTCACATTCTCCTCTCACACTCACATTCCTCTCACACTCACATTCCTCTCACACTCACATGCCTCTCACACACTCACATTCCCCTCACACTCACATTCTCCTCACACACTCACATTCCTCTCACACTCACATTCTCCTCACACTCACATTCCTCTCACTCACATTCCCCTCACATACTCACATTCCTCTCACACTCACATTCCTCTCACACTCACATTCCTCTCACACTCACATGCCTCTTAAACTCACATTCCTCCCGCACACTCACATTCCTCTCACACTCACATTCCCCTCGCACACTCACATTCCCCTCGCACACTCACATTCCTCTCACACTCACATTCTCCTCTCACACTCACATTCCCCTCGCACACTCACATTCCCCTCGCACACTCACATTCTCCTCACACACTCACATTCTCCTCACACACTCACATTCTTCTCACACACTCACATTCTCCTCTCACACTCACATTCTCCTCTCACACTCACATTCTCCTCTCACACTCACATTCCTCTCACACACTCACGTTCCCCTCACACACTCATGTTCCCCTCACACTCACACGCCTCTCACACTCACATGCCTCTCACACTCACATGCCTCTCACACACTCACATTCTCCTCGCACACTCACATCCCTCTCACACTCACATTCTCCTCTCACACTCACATGCCTCTCACACACTCACATTCCTTTCACACTCACATTCCCCTATCACACTCACATTCCCCTCTCACACTCACATTCCTCTCACTCACATTCCTCTCGCACACTCACATTCCTCTTGCACACTCACATGCCTCTCGCACACTCACGTGCCTCTCGCACACTCACATTCCTCTCACACTCACATGCCTCTTGCACACTCACATTCCTCTCACACTCACATTCCTCGCACACTCACATTCCCCTCACACTCACATTCCTTTCGCACACTCACATTCCTCTAACACACTTACATTCCTCTCACACTCACATTCCCCTCTCACACTCACATTCTTCTCACACACTCACATTCTCCTCTCACACTCACATTCCTCTCACACACTCATGTTCCCCTCACACTCACATTCCTCTCACGCTCACATTCCCCTCTCACACTCACATTCCCCTCACTCACATTCCCCTCGCACACTCACATTCCTCTTGCACACTCACATTCCTCTCACATTCACATTCCTCTCGCACACTCACATTCCTCTCGCACACTCACATGCTTCTCACACACTCACATGCCTCTCACACTCACATTCCCCTCTCACACTCACATTCCTCTCACGCACTCACATTCCTCTTGCACACTCACATTCCCCTCACACGCCTCTCACACTCACATGCCTCTCACACTCACATGCCTCTCACACTCACATTCCCCTCTCACACTCACATTCCCCTCTCACACTCACATTCCCCTCTCACACTCACATTCCTCTCACTCACATTCCTCTCGCACACTCACATTCCTCTCGCACACTCACGTGCCTCTTGCACACTCACATGCCTCTAGCAGTCACATTCCCCTCACACTCACATTCCTTTCGCACACTCACATTCCTCTAACACACTTACATTCCTCTCACACTCACATTCCCCTCGCACACGCACATTCTCCTCGCACACTCACATTCTCCTCGCACACTCACATTCCCCTCTCACACTCACATTCTCCTCTCACACACACATTCCTCTCACACACACATTCCCCTCGCACTCACATTCCTCTCACACTCACATTCCTCTTGCACACTCACATTCTCCTTGCACACTCACATTCCCCTCGCACACTCACATTCCTCTCACACTCACATTCCTCTCACGCTCACATTCCTCTCACGCTCACATTCCTCTCACGCTCACATTCTCCTCGCGCACTCACATTCCTCTCACATTCACATTCCTCTTGCACACTCACATTCCTCTTGCACACTCACATTCCTCTCACACTCACATTTCTCACACTCACATTCCTCTCACACACTCACATTCTCCTCTCACACTCACATTCCTCTCACACACTCACATTCTCCTCTCACACTCACATTCCTCTCACACTCACGTTCCCCTCACACTCACATTCCTCTCACACTCACGTTCCCCTCACACTCACATGCCTCTCACACTCTCACATTCCCCTCACACACTCACGTTCCCCTCACACTCACATGCCTCTCACACACACATTCCTCTCACACTCACATTCCCCTCTCACACTCACATTCCCCTCACACTCACATTCCTCTCACTCACATTCCCCTCACACACTCACATTCCTCTCGCACACTCACATTCCTCGCACACTCACATGCCTCTCACACACTCACATTCCTCTCACACTCACATTCCTCTCACACTCACATTCCTCTCACACTCACATTCCTCTCGCGCACTCACATTCCTCTCGCTCACTCACATTCCCCTCACACGCCTCTCACACTCACATTCCTCTCAAACTCACATTCCTCCCGCACACTCACATTCCTCTCACACTCACATTCCCCTCGCACACTCACATTCCCCTCGCACATTCACATTCTCCTCGCACACTCACATTCCTCTCACACTCACATTCCTCTCACACTCACATTCTCCTCACACACACATTCCTCTCACGCTCACATTCTCCTCACGCTCACATTCCTCTCACTCACATTCCTCTCACACTCACATTCCCCTCTCACACTCACGTTCCCCTCACACTCACATGCCTCTCACACTCACATTCCTCTCACACTCACATTCCCCTCTCACACTCACATTCCTCTCACTCACATTCCCCTTGCACACTCACATTCCTCTCGCACACTCACATTCCTCTCGCACACTCACATTCCTCTCACACACTCACATTCCTCTCGCACACTCACATGCCTCTCACACTCACATTCCTCTCACACTCACATTCTCCTCTCACACTCACATTCCTCTCACACTCACATTCCCCTCTCACACTCACATTCCCCTCAAACTCACATTCCCCTCACACACTCACGTTCCCCTCACACACTCACGTTCCCCTCACACTCACATGCCTCTCACACTCACATTCCCCTCTCACATTCACATTCCCCTCACACTCACATTCCTCTCACTCACATTCCCCTCGCACACTCACATTCCTCTTGCACACTCACATGCCTCTCGCACACTCACATTCCTCTCACACTCACATGCCTCTTGCACACTCACATGCCTCTCGCACACTCACATTCCTCTCACACTCACATTCCTCTCACACTCACATTCCCCTCACACTCACATTCCTTTCGCACACTCACATTCCTCTAACAGACTCACATTCCTCTCACACACACATTCCTCTCACACTCACATTCCTCCCGCACACTCACATTCCTCGCACACTCACATTCCCCTCGCACATTCACATTCCCCTTGCACACTCACATTCTCCTCACACACTCACATTCTTCTCACACACTCACATTCTCCTCTCACACTAACATTATCCTCTCACACTCACATTGCTCTCACACACTCATGTTCCCCTCACACTCACATTCCTCTCACACTCACATTCCCCTCTCACACTCACATTCCCCTCACTCACATTCCCCTCGCACACTCACATTCCTCTTGCACACTCACATTCCTCTCACACTCACATTCCTCTCATACTCACATTCTCCTCGCACTCACATTCCCCTCACACTCACATTCTCCACACACACTCACATTCCTCTCACACTCACATTCTCCTCACACTCACACTCCTCTCACACTCACATTCCTCTCGCACACTCACATTCCTCTCGCACACTCACATTCCTCTCGCAGACTCACATGCCTCTCACACACTCACATTCCTCACACTCACATTCCTTTCACACTCACATTCCCCTCTCACACTCACATTCCTCTCACACGCACACATTCCTCTCGCGCACTCACATTCCTTTCGCACACGCACATTCCCCTCTCACACTCACATTCCCCTCACACGCCTCTCACACTCACATGCCTCTCACACTCACATGCCTCTCACACTCACATTCCTCCCGCACACTCACATTCCCCTTGCACACTCACATTCTCCTCGCACACTCACATTCTCCTCTCACACTCACATTCCTCTCACACTCACATTCCTCTCACACTCACATGCCTCTCACACACTCCCATTCCTCTCACACTCACATTCCTTTCACACTCACATTCCCCTCTCACACTCACATTCCTCTCACACGCACACATTCCTCTCACGCACTCACATTCCTCTCGCACACGCACATTCCCCTCTCACACTCACATTCCCCTCACACGCCTCTCACACTCACATGCCTCTCACACTCACATGCCTCTCACACTCACATTCCTCCCGCACACTCACATTCCTCTCGCACACTCACATTCCCCTCGCACACTCACATTCTCCTCTCACACTCACATTCCTCTCACACTCACATTCCTCTCACACTCACATGCCTCTCACACACTCACATTCCCCTCACACTCACATTCTCCTCACACACTCACATTCCTCTCACACTCACATTCTCCTCACACTCACATTCGTCTCACTCACATTCCCCTCACATACTCACATTCCTCTCACACTCACATTCCTCTCACACTCACATTCCTCTCACACTCACATGCCTCTTAAACTCACATTCCTCCCGCACACTCACATTCCTCTCACACTCACATTCCCCTCGCACACTCACTTCCCCTCGCACACTCACATTCCTCTCACACTCACATTCTCCTCTCACACTCACATTCCTCTCACACTCACATTCCCCTCGCACACTCACATTCCCCTCGCACACTCACATTCTCCTCACACACTCACATTCTCCTCACACACTCACATTCTTCTCACACACTCACATTCTCCTCTCACGCTCACATTCTCCTCTCACACTCACATTCCTCTCACACACTCACGTTCCCCTCACACACTCATGTTCCCCTCACACTCACACGCCTCTCACACTCACATGCCTCTCACACTCACATGCCTCTCACACACTCACATTCTCCTCGCACACTCACATCCCTCTCACACTCACATTCTCCTCTCACACTCACATGCCTCTCACACACTCACATTCCTTTCACACTCACATTCCCCTATCACACTCACATTCCCCTCTCACACTCACATTCCTCTCACTCACATTCCTCTCGCACACTCACATTCCTCTTGCACACTCACATGCCTCTCGCACACTCACGTGCCTCTCGCACACTCACATTCCTCTCACACTCACATGCCTCTTGCACACTCACATTCCTCTCACACTCACATTCCTCGCACACTCACATTCTCCTCACACTCACATTCCTTTCGCACACTCACATTCCTCTAACACACTTACATTCCTCTCACACTCACATTCCCCTCTCACACTCACATTCCTCTCACACACACATTCTCCTCTCACACTCACATTCCTCTCACACACTCATGTTCCCCTCACACTCACATTCCTCTCACGCTCACATTCCCCTCTCACACTCACATTCCCCTCACTCACATTCCCCTCGCACACTCACATTCCTCTTGCACACTCACATTCCTCTCACATTCACATTCCTCTCGCACACTCACATTCCTCTCGCACACTCACATGCCTCTCACACACTCACATGCCTCTCACACTCACATTCCCCTCTCACACTCACATTCCTCTCACGCACTCACATTCCTCTTGCACACTCACATTCCCCTCTCACACTCACATTCCCCTCACACGCCTCTCACACTCACATGCCTCTCACACTCACATGCCTCTCACACTCACATTCCCCTCTCACACTCACATTCCCCTCTCACACTCACATTCCCCTCTCACACTCACATTCCTCTCACTCACATTCCTCTCGCACACTCACATTCCTCTCGCACACTCACGTGCCTCTTGCACACTCACATGCCTCTAGCACTCACATTCCCCTCACACTCACATTCCTTTCGCACACTCACATTCCTCTAACACACTTACATTCCTCTCACACTCACATTCCCCTCGCACACGCACATTCTCCTCGCACACTCACATTCTCCTCGCACACTCACATTCCCCTCTCACACTCACATTCCCCTCTCACACTCACATTCCCCTCTCACACTCACATTCCTCTCACTCACATTCCTCTCGCACACTCACATTCCTCTCGCACACTCACGTGCCTCTTGCACACTCACATGCCTCTAGCACTCACATTCCCCTCACACTCACATTCCTTTCGCACACTCACATTCCTCTAACACACACACATTCCTCTCACACACACATTCCCCTCGCACTCACATTCCTCTCACACTCACATTCCTCTTGCACACTCACATTCTCCTTGCACACTCACATTCCCCTCGCACACTCACATTCCTCTCACACTCACATTCCTCTCACGCTCACATTCCTCTCACGCTCACATTCCTCTCACGCTCACATTCTCCTCGCGCACTCACATTCCTCTCACATTCACATTCCTCTTGCACACTCACATTCCTCTTGCACACTCACATTCCTCTCACACTCACATTTCTCACACTCACATTCCTCTCACACACTCACATTCTCCTCTCACACTCACATTCCTCTCACACACTCACATTCTCCTCTCACACTCACATTCCTCTCACACTCACGTTCCCCTCACACTCACATTCCTCTCACACTCACGTTCCCCTGACACTCACATGCCTCTCACACTCTCACATTCCCCTCACACACTCACGTTCCCCTCACACTCACATGCCTCTCACACACACATTCCTCTCACACTCACATTCCCCTCTCACACTCACATTCCCCTCACACTCACATTCCTCTCACTCACATTCCCCTCACACACTCACATTCCTCTCGCACACTCACATTCCTCGCACACTCACATGCCTCTCACACACTCACATTCCTCTCACACTCACATTCCTCTCACACTCACATTCCTCTCACACTCACATTCCTCTCGCGCACTCACATTCCTCTCGCTCACTCACATTCCCCTCACACGCCTCTCACACTCACATTCCTCTCAAACTCACATTCCTCCCGCACACTCACATTCCTCTCACACTCACATTCCCCTCGCACACTCACATTCCCCTCGCACATTCACATTCTCCTCGCACACTCACATTCCTCTCACACTCACATTCCTCTCACACTCACATTCTCCTCACACACACATTCCTCTCACGCTCACATTCTCCTCACGCTCACATTCCTCTCACTCACATTCCTCTCACACTCACATTCCCCTCTCACACTCACGTTCCCCTCACACTCACATGCCTCTCACACTCACATTCCTCTCACACTCACATTCCCCTCTCACACTCACATTCCTCTCACTCACATTCCCCTTGCACACTCACATTCCTCTCGCACACTCACATTCCTCTCACACACTCACATTCCTCTCGCACACTCACATGCCTCTCACACTCACATTCCTCTCACACTCACATTCTCCTCTCACACTCACATTCCTCTCACACTCACATTCCCCTCTCACACTCACATTCCCCTCAAACTCACATTCCCCTCACACACTCACGTTCCCCTCACACACTCACGTTCCCCTCACACTCACATGCCTCTCACACTCACATTCCCCTCTCACATTCACATTCCCCTCACACTCACATTCCTCTCACTCACATTCCCCTCGCACACTCACATTCCTCTCGCACACTCACATTCCTCTCACACTCACATTCCTCTCGCACACTCACATTCCTCTCGCACACTCACATTCCTCTTGCAGACTCACATGCCTCTCACACACTCACATTCCTCTCACACTCACATTCCTCTCACACTCACATTCCTCTCACACTCACATTCCCCTCTCACACTCACATTCCTCTCACACTCACATTCCTCTCACACGCACACATTCCTCTCGCGCACTCACATTCCTCTCGCACACTCACATTCCCCTCACACACCTCTCACACTCACATGCCTCTCACACTCACATGCCTCTCAAACTCACATTCCTCCCGCACACTCACATTCCTCTCACACTCACATTCCCCTCGCACACTCACATTCTCCTCTCACACTCACATTCCTCTCACACTCACATTCCTCTCACACTCACATTCTCCTCGCACTCACATGCCTCTCACACACTCACATTCCCCTCACACTCACATTCTCCACACACACTCACATTCCTCTCACACTCACATTCTCCTCACACTCACATTCCTCTCACACTCACATTCCTCTCGCACACTCACATTCCTCTCGCAGACTCACATGCCTCTCGCACACTCACATTCCTCTCACACTCACATTCCCCTCTCACACTCACATTCCTCTCGCACACTCACATTCCCCTCTCACACTCACATTCCCCTCTCACATTCTCACACTCACATGCCTCTCACACTCACATGCCTCTCACACTCACGTGCCTCCCGCACACTCACATTCCTCTCACACTCACATTCCCCTCGCACACTCACATTCCCCTCGCACACTCACATTCTCCTCGCACACTCACATTCTCCTCACACTCACATTCCTCTCACTCACATTCCCCTCGCACACTCACATTCCTATCGCACACTCACATTCCCCTCGCACACTCACATTCTCCTCACACTCACATTCCTCTCACTCACATTCCCCTCGCACACTCACATTCCCCTCGCACACTCACATTCCCCTCGCACACTCACATTCTCCTCGCACACTCACATTCTCCTCACACTCACATTCCTCTCACTCACATTCCCCTCGCACACTCACATTCCTATCGCACACTCACATTCCTCTCACACTCACATTCCTCTCACACTCACATGCCTCTCAAACTCACATTCCTCCCGCACACTCACATTCCTCTCACACTCACATTCCCCTCACACACTCACATTCCCCTCGAACACTCACATTCTCCTCACACACTCACATTCTCCTCTCACACTCACATTCCTCTCACACTCACATTCTCCTCGCACTCACATGCCTCTCACACACTCACATTCCCCTCACACTCACATTCTCCACACACACTCACATTCCTCTCACACTCACATTCCTCTCACACACTCACATTCCTTTCACACTCACATTCCTCTCACACTCACATTCCTCTCGCGCACTCACATTCCTCTCGCTCACTCACATTCCCCTCACACGCCTCTCACACTCACATTCCTCTCAAACTCACATTCCTCCCGCACACTCACATTCCTCTCACACTCACATTCCCCTCGCACACTCACATTCCCCTCGCACATTCACATTCTCCTCGCACACTCACATTCCTCTCACACTCACATTCCTCTCACACTCACATTCTCCTCACACACACATTCCTCTCACGCTCACATTCTCCTCACGCTCACATTCCTCTCACTCACATTCCTCTCACACTCACATTCCCCTCTCACACTCACGTTCCCCTCACACTCACATGCCTCTCACACTCACATTCCTCTCACACTCACATTCCCCTCTCACACTCACATTCCTCTCACTCACATTCCCCTTGCACACTCACATTCCTCTCGCACACTCACATTCCTCTCGCACACTCACATTCCTCTCACACACTCACATTCCTCTCGCACACTCACATGCCTCTCACACTCACATTCCTCTCACACTCACATTCTCCTCTCACACTCACATTCCTCTCACACTCACATTCCTCTCACACTCACATTCCCCTCTCACACTCACATTCCCCTCAAACTCACGTTCCCCTCACACACTCACGTTCCCCTCACACTCACATGCCTCTCACACTCACATTCCCCTCTCACATTCACATTCCCCTCACACTCACATTCCTCTCACTCACATTCCCCTCGCACACTCACATTCCTCTCACACACTCACATTCCTCTCACACTCACATTCCTCTCGCACACTCACATTCCTCTCGCACACTCACATTCCTCTCGCAGACTCACATGCCTCTCACACACTCACATTCCTCTCACACTCACATTCCTCTCACACTCACATTCCCCTCTCACACTCACATTCCTCTCACACTCACATTCCTCTCACACGCACACATTCCTCTCGCGCACTCACATTCCTCTCGCACACTCACATTCCCCTCACACACCTCTCACACTCACATGCCTCTCACACTCACATGCCTCTCAAACTCACATTCCTCCCACACACTCACATTCCTCTCACACTCACATTCCCCTCGCACACTCACATTCTCCTCTCACACTCACATTCCTCTCACACTCACATTCCTCTCACACTCACATTCTCCTCGCACTCACATGCCTCTCACACACTCACATTCCCCTCACACTCACATTCTCCACACACACTCACATTCCTCTCACACTCACATTCTCCTCACACTCACATTCCTCTCACACTCACATTCCTCTCGCACACTCACATTCCTCTCGCAGACTCACATGCCTCTCGCACACTCACATTCCTCTCACACTCACATTCCCCTCTCACACTCACATTCCTCTCGCACACTCACATTCCCCTCTCACACTCACATTCCCCTCTCACATTCTCACACTCACATGCCTCTCACACTCACATGCCTCTCACACTCACGTGCCTCCCGCACACTCACATTCCTCTCACACTCACATTCCCCTCGCACACTCACATTCCCCTCGCACACTCACATTCTCCTCGCACACTCACATTCTCCTCACACTCACATTCCTCTCACTCACATTCCCCTCGCACACTCACATTCCTATCGCACACTCACATTCCTCTCACACTCACATTCCTCTCACACTCACATGCCTCTCAAACTCACATTCCTCCCGCACACTCACATTCCTCTCACACTCACATTCCCCTCGCACACTCACATTCCCCTCGCACACTCACATTCTCCTCACACACTCACATTCTCCTCTCACACTCACATTCCTCTCACACTCACATTCTCCTCGCACTCACATGCCTCTCACACACTCACATTCCCCTCACACTCACATTCTCCACACACACTCACATTCCTCTCACACTCACATTCCTCTCGCACACTCACATTCCTCTCGCACACTCACCTCTCGCAGACTCACATGCCTCTCACACACTCACATTCCTCTCACACTCACATTCATAGAAACATAGAAAATAGGTACAGGAGTAGACCATTCGGTCCTTCGAGCCTGCACCGCCATTCAATGCGTTCATGGCTGAACATGCTACCTCAGTACCCCATTCCTGCTTTCTCGCCATACCCCTTTATCCCCTTAGTTGTGAGTGTTATATCTAACTCCCTTTTGAATATATTTAGCGAACTGGCCTCAACAACCTTCTGTGGAAGAGAATTCCATAGATTCACCACTCTCTGGGTGAAGAAGTTCCTCCTCAGCTCAGTCCTAAATGGCTTCCCCTTAATCCTTAGACTGTGACCCCTGGTTCTAGTTTTCCCTACCATTGGGAACATTCTGCCCGCATCTAATTTGTCTAAACCAGTCAGGATTTTAAATGTCTCTATAAGATCCCCCCTCATTCTTCTGAACTCCAGAGGATACAAGTTCAGTTGACCCAATCTTTCTTGATATGTCAGTCCGGCCATCCCAGGAATCAATCTAGTGAACCTTCGCTGCACTCCCTCAATAGCAAGAATGTCCTTCCTTAAGTTAGGAGACCAAAACTGCGCACAATACTCCAGGTGTGGCCTCACCAAGGCCCTGTACAACTGTAGCATCACCTCCCTACTCCTGTACTCAAATCCCCTTGCTATGAAGGCCATCATTCCGTTTGCTTTCTTGACTGCCTGCTGCACTTGCATTCCCACCTTCAGTGACTGATGTACCATGACGCCCAGGTCTCGTTGCACGTCCCCTTTCCCTAATCTGCCACCATTCAGGTAATAGTCCGCCTCTCTATTTTTACCACCAAAGTGGATAACCTCACATTTATCCACATTGTACTTCATCTGCCATACATTTGCCCATTCACCCAACCTGTCCAAGTCACTCTGTAGCCTCCTAGCATCCTCCTCATTGTTCACACTGCCTCCCAATTTAGTGTCATCCGCAAATTTGGAGATATTACATTTAATCCCTTCGTCCAAATCATTAATATATAATGTAAACAGCTGGGGTCCCAGCACCGAACCCTGCGGTACCCCGCTGGTCACTGCCTGCCATTCTGAAAAGTACCCATTTACTCCTACTCTTTGTTTCCTGTGTGCCAACCAGTTCTCAATCCACGTCAACACATTACCCCCAATCCCATGTGCTTTAACTTTGCTCACCAATCTCTTGTGTGGGACCTTGTCGAAGGCCTTCTGAAAGTCCAAATACACCACATCTACTGGTTCCCCCCTGTCCACCCTATTGGAAACATCCTCAAAAAATTCCAGAAGATTTGTCAAGCATGATTTCCCTTTCACAAATCCATGCTGACTTGGACCTATCATGTCGCCACTTTCCAAATGGTCTGTTATGACATCTTTAATAATTGCTTCCATCATTTTACCCACCACCGATGTCAGGCTGACCGGTCTATAATTCCCTGCTTTCTCCCTCCCTCCTTTTTTAAAAAGAGGGGTTACATTGGCCACCCTCCACTCCATCGGAACTGATCCAGAGTCTAAGGAATGTTGGAAAATGATCGTCAATGCATCCACTATTTCCAAGGCCACCTCCTTAAGTACTCTGGGATGCAGACCATCAGGCCCCGGGGATTTTTCAGCCTTCAGTCCCATCAATTTCCCCAATACCTTTTCCCGACTAATAAGGATTTCCCTCAGCTCCTCCCTCTTACCAGATCCTCTGACCCCTTTTATTTCCGGCAGGTTGTGTGTGTCCTCCACAGTAAACACCGAACCAAAGTACTTGTTCAATTGATCTGCCATTTCCTTGTTCCCCATTACGACTTCCCCTGTTTCCGACTGCAGGGGACCTACGTTTGTCCCCTCTCACACTCACATTTCTCTCACACGCACACATTCCTCTCGCGCACTCACATTCCTCTCGCACACTCACATTCTCCTCGCACACTCACATTCCCCTCGCACTCTCACATTCTCCTCTCACACTCACATTCCTCTCACACACACATTCCTCTCACACTCACATTCCCCTCGCACTCACATTCCTCTCACACTCACATTCCTCTCACGTTCACATTCCTCTCACACTCACATTCCTCTCACGCTCACATTCTCCTCGCACACTCACATTCCTCTCACACTCACATTCCTCTTGCACACTCACATTCTCCTTGCACACTCACATTCCTCTCACTCACATTTCTCTCACACTCACATTCCTCTCACACTCACATGCCTCTCACTCACATTCCTCTCACACTCACATTCCTCTCACACTCACATTCCTCTCACACTCACATTCCCCTCGCTCACTCACATTCCTCTCACACTCACATTCCTCTCACGCTCACATTCCCCTCGCACATTCACATTCCTCTCACACTCACATTCCCCTCGCACACTCACATTCCTCTTACACTCACATTTCCCTCACACTCACATTCCTCTCACACTCACATTCCTCTCGCACACTCACATTCCTCTCGCACACTCACATGCCTCTCACACACTCACAGTCCTCTCACACTCACATTCCCCTCACACTCACATTCCTCTCGCACACTCACATTCCTCTCACTCACATTCCCCTCTCACACTCACATTCCCCTCTCACACTCACATTCCTCTCACACTCACATTCCCCCTCACACTCACATTCCTCTCACACTCACATTCCTCTCACACACTCACATTCCTCTCACACTCACATTCCCCTCTCACACTGACATTCCCCATACACTCACATTCCTCTCGCACACTCACATTCCTCTCGCACACTCACATTCCTCTCACACACTCACATTCCTCTCGCACACTCTCATTCCCACTCACACTCACATTCCTCTCACACTCACATTCCTCTCGCGCACTCACATTCCTCTCGCTCACTCACATTCCCCTCACACGCCTCTCACACTCACATTCCTCTCAAACTCACATTCCTCCCGCACACTCACATTCCTCTCACACTCACATTCCCCTCGCACACTCACATTCCCCTCGCACATTCACATTCTCCTCGCACACTCACATTCCTCTCACACTCACATTCCTCTCACACTCACATTCTCCTCACACACACATTCCTCTCACGCTCACATTCTCCTCACGCTCACATTCCTCTCACTCACATTCCTCTCACACTCACATTCCCCTCTCACACTCACGTTCCCCTCACACTCACATGCCTCTCACACTCACATTCCTCTCACACTCACATTCCCCTCGCACACTCACATTCCTCTTACACTCACATTTCCCTCACACTCACATTCCTCTCACACTCACATTCCTCTCGCACACTCACATTCCTCTCGCACACTCACATGCCTCTCACACACTCACAGTCCTCTCACACTCACATTCCCCTCACACTCACATTCCTCTCGCACACTCACATTCCTCTCACTCACATTCCCCTCTCACACTCACATTCCCCTCTCACACTCACATTCCTCTCACACTCACATTCCCCCTCACACTCACATTCCTCTCACACTCACATTCCTCTCACACACTCACATTCCTCTCACACTCACATTCCCCTCTCACACTGACATTCCCCATACACTCACATTCCTCTCGCACACTCACATTCCTCTCGCACACTCACATTCCTCTCACACACTCACATTCCTCTCGCACACTCACATTCCCACTCACACTCACATTCCTCTCACACTCACATTCCTCTCGCGCACTCACATTCCTCTCGCTCACTCACATTCCCCTCACACGCCTCTCACACTCACATTCCTCTCAAACTCACATTCCTCCCGCACACTCACATTCCTCTCACACTCACATTCCCCTCGCACACTCACATTCCCCTCGCACATTCACATTCTCCTCGCACACTCACATTCCTCTCACACTCACATTCCTCTCACACTCACATTCTCCTCACACACACATTCCTCTCACGCTCACATTCTCCTCACGCTCACATTCCTCTCACTCACATTCCTCTCACACTCACATTCCCCTCTCACACTCACGTTCCCCTCACACTCACATGCCTCTCACACTCACATTCCTCTCACACTCACATTCCCCTCTCACACTCACATTCCTCTCACTCACATTCCCCTTGCACACTCACATTCCTCTCGCACACTCACATTCCTCTCACACACTCACATTCCTCTCGCACACTCACATGCCTCTCACACTCACATTCCTCTCACACTCACATTCTCCTCTCACACTCACATTCCTCTCACACTCACATTCCCCTCTCACACTCACATTCCCCTCAAACTCACATTCCCCTCACACACTCACGTTCCCCTCACACACTCACGTTCCCCTCACACTCACATGCCTCTCACACTCACATTCCCCTCTCACATTCACATTCCCCTCACACTCACATTCCTCTCACTCACATTCCCCTCGCACACTCACATTCCTCTCGCACACTCACATTCCTCTCACACTCACATTCCTCTCGCACACTCACATTCCTCTCGCACACTCACATTCCTCTTGCAGACTCACATGCCTCTCACACACTCACATTCCTCTCACACTCACATTCCTCTCACACTCACATTCCTCTCACACTCACATTCCCCTCTCACACTCACATTCCTCTCACACTCACATTCCTCTCACACGCACACATTCCTCTCGCGCACTCACATTCCTCTCGCACACTCACATTCCCCTCACACACCTCTCACACTCACATGCCTCTCACACTCACATGCCACTCAAACTCACATTCCTCCCGCACACTCACATTCCTCTCACACTCACATTCCCCTCGCACACTCACATTCTCCTCTCACACTCACATTCCTCTCACACTCACATTCCTCTCACACTCACATTCTCCTCGCACTCACATGCCTCTCACACACTCACATTCCCCTCACACTCACATTCTCCACACACACTCACATTCCTCTCACACTCACATTCTCCTCACACTCACATTCCTCTCACACTCACATTCCTCTCGCACACTCACATTCCTCTCGCAGACTCACATGCCTCTCGCACACTCACATTCCTCTCACACTCACATTCCCCTCTCACACTGACATTCCCCATACACTCACATTCCTCTCGCACACTCACATTCCTCTCGCACACTCACATTCCTCTCACACACTCACATTCCTCTCGCACACTCACATTCCCACTCACACTCACATTCCTCTCACACTCACATTCCTCTCGCGCACTCACATTCCTCTCGCTCACTCACATTCCCCTCACACGCCTCTCACACTCACATTCCTCTCAAACTCACATTCCTCCCGCACACTCACATTCCTCTCACACTCACATTCCCCTCGCACACTCACATTCCCCTCGCACATTCACATTCTCCTCGCACACTCACATTCCTCTCACACTCACATTCCTCTCACACTCACATTCTCCTCACACACACATTCCTCTCACGCTCACATTCTCCTCACGCTCACATTCCTCTCACTCACATTCCTCTCACACTCACATTCCCCTCTCACACTCACGTTCCCCTCACACTCACATGCCTCTCACACTCACATTCCTCTCACACTCACATTCCCCTCTCACACTCACATTCCTCTCACTCACATTCCCCTTGCACACTCACATTCCTCTCGCACACTCACATTCCTCTCACACACTCACATTCCTCTCGCACACTCACATGCCTCTCACACTCACATTCCTCTCACACTCACATTCTCCTCTCACACTCACATTCCTCTCACACTCACATTCCCCTCTCACACTCACATTCCCCTCAAACTCACATTCCCCTCACACACTCACGTTCCCCTCACACACTCACGTTCCCCTCACACTCACATGCCTCTCACACTCACATTCCCCTCTCACATTCACATTCCCCTCACACTCACATTCCTCTCACTCACATTCCCCTCGCACACTCACATTCCTCTCGCACACTCACATTCCTCTCACACTCACATTCCTCTCGCACACTCACATTCCTCTCGCACACTCACATTCCTCTTGCAGACTCACATGCCTCTCACACACTCACATTCCTCTCACACTCACATTCCTCTCACACTCACATTCCTCTCACACTCACATTCCCCTCTCACACTCACATTCCTCTCACACTCACATTCCTCTCACACGCACACATTCCTCTCGCGCACTCACATTCCTCTCGCACACTCACATTCCCCTCACACACCTCTCACACTCACATGCCTCTCACACTCACATGCCACTCAAACTCACATTCCTCCCGCACACTCACATTCCTCTCACACTCACATTCCCCTCGCACACTCACATTCTCCTCTCACACTCACATTCCTCTCACACTCACATTCCTCTCACACTCACATTCTCCTCGCACTCACATGCCTCTCACACACTCACATTCCCCTCACACTCACATTCTCCACACACACTCACATTCCTCTCACACTCACATTCTCCTCACACTCACATTCCTCTCACACTCACATTCCTCTCGCACACTCACATTCCTCTCGCAGACTCACATGCCTCTCGCACACTCACATTCCTCTCACACTCACATTCCCCTCTCACACTCACATTCCTCTCGCACACTCACATTCCCCTCTCACACTCACATTCCCCTCTCACATTCTCACACTCACATGCCTCTCACACTCACATGCCTCTCACACTCACGTGCCTCCCGCACACTCACATTCCTCTCACACTCACATTCCCCTCGCACACTCACATTCTCCTCGCACACTCACATTCTCCTCACACTCACATTCCTCTCACTCACATTCCCCTCGCACACTCACATTCCTATCGCACACTCACATTCCTCTCACACTCACATTCCTCTCACACTCACATGCCTCTCAAACTCACATTCCTCCCGCACACTCACATTCCTCTCACACTCACATTCCCCTCACACACTCACATTCCCCTCGAACACTCACATTCTCCTCACACACTCACATTCTCCTCTCACACTCACATTCCTCTCACACTCACATTCTCCTCGCACTCACATGCCTCTCACACACTCACATTCCCCTCACACTCACATTCTCCACACACACTCACATTCCTCTCACACTCACATTCCTCTCACACACTCACATTCCTCTCACACTCACATTCCTCTCACACTCACATTCCTCTCGCGCACTCACATTCCTCTCGCTCACTCACATTCCCCTCACACGCCTCTCACACTCACATTCCTCTCAAACTCACATTCCTCCCGCACACTCACATTCCTCTCACACTCACATTCCCCTTGCACACTCACATTCCCCTCGCACATTCACATTCTCCTCGCACACTCACATTCCTCTCACACTCACATTCCTCTCACACTCACATTCTCCTCACACACACATTCCTCTCACGCTCACATTCTCCTCACGCTCACATTCCTCTCACTCACATTCCTCTCACACTCACATTCCCCTCTCACACTCACGTTCCCCTCACACTCACATGCCTCTCACACTCACATTCCTCTCACACTCACATTCCCCTCTCACACTCACATTCCTCTCACTCACATTCCCCTTGCACACTCACATTCCTCTCGCACACTCACATTCCTCTCGCACACTCACATTCCTCTCACACACTCACATTCCTCTCGCACACTCACATGCCTCTCACACTCACATTCCTCTCACACTCACATTCTCCTCTCACACTCACATTCCTCTCACACTCACATTCCCCTCTCACACTCACATTCCCCTCAAACTCACGTTCCCCTCACACACTCACGTTCCCCTCACACTCACATGCCTCTCACACTCACATTCCCCTCTCACATTCACATTCCCCTCACACTCACATTCCTCTCACTCACATTCCCCTCGCACACTCACATTCCTCTCACACACTCACATTCCTCTCACACTCACATTCCTCTCGCACACTCACATTCCTCTCGCACACTCACATTCCTCTCGCAGACTCACATGCCTCTCACACACTCACATTCCTCTCACACTCACATTCCTCTCACACTCACATTCCCCTCTCACACTCACATTCCTCTCACACTCACATTCCTCTCACACGCACACATTCCTCTCGCGCACTCACATTCCTCTCGCACACTCACATTCCCCTCACACACCTCTCACACTCACATGCCTCTCACACTCACATGCCTCTCAAACTCACATTCCTCCCACACACTCACATTCCTCTCACACTCACATTCCCCTCGCACACTCACATTCTCCTCTCACACTCACATTCCTCTCACACTCACATTCCTCTCACACTCACATTCTCCTCGCACTCACATGCCTCTCACACACTCACATGCCTCTCACACACTCACATTCCCCTCACACTCACATTCTCCACACACACTCACATTCCTCTCACACTCACATTCTCCTCACACTCACATTCCTCTCACACTCACATTCCTCTCGCACACTCACATTCCTCTCGCAGACTCACATGCCTCTCGCACACTCACATTCCTCTCACACTCACATTCCCCTCTCACACTCACATTCCTCTCGCACACTCACATTCCCCTCTCACACTCACATTCCCCTCTCACATTCTCACACTCACATGCCTCTCACACTCACATGCCTCTCACACTCACGTGCCTCCCGCACACTCACATTCCTCTCACACTCACATTCCCCTCGCACACTCACATTCCCCTCGCACACTCACATTCTCCTCGCACACTCACATTCTCCTCACACTCACATTCCTCTCACTCACATTCCCCTCGCACACTCACATTCCTATCGCACACTCACATTCCTCTCACACTCACATTCCTCTCACACTCACATGCCTCTCAAACTCACATTCCTCCCGCACACTCACATTCCTCTCACACTCACATTCCCCTCGCACACTCACATTCCCCTCGCACACTCACATTCTCCTCACACACTCACATTCTCCTCTCACACTCACATTCCTCTCACACTCACATTCTCCTCGCACTCACATGCCTCTCACACACTCACATTCCCCTCACACTCACATTCTCCACACACACTCACATTCCTCTCACACTCACATTCCTCTCGCACACTCACATTCCTCTCGCACACTCACCTCTCGCAGACTCACATGCCTCTCACACACTCACATTCCTCTCACACTCACATTCATAGAAACATAGAAAATAGGTACAGGAGTAGACCATTCGGTCCTTCGAGCCTGCACCGCCATTCAATGCGTTCATGGCTGAACATGCTACCTCAGTACCCCATTCCTGCTTTCTCGCCATACCCCTTTATCCCCTTAGTTGTGAGTGTTATATCTAACTCCCTTTTGAATATATTTAGCGAACTGGCCTCAACAACCTTCTGTGGAAGAGAATTCCATAGATTCACCACTCTCTGGGTGAAGAAGTTCCTCCTCAGCTCAGTCCTAAATGGCTTCCCCTTAATCCTTAGACTGTGACCCCTGGTTCTAGTTTTCCCTACCATTGGGAACATTCTGCCCGCATCTAATTTGTCTAAACCAGTCAGGATTTTAAATGTCTCTATAAGATCCCCCCTCATTCTTCTGAACTCCAGAGGATACAAGTTCAGTTGACCCAATCTTTCTTGATATGTCAGTCCGGCCATCCCAGGAATCAATCTAGTGAACCTTCGCTGCACTCCCTCAATAGCAAGAATGTCCTTCCTTAAGTTAGGAGACCAAAACTGCGCACAATACTCCAGGTGTGGCCTCACCAAGGCCCTGTACAACTGTAGCATCACCTCCCTACTCCTGTACTCAAATCCCCTTGCTATGAAGGCCATCATTCCGTTTGCTTTCTTGACTGCCTGCTGCACTTGCATTCCCACCTTCAGTGACTGATGTACCATGACGCCCAGGTCTCGTTGCACGTCCCCTTTCCCTAATCTGCCACCATTCAGGTAATAGTCCGCCTCTCTATTTTTACCACCAAAGTGGATAACCTCACATTTATCCACATTGTACTTCATCTGCCATACATTTGCCCATTCACCCAACCTGTCCAAGTCACTCTGTAGCCTCCTAGCATCCTCCTCATTGTTCACACTGCCTCCCAATTTAGTGTCATCCGCAAATTTGGAGATATTACATTTAATCCCTTCGTCCAAATCATTAATATATAATGTAAACAGCTGGGGTCCCAGCACCGAACCCTGCGGTACCCCGCTGGTCACTGCCTGCCATTCTGAAAAGTACCCATTTACTCCTACTCTTTGTTTCCTGTGTGCCAACCAGTTCTCAATCCACGTCAACACATTACCCCCAATCCCATGTGCTTTAACTTTGCTCACCAATCTCTTGTGTGGGACCTTGTCGAAGGCCTTCTGAAAGTCCAAATACACCACATCTACTGGTTCCCCCCTGTCCACCCTATTGGAAACATCCTCAAAAAATTCCAGAAGATTTGTCAAGCATGATTTCCCTTTCACAAATCCATGCTGACTTGGACCTATCATGTCGCCACTTTCCAAATGGTCTGTTATGACATCTTTAATAATTGCTTCCATCATTTTACCCACCACCGATGTCAGGCTGACCGGTCTATAATTCCCTGCTTTCTCCCTCCCTCCTTTTTTAAAAAGAGGGGTTACATTGGCCACCCTCCACTCCATCGGAACTGATCCAGAGTCTAAGGAATGTTGGAAAATGATCGTCAATGCATCCACTATTTCCAAGGCCACCTCCTTAAGTACTCTGGGATGCAGACCATCAGGCCCCGGGGATTTTTCAGCTTCAGTCCCATCAATTTCCCCAATACCTTTTCCCGACTAATAAGGATTTCCCTCAGCTCCTCCCTCTTACCAGATCCTCTGACCCCTTTTATTTCCGGCAGGTTGTGTGTGTCCTCCACAGTAAACACCGAACCAAAGTACTTGTTCAATTGATCTGCCATTTCCTTGTTCCCCATTACGACTTCCCCTGTTTCCGACTGCAGGGGACCTACGTTTGTCCCCTCTCACACTCACATTTCTCTCACACGCACACATTCCTCTCGCGCACTCACATTCCTCTCGCACACTCACATTCTCCTCGCACACTCACATTCCCCTCGCACTCTCACATTCTCCTCTCACACTCACATTCCTCTCACACACACATTCCTCTCACACTCACATTCCCCTCGCACTCACATTCCTCTCACACTCACATTCCTCTCACGTTCACATTCCTCTCACGCTCACATTCCTCTCACGCTCACATTCTCCTCGCACACTCACATTCCTCTCACACTCACATTCCTCTTGCACACTCACATTCTCCTTGCACACTCACATTCCTCTCACTCACATTTCTCTCACACTCACATTCCTCTCACACTCACATGCCTCTCACTCACATTCCTCTCACACTCACATTCCTCTCACACTCACATTCCTCTCACACTCACATTCCCCTCGCTCACTCACATTCCTCTCACACTCACATTCCTCTCACGCTCACATTCCCCTCGCACATTCACATTCCTCTCACACTCACATTCCCCTCGCACACTCACATTCCTCTTACACTCACATTTCCCTCACACTCACATTCCTCTCACACTCACATTCCTCTCGCACACTCACATTCCTCTCGCACACTCACATGCCTCTCACACACTCACAGTCCTCTCACACTCACATTCCCCTCACACTCACATTCCTCTCGCACACTCACATTCCTCTCACTCACATTCCCCTCTCACACTCACATTCCCCTCTCACACTCACATTCCTCTCACACTCACATTCCCCCTCACACTCACATTCCTCTCACACTCACATTCCTCTCACACACTCACATTCCTCTCACACTCACATTCCCCTCTCACACTGACATTCCCCATACACTCACATTCCTCTCGCACACTCACATTCCTCTCGCACACTCACATTCCTCTCACACACTCACATTCCTCTCGCACACTCACATTCCCACTCACACTCACATTCCCCTCACACTCACATGCGTCTCACACTCACATGCCTCTCGCACACTCACATTCCCCTCGCACACTCACTCTCCTCGCACACTCACATTCCTCTCACACTCACATTCCTCTCACACTCACATTCCTCTCACACTCACACTCCCCTCTCACACTCACATTCCCCTCTCACACTCACATTCCTCTCGTGCACTCACATTCCTCTTGCACTCACATTCCCCTCGCACACTCACATTCTCCTCACACACTCACATTCCTCTCACACTCACATTCTCCTCTCACACTCACATTCCTCTCACACTCACATTCCTCTCACACACTCACATTCTCCTCTCACACTCACATTCCTCTCACACTCACGTTCCCCTCTCACACTCACGTTCCCCTCACACACTCACGTTCCCCTCACACTCACATGCCTCTCACACACTCACATTCCCCTCACACACTCACGTTCCCCTCACACACTCACGTTCCCCTCACACTCACATGCCTCTCACACTCACATTCCTCTCACACTCACATTCCCCTCTCACACTCACATTCCCCTCACACTCACATTCCTCTCACTCACATTCCCCTCACACACTCACATTCCTCTCACACTCACATTCTCTCACACTCACATTCCTCTCGCGCACTCACATTCCTCTCGTGCACTCACATTCCTCTCGCGCACTCACATTCCTCTCGCTCACTCACATTCCCCTCTCACACTCACATTCCCCTCACACACCTCTCACACTCACATTCCTCTCCAGCTCACATTCCTCCCGCACACTCACATTCCTCTCACACTCACATTCCCCTCGCACACTCACATTCCCCTCGCACACTCACATTCTCCTCGCACACTCACATTCCTCTCACACTCACATTCCTCTCACACTCACATTCCTCTCACACTCACGTTCCCCTCACACTCACATGCCTCTCACACTCACATTCCTCTCACACTCACATTCCCCTCTCACACTCACATTCCTCTCGCACACTCACATGCCTCTCACACACTCACATGCCTCTCACACTCACATTCCTCTCACACTCATTCTCCTCTCACACTCACATTCCTCTCACACTCACATTCCCCTCTCACACTCACGTTCCCCTCACACACTCACGTTCCCCTCACACTCACATGCCTCTCACTCACATTCCCCTCTCACACTCACATTCCCCTCACACTCACATTCCTCTCACTCACATACCCCTCGCACACTCACATTCCTCTCGCACACTCACATTCCTCTCACACTCACATTCCTCTCGCACACTCACATTCCTCTCGCACACTCACATTCCTCTCGCAGACTCACATGCCTCTCGCAGACTCACATGCCTCTCACACACTCACATTCCTCTCACACACTCACATTCCTCTCACACTCACATTCCTCTCGCGCACTCACATTCCTCTCGCACACTCACATTCCCCTCTCACACTCACATTCCCCTCACACGCCTCTCACATTCACATGCCTCTCAAACTCACATTCCTCTCGCACACTCACATTCCTCTCACACTCACATTCCTCTCACACTCACATTCTCCTCGCATTCACATGCCTCTCACACTCTCACATTCCCCTCACACTCACATTCTCCTCACACACTCACATTCCTCTCACACTCACATTCTCCTCACACTCACATTCCTCTCACTCTCACATTCCTATCGCACACTCACATTCCTCTCACACTCACATTCCTCTCACACTCACATTCCTCTCACACTCACATTCCTCCGCACACACATCCTCACACTCACATTCCCCTCGCACACTCACATTCCCTCGCACACTCACATTCCTCTCACACACTCACATTCCCTCGCACACTCACATTCCCCTCGCACACTCACATTCCCCTCGCACACTCACATTCCTCTCGCACACTCACATTCTCCTCTCACACTCACATTCCTCTCACACTCACATTCTCCTCGCACTCACATGCCTCCCATACTCACATTCCCCTCACACTCACATTCCTCTCACACTCACATTCCCCTCACACTCACATGCCTCTCACACACTCACGTCCCCTCACACACTCATGTTCCCCTCACACTCACATTCCTCTCACTCACATTCCCCTCTCACACTCACATTCCCCTCACTCACATTCCCCTCGCACGCTCACATTCCTCTTGCACACTCACATTCCTCTCACATTCACATTCCTCTCGCACACTCACATTCCTCTCGCACACTCACATGCCTCTCACACTCACATTCCCCTCTCGCACTCACATTCCTCTCGCACACTCACATTCCCCTCTCACACTCACATTCCCCTCACACGCCTCTCACACGCCTCTCACACTCACATGCCTCTCACACTCACATTCCTCTCACACTCACATTCCCCTCGCACACTCACATTCTCCTCGCACACTCACATTCCTCTCACACGCACATTCCCCTCGCACACTCACATTCTCCTCGCACACTCACATTCCTCTCACACGCACATTCTCCTCTCACACTCACATGCCTCTCACACACTCACATTCCTCTCACACTCACATTCCCCTCTCACACTCACATTCCCCTCTCACACTCACATTCCTCTCACTCACATTCCTCTCGCACACTCACATTCCTCTCGCACACTCACATGCCTCTCGCACACTCACAGTCCTCTCACACTCACATTCCTCTCACACTCACATTCCTCTCGCACACTCACATTCCTCTCACACTCACATGCCTCTCACACTCACATTCCCCTCACACTCACATTCCTTTCGCACACTCACATTCCTCTAACACACTTACATTCCTCTCGCACACTCACATTCCTCTCACACTCACATTCCCCTCGCACCCTCACATTCCTCTCATACTCACATTCCCCTCTCACACTCACATTCCTCTCGCACACTCACATTCTCCTCGCACACTCACATTCTCCTCGCACACTCACATTCTCCTCTCACACTCACATTCCTCTCACACACACATTCCTCTCACACTCACATTCCCCTCGCACTCACATTCCTCTCACACTCACATTCCCCTCACACTCACATTCCTTTCGCACACTCACATTCCTCTAGCACACTTACATTCCTGTCGCACACTCACATTCCTCTCACACTCACATTCCCCTCGCACACTCACATTCCTCTCATACTCACATTCCCCTCTCACACTCACATTCCCCTCGCACACTCACATTCTCCTCGCACACTCACATTCTCCTCGCACACTCACATTCCTCTCACACTCACATTCCTCTCACACTCACATTCTCCTCTCACACTCACATTCCTTTCACACACACATTCCTCTCACACTCACATTCCCCTCGAACTCACATTCCTCTCACACTCACATTCCTCTTGCTCACTCACATTCTCCTTGCACACTCACATTCCTCTCACACTCACATTCCTCTCACGCTCACATTCCTCTCTCGCTCACATTCCTCTCACGCTCACATTCCTCTCACGCTCACATTCCTCTCACGCTCACATTCCTCTCACACTCACATTTCTCACACTCACATTCCTCTCACACACTCACATTCTCCTCTCACACTCACATTCCTCTCACACACTCACATTCCTCTCACACTCACATTCCTCTCACACTCACATTCCCCTCTCTCTCACATTCCTCTCACACTCACATTCCTCTCACACTCACATTCCCCTCGCACACTCACATTCCTGTCACACTCACATTCCTCTCGCACATTCACATTCCTCTCACACTCACATTCCCCTTGCACACTCACATTCCTCTCACACTCACATTCTCCTCTCACACTCACATTCCTCTCACTCACATTCCTCTCACACTCACATTCCTCTCGCACACTCACATTCCTCCCGCACACTCACATGCCTCTCACACACTCACATTCCCCTCACACTCACATTCCTCTCGCACACTCACATGCCTCTCACACACTCACATGCCTCTCACACACTCACATTCCTCTCACACTCACATTCCTCTCACACTCACATTCCTCTCCCACTCACATTCCTCTCCCACTCACGTTCCTCTCACACTCACGTTCCTCTCACACTCACATTCCTCCCACACTCACATTCCTCTCACACTCACATTCTCCTCTCACACTCACATTTCCCTCACACTCACATTCCTCTCACACTCACGTTCCTCTCACACTCACGTTCCTCTCACACTCACATTCCTCTCACACTCACACCCCAATTACAATTTCTCTTTGGACCCGAGATCACCCACTTTGGATCCAACAAAGATCAATCAGAATATTCTCTAAATGGTGAGAAGCTGGGAGCTGTGGAGGAGCTGAGAGATTGAGGGGTCCATGTACAGAAATCTCTAAAAGCTGGTGAACAGGCACAAAAAATAATTATAAAGACTAATGGAATGTTGGCCTTTATCTCAAGAGGGCTGGAATACTAAGGGAGGAAGTGATGTCACAGTTGTACCGAGCTCTGGTTAGACCCCATCTGGACACTGTTCAGTTCTGGGCCCCGCCCCTCAGGAAGGATATATTGACCTCGGAGGGGGTGCAGCGCAGATTCACCAGAATGATACCCGGGGCTAAAAGGGTTAAATTATGAGGGCAGGTTGCACAGTCTGGACTTGTATTCCCTCGAGTTTAGAAGATGTGATCTCATCGAGGTGTTTAAAATGATTAAAGGAGTTGATGGGGTAGAGAGAGAGAAACTATTTCCTCTGGTGGGGGGAGTCCAGAACAAGGGGGCAGAACCTTAAAATTAGAGCCAGGCCGTTCAGGGGTGATGTCAGGAAGCACTTCTTCACACAAAGGCTGGTGGAAATCTGGAACTCTCTCCCCAAAAAAGCTGTTGAGGCTGGGGGACAATTGGAAATTTCAAAACTGCGATCGATGAATTTTTTGTTGGGTAAGGGTATCATGGGATACGGAACCATGGCGGGCAACTGGAGTTAAAATAGCTTGAACTAATGAAAGAAAGACTTGCACTTCTACAGCGTGTTTCACAACCTCAGGACGTCCCAAAGCGCTTCACAGCCAATGAAGTATATATTTTTTGGAGTGTAGTCACTGTTGTAATGTAGGAAATGCGGCAGCCAATTTGTGCACAGCAAGCTCCCACAAACAGCAATGTGATAATGACCAGATAATCTGTTTTTGTTATGATGGTTGAGGGATAAATATTGGCCCCAGGACATAGTGCCATGGGGTCTTTTACGCCCACCTGAGAGAGCAGACGGGGCCTCGGTTTAACGTCTCATCCGAAAGACGGCACCTCCGACAGTGCGGCACTCCCTCAGCACTGCACTGGGAGTGTCAGCCTAGCTTTATGTGCTCAATGGAATGGGGGAACAGGATCGAGGGGCTGAATGGCCTCCTCCTGTTCCTATGAATCGTTCCCTTTTACCCGCTGTGTACATATATGTACAGGAGCTGACACTGAGGGACAGACGGGAGTCAATCGTTCCCTTTCACTCTGTGATGTGTTCAGGAGCGGACACTGTGGCCAGTTGTCCCAGAATGCTGCTCCAAGTTGAAAGCTGTTTTCCGTCAGTCAATCTGCTCCCCACAGCCCGTCCGTCTGTGAAAAGACCCCATTCCGGGCGCTGCTGTCAATGAGTGGCCTTCCCCGCCCGCTGTGGGATGAGGGATGCTCACTGCAATCTGTCCAGTCACGAGTTTATTAATCTCCTCCGGTGAGTGGTGGTGTTCAATGTGACAGGACCGGTTGGCACTGAGACCCAGAACCTGGTGCCAGGACACGGGCACAGACACAGAGGGAGGCTGTGAAACATTCAAACCATTCCCATTTTAGATTCAATGACAGGTTGGTTTGTTTTTGTTCGGGGCTTTCTCCCGTCTCCTCGCCGCCTCAGTCTCACTCACACCCATTTACTCGGAAGGGACGTCATTATCGTCTCAGAAGCAAAGGTGGCAGCCATTTCATACACAGCAAGATCTCAAAAACAGGAATTGAGATGCCTGAGCAGGTATACTGCGGAGAGAGAGAGAATGGAGGCAGGGGCCAAGGGTGTGGGCTGAAAGTGAGCAGTAACAAACGTGCGACCTTCCTCGTCCTTGTGTGTCAGTCGTGGCTCAGTGAGCAGCAACCTCGCCTCGGAGTCAGAAGGTCATGGGTTCAAGTCCCACTCCAGAGACCTGAGCACAAAAATCCAGGCTGACACTCCCAGTGCAGTACTGAGGGAGCGCCACACTATCGGAGGGGCAGTACTGAGGGAGTGCCGCACTGTCGGAGGGGCAGTACTGAGGGAGCGCCGCACTGTCGGAGAGGCAGTACTGAGGGAGCGCCGCACTGTCGGAGGGGCAGTACTGAGGGAGTGTTGCACTGTCGGAGGGGCAGTACTGAGGGAGCGCTGCACTGTCGGAGGGGCAGTACTGAGGGAGCGCCGCACTGTCGGAGGGTCAATACTGAGGGAGTGCCGCACTGTCGGAGAGGCAGTACTGAGGGAGCGCCGCACTGTCGGAGGGGCAGTACTGAGGGAGTGTTGCACTGTCGGAGGGGCAGTACTGAGGGAGCGCTGCATTGTCGGAGGGGCAGTACTGAGGGAGCGCCGCACTGTCGGAGGGGCAGTACTGCGGGAGTGCCGCACTGTCGGAGGGGCAGTACTGAGGGAGTGCCGCACTGTCGGAGGGTCAGTACTGAGGGAGCGCCGCACTGTCGGAGGGGCAGTACTGAGGGAGCGCCGCACTGTCGGAGGGGCAGTACTGAGGGAGCGCCGCACTGTCGGAGGGGCAGTACTGCGGGAGTGCCGCACTGTCGGAGGGGCAGTACTGAGGGAGCGCCGCACTGTCGGAGGGGCAGTACTGCGGGAGTGCCGCACTGTCGGAGGGGCAGTACTGAGGGAGCGCCGCACTGTCAGAGGGGCAGTACTGAGGGAGCGCCGCACTGTCAGAGGGGCTGTACTGAGGGAGTGCTGCACTGTCAGAGGGGCAGTACTGAGGGAGTGCTGCACTGTCGGAGGGGCAGTACTGAGGGAGCGCTGCACTGTCGGAGGGGCAATACTGAGGGAGCGCTGCACTGTCAGAGGGGCAGCACTGAGGGAGTGCTGCACTGTCGGAGGTGCAGTACTGAGCGAGTGCTGCACTGTCGGAGGGCCAGTACTGAGGGAGCGCCGCACTGTCGGAGGGGCAGTACTGAGGGAGCGCCGCACTGTCGGAGGGGCAGGACTGAGCGAGTGCTGCACTGTCGGAGGGGCAGTACTGAGGGAGAGCTGCACTGTCGGAGGGACAGTACTGAGGGAGCGCCGCACTGTCGGAGGGGCGGCGCTGAAGGAGTGCCGCACTGTCGGAGGGGCAGCACTGAGGGAGCGCCGCACTGTCGGAGATGCCATCTTTTGGATGAGACATTAAACCGAGGCCCCATCTGCTCTCTCAGGTGGATGTAAAAGATCCCATGGCCACTATTGGAAGAAGAGCAGGGGGGGAGTTCTCCCCGGTGTCCTGGGGCCAATATTTATCCCTCCACCAACATCACTAAAACAAATGATCAGGTGATTATCACATTGCTGTTTGTGGGAGCTTGCTGTGCGCCAATTGGCTGTCGCATTTCCTACATTACAACAGTGACCACACTTCAAAAGTACTTTGGGACGTCCTGAGGTCCTGATTGGTGCTGTGGAAATGCAAAGCTTTCGTTCCTGACTGGGTGAGCGGCCGATCGCTCTCCTTTCTCCAGACAGGCAGTGTCGTCACTTTCTTTAAAAATTGATATCAGCAGCCCATAAGTACATTTTACTAATAAATACACATTTTAAATAAACTTCTGTATCTTCTCAATGGCATTTCACTGCAGGTGGGAACGAATTATTCAGGAGGATGCTTTCTACTTTTTTATCATCATCACTCCCAGGGCAGGTACAGCACGGGTTAGATACAGAGTAAAGCTCCCTCTACACTGTCCCATCAGGCAGGGGAGAGGGGTTTAAGATGACGGTTTGAAGTGCAGAAAAGAAGCTGGGGGTTATCTTTACATTCCAGTATGACCCTGGAATATTCAGCAGTGTTGGGGGAGGAGAGCATTTTCCAACACTGCTTTGTGTGCTCCAGCCAGATCTGGCAATGAATGGCTAAACCAGTTGTCCAGCGTAAACATTCAAGTCTGCGTCCCTTGAACTTATGGGAGCGAAGATGTGGGCCGTACCAGGTGGAACAGCCAGGGTGAGAGAGAGAGAGAAATAGTTTAATGGGGACTCGGGCATCAAAGGTAGAGGTGAGGGTGTGATTGACAGATCAGTAGCTGAAGTATTGTGGTAAATATTCAGAGTAACCAGGGATGGATCATAAATGTTGGCCAGGCCCACGTCCCAGGAACAATTGAACAGCGATTTGGCCTTTGCAGCAGGCGGGATCGACAGGAATGTGTTGCTTCTGCTCTTTACACCAATGGCGGCCGCAGCGTGACACAGTGTGGGCAGATGAAGAATCAGCAGCTTCTTCTGGATCACACTACGCACCAGCTGAACCAGTCGCTACACCGCACGCATACTCCTGCCACCCCCGCCCCCAGCACCCTGTCCCGTTTTCCCTCGTTCTCTCCAGTAACACAGAGCTGGATTAAAGGGCTAAAACTGCACAGCATCAGCCAATCCTCAGCACAAGGGAAACTGTTCATTCACAATCTCACCGAGCCCCTCACACAGAGCAGAAAGGTCCAGGCTCCATCGATACCATTATCGCGTGTGAGGGAGCGCTGCACTGTCGGAGGGGCAGTACTGAGGGAGTGCTGCACTGTCGGAGGGGCAGTACTGAGGGAGTGCTGCACTGTCGGAGGGGCAGTACTGAGGGAGCACTGCAATGTCGGAGGGGCAGTACTAAGGGAGTGGCGCACTGTCGGAGGGGCAGTACTGAGGGAGCGCTGCACTGTCGGAGGGGCAGTACTGAGGGAGTGCCGCACTGTCGGAGGGGTAGTACTGAGGGAGCACCGCACTGTCGGATGGGGCAGTACTGAGGGAGCGCCGCACTGTCGGAGGGGCAGTACTGAGGGAGCGCCGCACTGTCGGAGGGGCGGTACTGAGGGAGCCCTGCACTGTCGGAGGGGCAGTACTGAGGGAGCCCTGCACTGTCGAAGGGGCAGTACTGAGGGAGCGCTGCACTGTCGGATGGGGCAGTACTTAGGGAGCGCCGCACTGTCGGAGGGGCGGTACTGAGGGAGCGCTGCACTGTCGGAGGGGCAGTACTGAGGGAGTGCCGCACTGTCGGAGGGGAAGTACTGAGGGAGTGCCGCACTGTCGGAGGGGAAGTACTGAGGGAGTGCCGCACTGTCGGAGGGGCAGTACTGAAGGAGCGCCGCACTGTCGGAGGGGCAGTACTGAGGGAGGGCCACACAGTTGGAGGGGCAGTACTGAGGGAGCGCTGCACTGTCGGAGGGGCAGTACTGAGGGAGCAGCGCACTGTCGGAGGGGCGCTACTGAGGGAGCGCCGCACTGTCGGTGGTGCCGTCTTTCGGATGAGACGTTAAACCAAGGCCCCGTCTGCTCTCTCAGGTGGATGAAAAAGATCCCACAGCCACGATTGGAAGAACAGCAGGGGAGTTATCCCCGGTGTCCTGGCCAATAGTTGTCCATGAACTAACATCACTGAAAAGCAGATTACCGGGTCATTATCACATAACTTTTTCGGGGATCTTGCTGTGCAAAAATGACTGTCGCGTTACCTAGATTACAACAGTGACTACACTTTAAAACATACTTCAGTGGCTGTAAAGTGTTTGGGACGTCCTGAGTATGTGAAAGGTGCTATATGAATGCAAGTCTTTCTTTCTTCTTCTGTCAGTGAACATTCTGGAGAGTCAGTGTCTGTGGAAATGTACCCCAGTGAGAGTCAGTGTCTGGGGAACCCGTACCCCAGTGAGAGTCAGTGTCTGTGGAACCCGTACCCCAGTGAGAGTCAGTGTCTGTGGAACCCGTACCCCAGTGAGAGCAGTGTCAGTGGAACCCGTACCCCAGTGAGAGTCAGTGTCTGTGGAACCCGTACCCCAGTGAGAGTCAGTGTCTGTGGAACCCGTACCCCAGTGAGAGTCAGTGTCTGTGGAACCCGTACCCCAGTGACAGTCAGTGTCTGGGGAACCCGTACCCCAGTGAGAGTCAGTGTCTGGGGAACCCGTACCCCAGTGAGAGTCAGTTTGTGTGGAACTGTAGCCCAGTGAGAGTCAGTGTGTGTGGAACCCGTACCCCAGTGAGAGTCAGTGTCTGTGGAACCCGTACCCCAGTGAGAGTCAGTGTCTGTGGAAACCGTACCCCAGTGAGAGTCAGTGTCTGTGAAATGTACCCCAGTGAGAGTCAGTGTCTGTGGAACCCGTACCCCAGTGAGAGTCAGTGTCTGTGGAAACCGTACCCCAGTGAGAGTCAGTGTGTGTGGACCTGTACCCCAGTGAGAGTCAGTGTCTGGGGAACCCGTACCCCAGTGAGAGTCAGTGTCTGTGGAACTATACCCCAGTGAGAGTCAGTGTCTGTGGAACCCGTACCCCAGTGAGAGTCAGTGTCTGTGGAACTGTACCCCAGTGAGAGTCAGTGTGTGTGGAACCCGTACCCCAGTGAGAGTCAGTGTGTGTGGAACCCGTACCCCAGTGAGAGTCAGTGTCTGTGGAACTGTACCCCAGTGAGAGTCAGTGTCTGTGGAACCCGTACCCCAGTGAGAGTCAGTGTCTGTGGAACCCGTACCCCAGTGAGAGTCAGTGTCTGTGGAACCCGTACCCCAGTGAGAGTCAGTGTGTGTGGAACTGTACCCCAGTGAGAGTCAGTGTCTGTGGAACCCGTACACCAGTGAGAGTCAGTGTCTGTGGAACCCGTACCCCAGTGAGAGTCAGTGCGTGTGGAACCCGTACCCCAGTGATAGTCAGTGTGTGTGGAACTGCACCACAGTGACAGTCAGTGTCTGTGGAACCCGTACCCCAGTGAGAGTCAGTGTGTGTGGAACCCGTACCCCAGTGAGAGTCAGTGTGTGTGGAACTGTACACCAGTGAGAGTCAGTGTCTGTGGAACCCGTACCCCAGTGAGAGTAAGTGTCTGTGGAACCCGTACCCCAGTGAGAGTCAGTGTCTGTGGAACCCGTACCCCAGTGAGAGTCAGTGTCTGTGGAACCCTTACCCAGTGAGAGTCAGTGTCTGTGGAACCCGTACCCCAGTGAGGGTCAGTGTCTGTGGAACCCGTACCCCAGTGAGAGTCAGTGTCTGTGGAACCCATACCCCAGTGAGAGTCAGTGCCTGTGGAACTGTACCCCAGTGAGAGTCAGTGCCTGTGGGACCCGTACCCCAGTGAGAGTCAGTGTCTGTGTATCTGTACCCCAGTGAGAGTCAGTGTCTGTGGAACCCGTACCCCAGTGAGAGTCAGTGCCCCTGGAACCCGTACCCCAGTGAGAGTCAGTGTCTGTGGAACCCGTAACTCAGTGAGGGTCAGTGTGTGTGGAACCCGTACCCCAGTGAGAGTCAGTGTCTGGGGAACCCGTACCCCAGTGAGAGTCAGTGTCTGGGGAACCCGTACCCCAGTGAGAGTCAGTGTCTGTGGAACCCGTACCCCAGTGAGAGTCAGTGTCTGTGGAACCCGTACCCCAGTGAGAGCAGTGTCTGTGGAACCCGTACCCCAGTGAGAGTCAGTGTCTGTGGAACCCGTACCCCAGTGAGAGTCAGTGTCTGGGGAACCCGTACCCCAGTGAGAGTCAGTGTCTGGGGAACCCGTACCCCAGTGAGAGTCAGTGTCTGGGGAACCCGTACCCCAGTGAGAGTCAGTGTCTGTAGAACTGTACCCCAGTGAGAGTCAGTGTCTGTGGAACCCGTACCCCAGTGAGAGTCAGTGTCTGTGGAACTGTACCCCAGTGAGAGTCAGTGTCTGTGGAACTTGTACCCCAGTGAGAGTCAGTGTCTGTGGAACACGTACCCCAGTGAGAGTCAGTTTGTGTGGAACTGTAGCCCAGTGAGAGTCAGTGTGTGTGGAACCCGTACCCCAGTGAGAGTCAGTGTCTGTGGAACCCGTACCCCAGTGAGAGTCAGTGTCTGTGGAACTGTACCCCAGTGAGAGTCAGTGTCTGTGGAACCCGTACCCCAGTGAGAGTCAGTGTCTGTGGAAACCGTACCCCAGTGAGAGTCAGTGTGTGTGGACCTGTACCCCAGTGAGAGTCAGTGTCTGTGGAACCCATACACCAGTGAGAGACAGTGTGTGTGGAACCCGTACCCCAGTGAGAGTCAGTGTCTGTGGAACACGTACCCCAGTGAGAGTCAGTGTGTGTGGAACCCGTACCCCAGTGAGAGGCAGTGTCTGTGGAACCCGTACCCCAGTGAGAGTCAGTGACTGTGGAACCCGTACCCCAGTGAGAGTCAGTGTCTGTGGAACCCGTACCCCAGTGAGAGTCAGTGTCTGTGGAACCCGTACCCCAGTGAGAGTCAGTGTGTGTGGAACTGTACCCCAGTGAGAGTCAGTGTCTGTGGAACCCGTACACCAGTGAGAGTCAGTGTGTGTGGAACCCGTACCCCAGTGAGAGTCAGTGTGTGTGGAACCCGTACCCCAGTGAGAGTCAGTGTCTGTGGAACTGTACCCCAGTGAGAGTCAGTGTCTGTGGAACCCGTACCCCAGTGAGAGTCAGTGTCTGTGGAACCCGTACCCCAGTGAGAGTCAGTGTCTGTGGAACCCGTACCCCAGTGAGAGTCAGTGTGTGTGGAACTGTACCCCAGTGAGAGTCAGTGTCTGTGGAACCCGTACACCAGTGAGAGTCAGTGTCTGTGGAACCCGTACCCCAGTGAGAGTCAGTGCGTGTGGAACCCGTACCCCAGTGATAGTCAGTGTGTGTGGAACTGCACCACAGTGACAGTCAGTGTCTGTGGAACCCGTACCCCAGTGAGAGTCAGTGTGTGTGGAACCCGTACCCCAGTGAGAGTCAGTGTGTGTGGAACTGTACCCCAGTGAGAGTCAGTGTCTGTGGAACCCGTAACCCAGTGAGAGTAAGTGTCTGTGGAACCCGTACCCCAGTGAGAGTCAGTGTCTGTGGAACCCGTACCCCAGTGAGAGTCAGTGTCTGCGGAACTGTACCCTAGTGAGAGTCAGAGTTTGTGGAACCCGCACCCCAGTGAGTGTCAGTGTCTGTGGAACCCGTACCCCAGTGAGAGTCAGTGTCTGTGGAACCCATACCCCAGTGAGAGTCAGTGTCTGTGGAACCCATACCCCAGTGAGAGTCAGTGCCTGTGGAACTGTACCCCAGTGAGAGTCAGTGCCTGTGGGACCCGTACCCCAGTGAGAGTCAGTGTCTGTGTATCTGTACCCCAGTGAGAGTCAGTGTCTGTGGAACCCGTACCCCAGTGAGAGTCAGTGCCCCTGGAACCCGTACCCCAGTGAGAGTCAGTGTCTGTGGAACCCGTAACTCAGTGAGGGTCAGTGTGTGTGGAACCCATACCTCAGTGAGAGTCAGTGTGTGTGGGACCCATACCCCAGTGAGAGCCAGTGTTTGTGGAACTGTACACCAGTGAGAGTCAATGTCTGTGGAACTGTACCCAAGTGAGAGTCAATCTCTGTCGAACTGTACCCCAGTGAGTGTCAGTGTCTGTGGAACTGTACCCCAGTGAGAGTCAGTGTCTGTGGAACCCGTACCCCAGTGAGAGTCAGTGTCAGTGGAACTGTACCCCAGTGAGAGTCAGTATCTGTGGAAATGTACCCCAGTGAGAGTCAGTGTCTGTGGAACCCGTACCCCAGTGAGAGTCAGTGTGTGTGGAACCCACACCTCAGTGAGAGTCAGTGTGTGTGGGACCCATACCCCAGTGAGAGTCAGTGTCTGTGGAACCCATACCCCAGTGAGAGTCAGTGTCTGTGGAACCCGTACCCCAGTGAGAGTCAGTGTCTGTGGGACCCGTACCCCAGTGAGAGTCAGTGTCTGTGGAACCCGTACCCCAGTGAGAGTCAGTGTCTGTGGAACCCGTACCCCAGTAAGAGTCAGTGTGTGTGGAACCCATATCCCAGTGAGAGCCGGTGTCTGTGGAACCCGTACCCCAGTGAGAGTCAGTCTCTGTGGAACTGTACCCCAGTGAGAGTCAGTGTCTGTGGAACTGTACCCCAGTGAGAGTCAGTGTCTGTGGAACTGTACCCCAGTGAGAGTCAATCTCTGTGGAACTGTACCCCAGTGAGAGTCAGTGTCAGTGGAACTCTACCCCAGTGAGAATCAATGTCTGTGGAACTGTACCCCAGTGAGAGTCAGTGTGTGTGGAACTGTAGAAACATAGAAACATAGAAACATAGAAACTAGGAGCAGGAGTAGGCCATTCGGCCCGTCGAGCCTGCTCCACCATTCAATACGATCATGGCTGATCATCCAAATCCAGTACCCTGTCCCTGCTTTCTCACACAGAATCCCCACATCGAGCCTGCACCTATCCCACCCTATCCCCGTAACCCCACGTATTTAATTCCCCCTAACATATCCCATCCTATCCCCATAACCCCACATGTACCCCAGTGAGAGTCAGTGTCTGTGGAACTGTACCCCAGTGAGAGTCAGTGTGTGTGGAACCCGTATCCCAGTGAGAGTCAGTGTGTGTGGAACCCGTACCCCAGTGAGAGTCAGTGTGTGTGGAACCCGTACCCCAATGAGAGTCAGTATCTGTGGGACCCGTACCCCAATGAGAGTCAGTGTCTGTGGAACCCATACCCCAGTGAAAGTCCGTGTCTGTGGGACCCGTACCCCAGTGAGAGTCCGTGTCTGTGGGACCCGTACCCCAGTGAGAGTCAGTGTTTGTGGAACTGTACCCCAGTGAAAGTCAGTATCTGTGGAACCCGTACCCCAGTGAGAGCCAGTGTTTGTGGAACTGTACCCCAGTGAGAGTCAGTATCTGTGGAACCCGTACCCCAGTGAGAGTCTGAGTGTGTGGAACTGTACCCCAGTGAGAGTCAGTGCCTGTGGAACTCATACCCCAGTGAGAGTCAGTGTCTGTGGAACTGTACCCCAGTGAGAGTCAGTTTGTGTGGAACTGCACCCCAGTGAAAGTCAGTATCTGTGGAACCCGTACCCCAGTGAGAGCCAGTGTTTGTGGAACTGTACCCCAGTGAGAGTCAGTATCTGTGGAACCCGTACCCCAGTGAGAGTCTGTGTGTGTGGAACTGTACCCCAGTGAGAGTCAGTGCCTGTGGAACTCATACCCCAGTGAGAGTCAGTGTCTGTGGAACTGTACCCCAGTGAGAGTCAGTGCCTGTGGAACTGTACCCCAGTGAGAGTCAGTGTGTGTGGAACCCGTACCCCAGTGAGAGTCAGTGTCTGTGGGACCCGTACCCCAGTGAGAGTCAGTGTGAGTGGAACCCGTACCCCAGTGAGAGTCAGTGTCTGTGGAACCCGTACCCCAGTGAGAGTCAGTGTCTGTGGAACCCGTACCCCAGTGAGAGTCAGTGTCTGTGGAACCCTTACCCCAGTGAGAGTCAGTGTCTGTGGAACCCGTACCCCAGTGAGGGTCAGTGTCTGTGGAACCCGTACCCCAGTGAGGGTCAGCACCTTCAGGAAAAGAGGGAGGAATTTACAACTTGCATTTATTCAGCGCCTTTAACGTAGTCAAACGACCCAAGGTGCTTTACAGGAGCGATTATCAGACAAAATTTGACACCGAGCCACATTAGTGTCAGCCGTGGCTCAGTGGGCAGCTCTCTCTCACCTCGGAGTCAGAAGGTTTTGGGTTCAAATCCCTCTCCAGAGACTTGAGCAAATAATCCAGGCTGACACACCCAGTGCAGTACCGAGGGAGCGCTGCACTGTCGGAGATGCCGTCTTTCAAATTAGATGTTAAACCAAGGCCCCGTCTGCTCTCTCAGGTGGACGTAAATGATCCCATGGCACTATTGTGAAGAAGAGCAGGGGAGTTATCCCCAGTGTCCTGGCCAATATTTATCCCTCAATCAACATAACAACAACAGATGATCTGGTCATTGTCACATTGCTGTTTGTGGGAGCTTGCTGTGCACAAATTGGCTGCCGCGTTTCCTACATTCCAACAGTGACTACACTCCAAAAGTACCTCATTGGCTGTAAAGCGCTTTGGGACATCCAATTGGTCGTGAAAGGCGCTATATAAATGCAAGTCTTTCTTTCTTAAGGAGGACAGGTGACCAAAAGCTTGTTCAAAGAGGTAGGTTTTAAGGAGCGTCAAAGTAGGAGAGAGAGGTAGAGAGGTGGAGAGGTTTAGGGAGGGAATTCCAGAGCTTAGGGCCCAGGCAGCTGAAGGCACGGCCGCCAATGGTGGAGAGATTAAAATCGGGGATGCCTAAGAGGCCAGATTTAGAGGAGACAGAGATCTCGGGGGGTTGTAGGGCTGGAGGAGGTTACAGAGATGGGGAGGGGCGAGGCCCTGGAGGGATTTGAAAACCAGGATGAGAATTTTAAAATCAAGGCGTTGCCGGACCGGGAGCCAATGTAGGTCAGTGAGCCCAGGGGGTGATGGGCAATCGGGACTTGGTGCGAGTTAGGACACGGGCAGTTTACGGATTCACAGCGAAAGCAGGGAGTGAAATAATTTGCACAATGTGAGGGGGCTGACACTCAGCGATAAACAAACTGCTGTCGAGGGCGGGGGGCGGGAGATGAATACGGAGCCCGGTTTCTGACGGGTGACACCGAGGGTCAGTAATATCAGCGCAATCTGGGCAGAATTGGCCGAACCCACGCAAAGTATCCGGGATTTTGAACCGTGAGTTCCGCCCGAAACCACTTAGGTTCGTGTTTTCCGCCATCTTTTCCGCTGGTTTAAGATTCAATTGGCCCGGATCAGGCCCCGCCCCTGGGTTGGCGTCGCGAGATTCCGCCAATCGTGCGGGTTCAGGAAGGCGCTTTAAATCGTGTTCAGTTTCTGAGGCGCACAGGCACCAGGAGGCACGTTTTAAACGGCTTTTCATATCAAAAATATTTAATTTACTCAGAAACTGACGAGCGTACATCAGTGAAACTATTAAATGCTTCAGTACAGTTTCTTAAAGTCATTTTCAGTGATTTGAGTTTCTCACAGGTGGGGGACGGGACTCTCTCATTAGAAATGCTGAGTTTTGGTGATAAACCCATTCTCAGCTGCATTAATAAAACTGCCCCAGGTCACCGCTCTCAAACACACCGAGGAACACTGGTTAATGGAAAGAAAGGATTCCGCTCTATTACGCTGCCCGGTTGCGCTGGTTCATGGAAGATTTGACGTTTGTGATTATGCAAATGATTTTTAGCAGCAACGTGAAGCCTGACCTAACTGGCGTGGCGGGCACAAGTTCCCGCTGGTGCCCAAACGCAGGCTCTACCCCGAGTGTTAGGACAGGTTCCTGCTCCCGTCACCAACAGCCTCGGCACTGCCACCACCTAACTCGCCTACATTCACATCTTCTCTGGTCGGTTCAGAGGCAGGAGCAGCGTTAGTGGCTTTTTAATTCCACACCACCCCGCCTCTCGCCCATCGAGAAATCGGGGAGGCTCCGGCAGTTATACTGTTACAGATCAAACTGTGCTTCAGATCCAGACACGTTCCAGGAAAAGGGATGAGGCTTTTCCCAGGACCGTGACTGGCACTGAAGCCCAAGGCAGCTCCATGTCGCTCCCCTTACAACATTGCTGCTGCCTCTGAGTGACTTCCACCGTTAACAGGCCCCTCTCTGGGTTAACAGCTCGAGATAAAGAGAGAATGGACGACTTACAGAGCAGCAAGGAGGTCGGCAGCTCATGGCACTGAAAGACTCCTGGCCCCTGGGGTGAAGGAATCAGCAGCAGTCGGGTCGGGAGCAGGTCTCGTGAAGGACTAGGCCGGAGAGGAATGGTAACTGTGGGAAGTGTCTGCTTCGCTCCCCAGTCCTGAGCAGCTGAGTGCAGGAGGTGACGTCAGTCTGCAGCAGGCTGCTGTTCCCAGGCCCCAGTGTGTTGTGTGTGTGTGTGACTGGCTCCACCCATGGATAACAGCCTGAGGAAGCCCGCTGCTGATTGACAACTGCTGCCCTCTGCTTCCCTGTGTAATAATCTCAGGGCCCGAAGGCAGCGGCTGATCGATTGAGCTCCTCTCTCCCACCGATACTACAGCTGCACCAACTCGCTGACTGACTCAATTAGCATCTTAACTGGGGGCTGTTTAACAGGGAAGGGAGAGAATAGGAGAGGCTGAATGGAGCAAGCAATGATTACAAACAAACACATCCCCTGCCAGCGTGTCTCAGTGGGAGCACTCTCACCCGAGCCAGGAGGTCGTGGGGTCAAATCTACTCCAGGACTTGAGCACAGAGTCTAGCATGACGAGGGAGCCCTGTATCATCAATGCAGCAACAATGCAGCAACAGTGTGAATACTGAATGCCACAGGAAGCAGGCACTCTGCTCACCAGGGTCACAGAGCAGACAGCAGCAACCTGCATTGATACAGGACCCTCCGTGTAGTGCGATGCCCCAAGGACGCTTCACAGGAGCATGGGGACAAAATCTAACACCCAACCACATGAAGAGATATTTGGGCAGGTGGAGGTGGGATTTAAGGAGCATCTTAAAGGAGGAGAGAGAGGCGGAGAGGTTTAGGGAGGGAATTCCAGAGCTTAGGCCGCTGTAGCAGAGCCTAGGCCGCTGTAGCAGAGCCTGGTCTCCAATCGTCTTGGACCCCCTTGCCATTGGACCAAGACCTTGCTCTGTCAAGCCCGTGTGGTAGCTGGTGTGCAACGGCCACCCCACGATAAAAATAATTCACGCACAGGCATCTTCCACCCTTTAAAATGAAGTTCGGGACCTGGAACTCATCAGTCACCTGAGAACTCATTTTTAATGCGGAAGCAAGTCATCCTCAGTTCCGAGGGACTGCCGTAGGGCCCAGGCAACAGAAGACACGGCCACCAATGGTGGAGCGATTATAATCAGGGATGCTCAAGAGGGCAGAATTAGAGGAGCGCAGAGATCTCAGGGGGTTGTGGGGCTGGAGGAGGTTACAGAGATAGGGAGGGGCGAGGCCATGGAGGGATTTGAATACAAGGATGAGAATTTTGAAATCGAGGCTTTGCCGGACCGGGAGCCAATGTAGGTCAGCGAGCCCAGGGGGTGATGGGTGAACGGGACTTGGTGTGAGTTAGGACACGGGGTAGAGGTTTGGATGAGCTGGAGTTTACGGAGGTTTAAACAAAGACAGAATCTATGGGTGAGCGATATCCCTTTAAGGCAGGTTCTGCCTGGGCCTGTCTGTGTAAGTCACAGAGTGGTCTTTGTAAACAAGTGTACAAATGGTGGGCGTAGTGACAGAGCATCAACAGCTGCAGCTCAGCACAGTCGCTGCATTCATGGGCCCCAAGCTCCGAGCTCCTCGCTCAATGATTGGCTGGACAGCATTCTCTCACTCGCCCCACCGTCCCCAGAAACTGCCGACTCGCCCTGGACACGGGAGGAATCACAACCCATTCCGATCCTGCTCTCACCATCTGTCCCCACACACCACCTTCACCAGGAGTTACTGGTCACAGAGCAGGGCCAGCAACCCAGGGGCAGGGGCACTGAGAGCAGCTGGGATCAGCTGACTCCCCACAGGCCGGGGATGGAGCCTGGGATCTTCCTGCACTGAAGGTGTGGGGCTCAGTACCACACCGGGTGGGGCAGTTGCCCACTGAGCCCTCCAAGTCCCTCCATGGCCTCGCCCCTTCCTATCTCTGTAATCTCCTCCAGCCTTACAACCCCCCCCGAGATCTCTGCGCTCCTCCAATTCTGGCCTCTTGCACATCCCCGATTTCCATCGCTCCACCATTGGTGGCCGTGCCTTCAGCTGCCGAGGCCCTAAGCTTTGGAATTCCCTCCTAAACCTCTCTCCTTCTTTGAGATACTCCTTAAAACCTCCCTCTTCGACCAAGCTTTTGGTCACCTGTCCTAATATCTCATGTGACTCAGTGTCAAGTTTTGTTTTATATTGCTCCTGTGAAGCACCCTGGGACATTAAAGGCGCTACATACAAGTTGTCGTTGTTGTTGAGTCAGTAGGGAGTCGGTCTCTCTCCTTTCTTTCCCTCCAATCCCCCGTCACTCTAAGGGTGAGAGTCCCTTCTGGACTGGGCCCACTGAACCCGACCCTGCTCCAACCCTCACGAGGAAATGGATCGAGGAAAGTTCCAGAATTTCTCTCCAATCTCGTATCCTTCTAACCCTCAGTCCTGTTCCTCACCGGATATTTGTCCAATCTTTCTTTAAAGGCCAAAGTGCTTGATCCAGATAACATTCCTCATCAATGAATCCAGGCTCCAGAACCTGCTGGCCTCTCCTGTCATTAGCCAAGCCTCTCGGCATTTCCAAAAACCGGCCCCCTCTCCCTCTCTCTCCCTCTCCCTCTCTCTCCGAGAGCCTCAGTCTATCTCTCCTCCCTCTCTCTCCCTCTCCCTCTCTTACCGAGACCCTCAGTCTATCTCTCCTCCCTCTCCCTCTCTCTCCGAGAGCCTCAGTCTATCTCTCCTCCCTCTCCCTCTCTCTCCCTCTCCCACCGAGAGCCTCAGTCTATCTCTCCTCTCTCTCCCTCTCTCTCCGAGAGCCTCAGTCTATCTCTCCTCCCTCTCCCTCTCTCTCCCTCTCCCACCGAGAGCCTCAGTCTATCTCTCCTCCCTCTCCCTCTCCCTCTCTCTCCCTTTCCCGAGAGCCTCAGTCTATCTCTCCTCCCTCTCCCTCTCCCTCTCTCTCCCTCTCCCACCGAGAGCCTCAGTCTATCTCTCCTCCCTCTCCCTCTCTCTCCCTCTCCCGAGAGCCTCAGTCTATCTCTCCTCCCTCTCCCTCTCTCTCCCTCTCCCACCGAGAGCCTCAGTCTATCTCTCCTCCCTCTCCCTCTCTCTCCCTCTCCCACCGAGAGCCTCAGTCTATCTCTCCTCCCTCTCCCTGTCTCTCCAAGAGCCTCAGTCTATCTCTCCTCCCTCTCCCTCTCTCTCCCTCTCTCTCTCTCCGAGAGCCTCAGTCTATCTCTCCTCCCTCTCCCTCTCTCTCCCTCTCTTACCGAGACCCTCAGTCTATCTCTCCTCCCTCTCCCTCTCTCTCCCTCTCTCTCCGAGAGCCTCGGTCTATCTCTCCTCCCTCTCCCTCTCTCTCCCTCTCCCACCGAGAGCCTCAGTCTATCTCTCCTCCCTCTCCCTCTCTCTCCCTCTCTTACCGAGACCCTCAGTCTATCTCTCCTCCCTCTCCCTCTCTCTCCCTCTCTCTCCGAGAGCCTCGGTCTATCTCTCCTCCCTCTCCCTCTCTCTCCCTCTCCCACCGAGAGCCTCAGTCTATCTCTCCTCCCTCTCCCTATCTCTCCAAGAGCCTCAATCTATCTCTCCTCCCTCTCTGACACTCTCGGGTGGATGTAAAAGATCCCATGGCACTATTTTGAAGAGGAGCAGGGGGAGTTCTCCCCGGTGTCCTGGGGCCAATATTTATCCCTCAACCAACATCACTAAAACATATTATCCAGTCATTATCATATTGTTATTTGTGGGATCTTGCTGTGTGTAAATTGGCTGCCGCGTTTCCTACATTACAACAGTGACTGTACTTCGAAAGAAAGTATTTCATTGGCTGTGAGGCGCTTTGGGAGGTCCTGAGGTGGTGAAAGGCGCGGGAGAAATGCGAGTCTTTCTTTCTCTTTCACCAGTGTCCAGCACGGTGACGAGTTCCTGGTAATATTTACCGTCTCGTCCTCTCGGGCCATGGGTTCAGACAGCCTTGTTACTGTTTCCCTCTCCTCCCATGAAGATGTTGACTCTCAGTCAGAAACCTGAGGAAATCCAGCCCAGGGATTCCCGAAACATAGGAACAGGAGGAGGCCATTCGGCCCCTCGAGCCAGTTCCATCGTTCAATTACGTCATGGCTGATCTGTATCTTAACTACAATTACCCACCTTGGTTCCATAACCCTTAATGCCCTTACCCAACAAAAACCTATCGATCTCAGTCTTGATAATTTCAATTGACCCCCGGCCTCAACAGCCTTTTGGGGGAAGGGAGTTCCAGATTTCCACTTAACATTTGTAAGAACATAAGAAATAGGAGCAGGGGTCGGCCATTCGGCCCCTCGAGCCATTCAATAAGATCATGGCTGATCTTCTACCTCAAATTTGCTTGAGTTCTTTGAGGACATAGTGTACAGGGTGGATAAAGGGGAACCAATGGACGTAGTGTATTTAGACTTCCAGAAGGCATTCGACAAGGTGCCACATAAAAGATTATTGCTCAAGATAAAAAATCACTGGATTGGGGGTAATATTCTGGCATGGGTGGAGGATTGGTTATCTAACAGGAAGCAGAGAGTTTGGATAAATGGTTCATTCTCGGACTGGCAACCAGTAGCCAGTGGTGTTCCGCAGGGGTCGGTGCTGGGTCCCCAACTCTTTACAATCTATATTAACGATTTGGAGGAGGGGACCGAGTGTAACGTATCAAAGTTTGCAGATGATACAAAGATGGGAGGGAAAGTAGAAAGTGAGGAGGACATAAAAAACCTACAAGGGGATATAGACAGGCTGGGTGAGTGGGCAGAGATTTGGCAGATGCAATACAATATTGGAAAATGTGAGGTTATGCACTTTGGCAGGAAAAATCAGAGAGCAAGTTATTATCTTAATGGCGAGAAACTGGAAAGTACTGCAGTACAAAGGGATCTGGGGGTCCTAGTGCAAGAAAATCAAAAAGTTAGTATGCAGGTGCAGCAGGTGATCAAGAAGGCCAACGGAATGTTGGCTTTTATTGCAAGGGGGATAGATTATAAAAACAGGGAGGTATTGCTGCAGTTATATAAGGTATTGGTGAGACCGCACCTGGAATACTGCATACAGTTTTGGTGTCCATACTTGCTCTCGAGGCAGTACAAAGAAGTTTCACTCGGTTAATCCCGGGGATGAGGGGGTGGACATATGAGGAGAGGTTGAGTAGATTGGGACTCTACTCATTGGAGTTCAGAAGAATGAGAGGCGATCTTATTGAAACATATAAGATTGTGAAGGGGCTTGATCGGGTGGATGCGGTAAGGATGTTCCCAAGGATGGGTGAAACTAGAACTAGGGGGCATAATCTCAGAATAAGGGGCTGCTCTTTCAAAACTGAGATGAGGAGAAACTTCTTCACTCAGAGGGTAGTAGGTCTGTGGAATTTGCTGCCCCAGGAAGCTGTGGAAGCTACATCATTAAATAAATTTAGACAGTTTCCTAGAAGTAAAGGGAATTAGGGGTTACGGGGAGCGGGCAGGAAATTGGACATGAGGCTGAGTTCGGATCGGTCAAGGCCCTGTGGGTGGCGGAGCGGGCCCAGGGGCTGAGTGGCCGGGTCCTGCTCCTACTTCTTGTGTTCTTTAGATTTGAGGTTAGGATCAGATCAGCCATGATCTCATTGAATGGCGGAGCAGGCTCGAGGGGCTGATTGGCCTACTCCTGCTCCTATTTCTTATGTTCTTATGTTCTTATCTCCACTTTCCTGCACTATCCCCATATCCCTCGATTCCCTTAATATCCAAAAATCCATCGATCTCTGTCTTGAATATACTCAACGACTGAGCCTCCACAGCCCTCTGGGGTAGAGAATTCCAAAGATTCACCACCCTCTGAGTGAAGAAATTCCTCCTCATCTCAGTCCTAAATGGTCTTATTCTGAGACTGTGACCCCTGGTTCTAGACTCCCCAGCCAGGGGAAACATCCTCCCTGCATCTACCCTGTCAAGCCCTGTAAGAATTTTGTATGTTTCAATGAGATCACCTCTCATTCTTCTAAACTCTAGAGAATATAGGCCTAGTCTACTCAATCTCTCCTCATAGGACAATCCCCCCATCCCAGGAACCAGTCTGGTGAACCTTCGTTGCACTCCCTCTAAGGCAAGTATATCCTTCTTTAGGTAAAGAGACCAAAACTGTACACAATACTCCAGGTGTGGTCTCACCAGGGCCCTATATAATTGCAGTGAGACGTCTTTACTCTTATACTCAAATCCTCTTGTATTAAAGGCCAACATACAATTTGCTTTCCTAATTGCTTGCTGTACCTGCATGTTAACTTTCAGTGATTCGTGTACAAGGACATCCAGGTCCCTCTGAACACCAACATTTCCCAATCTCTCACCATTTAAAAAAATACTCTGCTTTTCTGTTTTTCCCACCAAAGTGGATAACTTCACATTTCTCCACATTATATTCCATTTGCCATGTTCTTGCCCACTCATTTAGCCTGTCTACATCCCCTTGAAGCCTCCTTGCATCCTCCTCACAACTTACATTCCCACCCAGCTTTGTATCATCAGCAAACTTGGATATATTACATTTGGTCCCCTCATCCAAATCATTGATGTCGATTGTGAATAGCTGAGGCCGAAGCTCTTATCCTTGTGGTACCCCACTAGTTACAGCCTGCCAACCCGAAAATGACCCATTTATTCCTACTCTCTGTTTTCTGTCCGTTAACCAATCCTCAATCCATGCTGGTATATTACCCCCAATCCCATGAGCCCTAATTTTGTTTAATAACCTCTTGTGTGGCACCTTATCGAATGCCTTCTGAAAATCCAAATACACCACATCCACTGGTTCCCCCTTATCTATTCTGCTAGTTACAACCTCAAAAAACTCTAATAGATTAGTCAAACATGATTTCCCTTTCATAAATCCGTGTTGACTCTGCCCAATCCTATTATTATTTTCTTAGTGCCCTGTTACCACGTCCTTAATAATAGATTCTAGCATTTTCCCTACTACTGATGTCAGGCTAACTGGTCTGTAGTTCCCCGTTTTCTCTCTCCCTCCTTTCTTAAATAGTGGGGTTATATTTGCTACCTTCCAATCCACGGGAACCGTTCCAGAATCTATGGAATTTTGGAAGATGACAACCAATGCATCCATTATCTCTATAGCCACCTCTTTCAAAACCCTAGGATGTAGGCCATCAGGTCCAGGGGATTTATTGGCTTTCAGTTCCATTAATTTCTCCAGTACTATTTTTTTTATGAATACTAATTTCTTTCAGTTCCTCATTCTCACTAGAGCCTTGGTTCTCCAGTATTTCGGGGAGGTTTTTTGCGTCTTCTTGCATGAAGACAGACACTCTGGGCTGGATTTTGAATGACCCATGGAGTCGGGTTTGGAGGCGTGTGGGGGGTTAAATTTGCGGGGTTGGGGTTTCCGACCCCATCCCGCCTCCACGCAATTTTGACAGAATCAGTCGCGGGGTTCCCGACTCCGTCCCGCCTTCAAGAGGCGGGAGAGGCCATTAAAACCCTTAACAAGCTCTAAATTGGCTCTGTAATGCTATTTTGAAACTCTGTAGCTAGTTTAACCATCTTCTGACGTGAAGCACGCCTGGTGTGAAACACTCCAGTGAAACCTGACGGGAGCACAAGTGGATAGCTGACTATCGGCTGCAGGTCCACTATTACAACGGAGATGTGATGAAGGTAGAAGTAGTAGTATTAGGTGTGAACGTCGCCTCTGATGCTGCTGCATTGAATGTCTTCAGAGACTGCCTGGGAGGACTTGGTTGGCAAAAAAATTCTCTCTCTCTCCCTCCACCCTGCTTTTTGCATCCAGGTCCACTCACATCAATAGCCAGGCAGATCCTCTCTCACCAACAGTCTCTGAGACTAGGCAGTCAGCAATGATGACATCATCAGAGGCGACTTTCAGACTGAAAACACTAATTAGTTCATGGGTTCCCACATGCTCCAACTCAATTGCCCAATTAAGTGAAAATTGCATCAGGCATCCACATTAATCTGGAGTCAGGGGGGAAACACGAAATGCGGATTACACGACCCCAACCCGACCCCAAGACAAAATCCAGCCCAAAGTATTTGTTTAATTTCCCTGCCAATTCCTTATTCCCCAATATAATTTCTCCTGTCTCAGCCTGTAAGGGACCCACATTTACTTTTGCTAATCTTTTCCTTTTTACATACCTATAGAAGGTTTAACAGTCTGTTTTAATGTCTCTCGCTAGTTTATCTCATATTCTATTTTCCCTTTCTTTATCAATTTTTTGGTCCTCCTTGGCTGAATTCTAAAATCCGCCGAATCTTTAGGCTTACTATTCTTTTTGGTAACATTATAAACCTCTTCCTTCAATCTAATACCATCTTTAATTACTCTTGTAAGCCACAGTTGGACCATTTTTCCGGTGATGTTTTTATTCCTTAAGGGAATGTACATTGGTTGTGAATTATGAATTAAATGTTTACCATTACTTTTCTACTGTCAGTGTGTGTGGAACCCGAGCCCCAGTGAGAGACACTGTCAGTGGAACCCGAACCCCAGTGAAAGACAGTGTCTGTGGAACCAGTACCCCAGTGAGAGTCAGTGTCTGTGGAACCCGTACCCCAGTGAGAGTTAGTGTCTGTGGAACCCATACCCCAGTGAGAGTCAGTGTCTGTGGAACTGTATCCCAGTGAGAGTCAGTGTCTGTGGAACCCGTACCCCAGTGAGAGTCAGTGTCTGTGGAACCCGTTCCCCAGTGAGAGTCAGTGTCTGTGGAACTGTACCCCAGTGAGAGTCAGTGTCTGTGGAACCCGTACCCCAGTGAGAATCAGTGTCTGTGGAACTGTACCCCAGTGAGAGTCAGTGTCTGTGGAACTGTACCCCAGTGAGAGTCAGTGTCTGTGGAACTGTACCCCAGTGAGAGTCAGTGTCTGTGGAACCCGTACCCCAGTGAGAGTCAGTGTCTGTGGAACCCGTACCCCAGTGAGAGTTAGTGTCTGTGGAACCGTACCCCAGTGAGAGTCAGTGTCTGTGGAACCCGTACCCCAGTGAGAGTCAGTGTCTGTGGAACCCGTACCCCAGTGAGAGTCAGTGTCTGTGGAACCCGTACCCCAGTGAGAGTCAGTGTCTGTGGAACCCGTACCCCAGTGAGAGTCAGTGTCTGTGGAACCCGTACCCCAGTGAGAGTCAGTGTCTGTAGAACCCGTATCCCAGTGACAGTCAGTGTCTGTGGAACCGGTACCACCGTGAGAGTCAGTGTCTGGGGAACTGTAACCCAGTGAGAGTCAGTGTCTGTGGATCCCGCAACCCAGTGAGAGTCAGTGACTGTGGAACCCGTACCCCAGTGAGAGTCAGTGTCTGTGAAACCAGAACAATCAAGGCTGGGAACTGAACATCCAGGGGTATTCAACATTCAGAAAGGATAGAATAAAAGGAAAAGGGGGTGGGGTAGCATTGCTGGTTAAAGAGGAGATTAATGCAATAGCTAGGAAGGACATCAGCTTGGAGGATGTGGAATCAATATGGGTTGAGCTGCAGAACACCAAAGGGCAAAAAACGTTAGTGGGAGTTGTGTACAGACCTCCAAACAGCAGTAGTGAGGTGGGGGAGGGTATGAAACAGGAAATCAGAGGTGCGTGCAAAAAAGGCACGGCAGTTATCATGGGTGACTTTAATATGCATATAGATTGGGCTACTCAAACTGGAAGCAATACGGTGGAGGAGGATTTCCTGGAGTGTTTAAGGGATGGTTTCCTAAACCAATATGTTGAGGAACCAACTCGAGGGGAGGCCATCCTGGACTGGGTGTTGTGTAATGAGGAGGGACTAATCAGCAATCTTGTGGTACGAGGCCCCCTGGGGAAGAGTGACCATAGTATGGTGGAGTTCTACATTAGGATGGAGAAGGAAACAGTTAAGTCAGAGACCATGGTCCAGAACTTAAATAAGGGCAACTTTGAGGGTATGAGGCGTGAATTGGCGAGGTTAAATTGGCAAGCGATATTTAAGGGGCTATCAGTGGAAGGGCAATGGCAGACATTTAGAGATCGCATGGATGAACTACAACAATTGTACATCCCGGTCTGGCGTAAAAATAAAAAAGGGAAGGTGGCTCAACCATGGCTAACAAGGGAAATCAGGGATAGTATTAAAACCAAGGAAGTTGCATACAAATTGGCCAGAAGTAGCAGCAAACCCGGGGACTGGGAGAACTTCAAAACTCAGCAGAGGAGGACGAAGGGTTTGATTAGGGCAGGGAAAATAAAATATGAAAGGAAGCTTGCAGAGAACATTAAAATGGACTGCAAAAGCTTCTATAAATATGTAAAAAGAAAGAGGTTAGTAAAAACAAACGTAGGTCCCCTGCAGTCGGAAACAGGGGAAGTCGTAATGGGGAACAAGGAAATGGCAGATCAATTGAACAAGTACTTTGGTTCGGTGTTTACTGTGGAGGACACACACAACCTGCCGGAAATAAAAGGGGTCAGAGGATCTGGTAAGAGGGAGGAGCTGAGGGAAATCCTTATTAGTCGGGAAAAGGTATTGGGGAAATTGATGGGACTGAAGGCTGAAAAATCCCCGGGGCCTGATGGTCTGCATCCCAGAGTACTTAAGGAGGTGGCCTTGGAAATAGTGGATGCATTGACGATCATTTTCCAACATTCCTTAGACTCTGGATCAGTTCCGATGGAGTGGAGGGTGGCCAATGTAACCCCTCTTTTTAAAAAAGGAGGGAGGGAGAAAGCAGGGAATTATAGACCGGTCAGCCTGACATCGGTGGTGGGTAAAATGATGGAAGCAATTATTAAAGATGTCATAACAGACCATTTGGAAAGTGGCGACATGATAGGTCCAAGTCAGCATGGATTTGTGAAAGGGAAATCATGCTTGACAAATCTTCTGGAATTTTTTGAGGATGTTTCGAATAGGGTGGACAGGGGGGAACCAGTAGATGTGGTGTATTTGGACTTTCAGAAGGCCTTCGACAAGGTCCCACACAAGAGATTGGTGAGCAAAGTTAAAGCACATGGGATTGGGGGTAATGTGTTGACGTGGATTGAGAACTGGTTGGCACACAGGAAACAAAGAGTAGGAGTAAATGGGTACTTTTCAGAATGGCAGGCAGTGACCAGCGGGGTACCGCAGGGTTCGGTGCTGGGACCCCAGCTGTTTACATTATATATTAATGATTTGGACGAAGGGATTAAATGTAATATCTCCAAATTTGCGGATGACACTAAATTGGGAGGCAGTGTGAACAATGAGGAGGATGCTAGGAGGCTACAGAGTGACTTGGACAGGTTGGGTGAATGGGCAAATGTATGGCAGATGAAGTACAATGTGGATAAATGTGAGGTTATCCACTTTGGTGGTAAAAATAGAGAGGCGGACTATTACCTGAATGGTGGCAGATTAGGGAAAGGGGACGTGCAACGAGACCTGGGCGTCATGGTACATCAGTCACTGAAGGTGGGAATGCAAGTGCAGCAGGCAGTCAAGAAAGCAAACGGAATGATGGCCTTCATAGCAAGGGGATTTGAGTACAGGAGTAGGGAGGTGATGCTGCAGTTGTACAGGGCCTTGGTGAGGCCACACCTGGAGTATTGTGCGCAGTTTTGGTCTCCTAACTTAAGGAAGGACATTCTTGCTATTGAGGGAGTGCAGCGAAGGTTCACTAGATTGATTCCTGGGATGGCCGGACTGACATATCAAGAAAGATTGGGTCAACTGAACTTGTATCCTCTGGAGTTCAGAAGAATGAGGGGGGATCTTATAGAGACATTTAAAATCCTGACTGGTTTAGACAAATTAGATGCGGGCAGAATGTTCCCAATGGTAGGGAAAACTAGAACCAGGGGTCACAGTCTAAGGATTAAGGGGAAGCCATTTAGGACTGAGCTGAGGAGGAACTTCTTCACCCAGAGAGTGGTGAATCTATGGAATTCGCTTCCACAGAAGGTTGTTGAGGCCAGTTCGCTAAATATATTCAAAAGGGAGTTAGATATAACACTCACAACTAAGAGGATCAAGGGGTATGGCGAGAAAGCAGGAATGGGGTACTGAGGTAGCATGTTCAGCCATGAACGCATTGAATGGCGGTGCAGGCTCGAAGGACCGAATGGTCTACTCCTGTACCTATTTTCTATGTTTCTATTTCTCTATGTTTACCCCAGTGAGAGTCAGTGTCTGTGGAACCCGTACCCCAGTGAGAGTCAGTGTCTGTGGAACCAGTACCCCAGTGAGAGTCAGTGTGTGGGGAACTGTACCCCAGTGAGAGTCAGTGTCTGTGGAACCCGTACCCCAGTGAGAGTAAGTGAGTGTGGAACTGTACCCCAGTGAGAGTCAGTGTCTGTGGAACCCGTACCCCAGTGAGAGTCAGTGTCTGTGGAACCCGTACCCCAGTGAGAGTCAGTGTGTGTGGAACTGTACCCCAGTGAGAGTCAGTGTCTGTGGAACCCGTACCCCAGTGAGAGTCAGTGTCTGTGGAACCCGTACCCCAGTGAGAGTCAGTGTGTGTGAAACTGTACCCCAGTGAGAGTCAGTGTGTGTGGAACCCGTACCCCTGTGAGAGTCAGTGTCTGGGGAACTGTAACCCAGTGAGAGTCAGTGTCTGTGGATCCCGCAACCCAGTGAGAGTCAGTGACTGTGGAACCCGTACCCCAGTGAGAGTCAGTGTCTGTGGAACCCGTACCCCAGTGAGAGTCAGTGTCTGTGGAACCCGTACCCCAGTGAGAGTCAGTGTCTGTGGAACCAGTACCCCAGAAAGAGTCAGTGTCTGTGGAACCCGTACCCCAGTGAGAGTCAGTGTCTGTGGAACCCGTACCCCAGTGAGAGTCAGTGTGTGTGGAACCCGTACCCGACTGAGAGTCAGTGTCTGTGGAACCCGTACCCCAGTAACAGTCAGTGTCTGTGGACCCTGTACCCCAGTGAGAGTCACTGTTTGTGCAACCCGTACCCCAGTGAGAGTCAGTGTCTGTGGAACCCGTACCCCAGTGAGAGTCAGTGTGTGTGGAACCCGTTCCCCAGTGAGAGTCAGTGTCTGTGGAACCCGTTCCCCAGTGAGAGTCAGTGTCTGTGGAACCCGTACCCCAGTGAGAGTTAGTGTCTGTGGAACCGTACCCCAGTGAGAGTCAGTGTCTGTGGAACCCGTACCCCAGTGAGAGTCAGTGTCTGTGGAAACCGTACCCCAGTGAGACTCAGTGTCTGTGGAACCCGTATCCCAGTGACAGTCAGTGTCTGTGGAACCCGTACCACCGTGAGAGTCAGTGTCCGGGGAACTGTAACCCAGTGAGAGTCAGTGTCTGTGCATCCCGCAACCCCAGTGAGAGTCAGTGACTGTGGAACCCGTACCCCAGTGAGAGTCAGTGTCTGTGGAACCAGTACCCCAGTGAGAGTTAGTGTCTGTGGAACCCGTACCCCAGTGAGAGTTAGTGTCTGTGGAACCCGTACCCCAGTGAGAGTCAGTGTCTGTGGAACCATACCCCAGTGAGAGTCAGTGACTGTGGAACCCGTACCCCAGTGAGAGTTAGTGTCTGTGGAACCCGTACCCCAGTGAGAGTTAGTGTCTGTGGAACCCGTACCCCAGTGAGAGTCAGTGTCTGTGGAACCATACCCCAGTGAGAATCAGTGTCTGTGGAACTGTACCCCAGTGAGAGTCAGTGTCTGTGGAACTGTACCCCAGTGAGAGTCAGTGTCTGTGGAACTGTACCCCAGTGAGAGTCAGTTTCGGTGGAACCCGTACCCCAGTGAGAGTCAGTGTCTGTGGAACCCGTACCCCAGTGAGAGTCAGTGTCTGTGGAACCCGTACCCCAGTGAGAGTCAGTGTCTGTGGAATCCGTACCCCAGTGAGAGTCAGTGTCTGTGGAACCCGTACCCCAGTGAGAGTCAGTGTCTGTGGAACTGTACCCCAGTGACAGGCAGTGTTTGTGGAACTGTACCCCAGTGAGAGTCAGTGTTTGTGGAACCCGTACCCCAGTGAGAGTCAGTGTCTGTGGAACCCGTACCCCAGTGAGAGTCAGTGTCTGTGGAACCCGTACCCCAGTGAGAGTCAGTGTCTGTGGAACCCGTACCCCAGTGAGAGTCAGTGTCTGTGGAACCCGTACCCCAGTGAGAGTCAGTGTCTGTAGAACCCGTATCCCAGTGACAGTCAGTGTGTGTGGAACCCGTACCCCTGTGAGAGTCAGTGTCTGGGGAACTGTAACCCAGTGAGAGTCAGTGTCTGTGGATCCCGCAACCCAGTGAGAGTCAGTGACTGTGGAACCCGTACCCCAGTGAGAGTCAGTGTCTGTGGAACCCGTACCCCAGTGAGAGTCAGTGTCTGTGGAACCCGTACCCCAGTGAGAGTCAGTGTCTGTGGAACCAGTACCCCAGTAAGAGTCAGTGTCTGTGGAACCCGTACCCCAGTGAGAGTCAGTGTCTGGGGAACTGTAACCCAGTGAGAGTCAGTGTCTGTGGATCCCGCAACCCAGTGAGAGTCAGTGACTGTGGAACCCGTACCCCAGTGAGAGTCAGTGTCTGTGGAACCCGTACCCCAGTGAGAGTCAGTGTCTGTGGAACCCGTACCCCAGTGAGAGTCAGTGTCTGTGGAACCAGTACCCCAGAAAGAGTCAGTGTCTGTGGAACCCGTACCCCAGTGAGAGTCAGTGTCTGTGGAACCCGTACCCCAGTGAGAGTCAGTGTGTGTGGAACCCGTACCCGACTGAGAGTCAGTGTCTGTGGAACCCGTACCCCAGTAACAGTCAGTGTCTGTGGACCCTGTACCCCAGTGAGAGTCACTGTTTGTGCAACCCGTACCCCAGTGAGAGTCAGTGTCTGTGGAACCCGTACCCCAGTGAGAGTCAGTGTGTGTGGAACCCGTTCCCCAGTGAGAGTCAGTGTCTGTGGAACCCGTTCCCCAGTGAGAGTCAGTGTCTGTGGAACCCGTACCCCAGTGAGAGTTAGTGTCTGTGGAACCGTACCCCAGTGAGAGTCAGTGTCTGTGGAACCCGTACCCCAGTGAGAGTCAGTGTCTGTGGAAACCGTACCCCAGTGAGACTCAGTGTCTGTGGAACCCGTATCCCAGTGACAGTCAGTGTCTGTGGAACCCGTACCACCGTGAGAGTCAGTGTCCGGGGAACTGTAACCCAGTGAGAGTCAGTGTCTGTGCATCCCGCAACCCCAGTGAGAGTCAGTGACTGTGGAACCCGTACCCCAGTGAGAGTCAGTGTCTGTGGAACCAGTACCCCAGTGAGAGTTAGTGTCTGTGGAACCCGTACCCCAGTGAGAGTTAGTGTCTGTGGAACCCGTACCCCAGTGAGAGTCAGTGTCTGTGGAACCATACCCCAGTGAGAGTCAGTGACTGTGGAACCCGTACCCAAGTGAGAGTTAGTGTCTGTGGAACCCGTACCCCAGTGAGAGTTAGTGTCTGTGGAACCCGTACCCCAGTGAGAGTCAGTGTCTGTGGAACCATACCCCAGTGAGAATCAGTGTCTGTGGAACTGTACCCCAGTGAGAGTCAGTGTCTGTGGAACTGTACCCCAGTGAGAGTCAGTTTCGGTGGAACCCGTACCCCAGTGAGAGTCAGTGTCTGTGGAACCCGTACCCCAGTGAGAGTCAGTGTCTGTGGAACCCGTACCCCAGTGAGAGTCAGTGTCTGTGGAATCCGTACCCCAGTGAGAGTCAGTGTCTGTGGAACCCGTACCCCAGTGAGAGTCAGTGTCTGTGGAACTGTACCCCAGTGACAGGCAGTGTTTGTGGAACTGTACCCCAGTGAGAGTCAGTGTTTGTGGAACCCGTACCCCAGTGAGAGTCAGTGTCTGTGGAACCCGTACCCCAGTGAGAGTCAGTGTCTGTGGAACCCGTACCCCAGTGAGAGTCAGTGTCTGTGGAACCCGTACCCCAGTGAGAGTCAGTGTCTGTGGAACCCGTACCCCAGTGAGAGTCAGTGTCTGTAGAACCCGTATCCCAGTGACAGTCAGTGTGTGTGGAACCCGTACCCCTGTGAGAGTCAGTGTCTGGGGAACTGTAACCCAGTGAGAGTCAGTGTCTGTGGATCCCGCAACCCAGTGAGAGTCAGTGACTGTGGAACCCGTACCCCAGTGAGAGTCAGTGTCTGTGGAACCCGTACCCCAGTGAGAGTCAGTGTCTGTGGAACCCGTACCCCAGTGAGAGTCAGTGTCTGTGGAACCAGTACCCCAGTAAGAGTCAGTGTCTGTGGAACCCGTACCCCAGTGAGAGTCAGTGTCTGTGGAACCCGTACCCCAGTGAGAGTCAGTGTGTGTGGAACCCGTACCCGACTGAGAGTCAGTGTCTGTGGAACCCGTACCCCAGTAAGAGTCATTGTCTGTGGACCCTGTACCCCAGTGAGAGTCACTGTTTGTGCAACCCGTACCCCAGTGAGAGTCAGTGTCTGTGGAACCCGTACCCCAGTGAGAGTCAGTGTCTGTGGAACCCGTTCCCCAGTGAGAGTCAGTGTCTGTGGAACCCGTACCCCAGTGAGAGTTAGTGTCTGTGGAACCGTACCCCAGTGAGAGTCAGTGTCTGTGGATCCCGCAACCCAGTGAGAGTCAGTGACTGTGGAACCCGTACCCCAGTGAGAGTCAGTGTCGGTGGAACCCGTACCCCAGTGAGAGTCAGTGTCTGTGGAACCCGTACCCCAGTGAGAGTCAGTGTCTGTGGAACCAGTACCCCAGTAAGAGTCAGTGTCTGTGGAACCCGTACCCCAGTGAGAGTCAGTGTCTGTGGAACCCGTACCCCAGTGAGAGTCAGTGTGTGTGGAACCCGTACCCGACTGAGAGTCAGTGTCTGTGGAACCCGTACCCCAGTAAGAGTCATTGTCTGTGGACCCTGTACCCCAGTGAGAGTCACTGTTTGTGGAACCCGTACCCCAGTGAGAGTCAGTGTGTGTGGAACCCGTTCCCCAGTGAGAGTCAGTGTCTGTGGAACCCGTTCCCCAGTGAGAGTCAGTGTCTGTGGAACCCGTACCCCAGTGAGAGTTAGTGTCTGTGGAACCGTACCCCAGTGAGAGTCAGTGTCTGTGGAACCCGTACCCCAGTGAGAGTCAGTGTCTGTGGAACCCGTACCCCAGTGAGACTCAGTGTCTGTGGAACCCGTACCCCAGTGAGAGTCAGTGTCTGTAGAACCCGTATCCCAGTGACAGTCAGTGTCTGTGGAACCCGTACCACCGTGAGAGTCAGTGTCCGGGGAACTGTAACCCAGTGAGAGTCAGTGTCTGTGCATCCCGCAACCCCAGTGAGAGTCAGTGACTGTGGAACCCGTACCCCAGTGAGAGTCAGTGTCTGTGGAACCAGTACCCCAGTGAGAGTTAGCGTCTGTGGAACCCGTACCCCAGTGAGAGTTAGTGTCTGTGGAACCCGTACCCCAGTGAGAGTCAGTGTCTGTGGAACCATACCCCAGTGAGAGTCAGTGTCTGTGGAACCCGTACCCCAGTGAGAGTCAGTGTGTGTGGAACCCGTACCCGACTGAGAGTCAGTGTCTGTGGAACCCGTACCCCAGTAAGAGTCATTGTCTGTGGACCCTGTACCCCAGTGAGAGTCACTGTTTGTGCAACCCGTACCCCAGTGAGAGTCAGTGTCTGTGGAACCCGTACCCCAGTGAGAGTCAGTGTCTGTGGAACCCGTTCCCCAGTGAGAGTCAGTGTCTGTGGAACCCGTACCCCAGTGAGAGTTAGTGTCTGTGGAACCGTACCCCAGTGAGAGTCAGTGTCTGGGGATCCCGCAACCCAGTGAGAGTCAGTGACTGTGGAACCCGTACCCCAGTGAGAGTCAGTGTCGGTGGAACCCGTACCCCAGTGAGAGTCAGTGTCTGTGGAACCCGTACCCCAGTGAGAGTCAGTGTCTGTGGAACCAGTACCCCAGTAAGAGTCAGTGTCTGTGGAACCCGTACCCCAGTGAGAGTCAGTGTCTGTGGAACCCGTACCCCAGTGTGAGTCAGTGTGTGTGGAACCCGTACCCGACTGAGAGTCAGTGTCTGTGGAACCCGTACCCCAGTAAGAGTCATTGTCTGTGGACCCTGTACCCCAGTGAGAGTCACTGTTTGTGGAACCCGTACCCCAGTGAGAGTCAGTGTGTGTGGAACCCGTTCCCCAGTGAGAGTCAGTGTCTGTGGAACCCGTTCCCCAGTGAGAGTCAGTGTCTGTGGAACCCGTACCCCAGTGAGAGTTAGTGTCTGTGGAACCGTACCCCAGTGAGAGTCAGTGTCTGTGGAACCCGTACCCCAGTGAGAGTCAGTGTCTGTGGAACCCGTACCCCAGTGAGACTCAGTGTCTGTGGAACCCGTACCCCAGTGAGAGTCAGTGTCTGTAGAACCCGTATCCCAGTGACAGTCAGTGTCTGTGGAACCCGTACCACCGTGAGAGTCAGTGTCCGGGGAACTGTAACCCAGTGAGAGTCAGTGTCTGTGCATCCCGCAACCCCAGTGAGAGTCAGTGACTGTGGAACCCGTACCCCAGTGAGAGTCAGTGTCTGTGGAACCAGTACCCCAGTGAGAGTTAGCGTCTGTGGAACCCGTACCCCAGTGAGAGTTAGTGTCTGTGGAACCCGTACACCAGTGAGAGTCAGTGTCTGTGGAACCATACCCCAGTGAGAGTCAGTGTCTGTGGAACTGTACCCCAGTGAGAGTCAGTTTCGGTGGAACCCGTACCCCAGTGAGAGTCAGTGTCTGTGGAACCCGTACCCCAGTGAGAGTCAGTGTCTGTGGAACCCGTACCCCAGTGAGAGTCAGTGTCTGTGGAATCCGTACCCCAGTGAGAGTCAGTGTCTGTGGAACCCGTACCCCAGTGAGAGTCAGTGTCTGTGGAACTGTACCCCAGTGACAGGCAGTGTTTGTGGAACTGTACCCCAGTGAGAGTCAGTGTTTGTGGAACCCGTACCCCAGTGAGAGTCAGTGTCTGTGGAACCCGTACCCCAGTGAGAGTCAGTGTCTGTGGAACCCGTACCCCAGTGAGAGTCAGTGTCTGTGGAACCCGTACCCCAGTGAGAGTCAGTGTCTGTGGAACCCGTACCCCAGTGAGAGTCAGTGTCTGTAGAACCCGTATCCCAGTGACAGTCAGTGTCTGTGGAACCCGTACCACCGTGAGAGTCAGTGTCTGGGGAACTGTAACCCAGTGAGAGTCAGTGTCTGTGGATCCCGCAACCCAGTGAGAGTCAGTGACTGTGGAACCCGTACCCCAGTGAGAGTCAGTGTCTGTGGAACCAGTACCCCAGTGAGAGTCAGTGTCTGTGGAACCCGTACCCCAGTGAGAGTCAGTGTCTGTGGAACCAATACCCCAGTGAGAGTCAGTGTGTGTGGAACTGTACCCCAGTGAGAGTCAGTGTCTGTGGAACCCGTACCCCAGTGAGAGTCAGTGTGTGTGGAACTGTACCCCAGTGAGAGTCAGCGTCTGTGGAACCCGTACCCCAGTGAGAGTCAGTGTCTGTGGAACCCGTACCCCAGTGAGAGTCAGTGTGTGTGGAACTGTACCCCAGTGAGAGTCAGTGTCTGTGGAACCCGTACCCCAGTGAGAGTCAGTGTCTGTGGAACCCGTACCCCAGTGAGAGTCAGTGTGTGTGAAACTGTACCCCAGTGAGAGTCAGTGTGTGTGGAACCCGTACCCCAGTGAGAGTCAGTGTGTGTGGAACCCGTACCCCAGTGAGAGTCAGTGTCTGTGGAACCCGTACCCCAGTGAGAGTCAGTGTCTGTGGAACCCGTACCCCAGTGAGAGTCAGTGTCTGTAGAACTGTATCCCAGTGAAAGACAGTGTCTGTGGAATCCGTTCCCCAGTGAGAGTCAGTGTCTGTGGAACCCGTACCCCAGTAAGAGTCAGTGTCTGTGGACCCTGTACCCCAGTGAGAGTCACTGTTTGTGGAACCCGTACCCCTGTGAGAGTCAGTGTCTGGGAAACTGTAACCCAGTGAGAGTCAGTGTCTGTGGATCCCGCAACCCAGTGAGAGTCAGTGACTGTGGAACCCGTACCCCAGTGAGAGTCAGTGTCTGTGGAACCAGTACCCCAGTGAGAGTCAGTGTCTGTGGAACCCGTACCCCAGTGAGAGTCAGTGTCTGTGGAACCAGTACCCCAGTAAGAGTCAGTGTCTGTGGAACCCGTACCCCAGTGAGAGTCAGTGTCTGTGGAACCCGTACCCCAGTGAGAGTCAGTGTCTGTGGAACCAGTACCCCAGTGAGAGTCAGTGTGTGTGGAACCCGTACCCCAGTGAGAGTCAGTGTCTGTGGAACCTGTACCCCAGTGAGAGTCAGTGTCTGTGGAACCCGTACCCCAGTGAGAGTCAGTGAGTGTGAAACTGTACCCCAGTGAGAGTCAGTGTGTGTGGAACCCGTACCCCAGTGAGAGTCAGTGTCTGTGGAACCCGTACCCCAGTGAGAGTCAGTGTCTGTGGAACCCGTTCCCCAGTGAGAGTCACTGTTTGTGGAACCCGTACCCCAGTGAGAGTCAGTGTCTGTAGAACTGTATCCCAGTGAAAGACAGTGTCTGTGGAATCCGTTCCCCAGTGAGAGTCAGTGTCTGTGGAACCCGTACCCCAGTAAGAGTCAGTGTCTGTGGACCCTGTACCCCAGTGAGAGTCACTGTTTGTGGAACACATACCCCAGTGAGAGTCAGTGTCTGTGGAACCCGTACCCCAGTGAGAGTCAGTGTCTGTGGGACCCGTACCATAGTGAGAGTCAGTGTCTGTGGGACCGTACCCAAGTGAGAGTCAGGGTCTGTGGAACCCGTACCCCAGTGAGAGTCAGTGTCTGTGGAACCCGTACCCCAGTGAGAGTCAGTGTCTGTGGAACTGTACCCCAGTGAGAGTCAGTGTCTGTGGAACCCGTACCCCAGTGAGAGTCAGTGTCTGTGGAACCCGTACCCCAGTGAGAGTCAGTGTCTGTGGAACCCGTACCCCAGTGAGACTCAGTGTCTGTGGAACCCGCACCCCAGTGAGAGTCACTGTCTGTGGAACCCGTACCCCAGTGAGAGTCAGTGTCTGTGGAACCTGTACCCCAGTGAGAGTCAGTGTCTGTAGAACCCGTATCCCAGTGACAGTCAGTGTCTGTGGAACCCGTACCACCGTGAGAGTCAGTGTCTGGGGAACTGTAACCCAGTGAGAGTCAGTGTCTGTGGATCCCGCAACCCAGTGAGAGTCAGTGACTGTGGAACCCGTACCCCAGTGAGAGTCAGTGTTTGTGGAACCAGTACCCCAGTGAGAGTCAGTGTCTGTGGAACCCGTACCCCAGTGAGAGTCAGTGTCTGTGGAACCCGTACCCCAGTGAGAGTCAGTGTCTGTGGAATCCGTACCCCAGTGAGAGTCAGTGTCTGTGGAACCCGTACCCCAGTGAGAGTCAGTGTCTGTGGAACTGTACCCCAGTGACAGGCAGTGTTTGTGGAACTGTACCCAAGTGAGAGTCAGTGTTTGTGGAACCCGTACCCCAGTGAGAGTCAGTGTCTGTGCAACCCGTACCCCAGTGAGAGTCAGTGTCTGTGGAACCCGTACCCCAGTGAGAGTCAGTGTCTGTGGAACCCGTACCCCAGTGAGAGTCAGTGTCTGTGGAACCCGTACCCCAGTGAGAGTCAGTGTCTGTAGAACCCGTATCCCAGTGACAGTCAGTGTGTGTGGAACCCGTACCCCTGTGAGAGTCAGTGTCTGGGGAACTGTAACCCAGTGAGAGTCAGTGTCTGTGGATCCCGCAACCCAGTGAGAGTCAGTGACTGTGGAACCCGTACCCCAGTGAGAGTCAGTGTCTGTGGAACCCGTACCCCAGTGAGAGTCAGTGTCTGTGGAACCCGTACCCCAGTGAGAGTCAGTGTCTGTGGAACCAGTACCCCAGTAAGAGTCAGTGTCTGTGGAACCCGTACCCCAGTGAGAGTCAGTGTCTGTGGAACCAGTACCCCAGTGAGAGTCAGTGTGTGGGGAACTGTACCCCAGTGAGAGTCAGTGTCTGTGGAACCCGTACCCCAGTGAGAGTAAGTGAGTGTGGAACTGTACCCCAGTGAGAGTCAGTGTCTGTGGAACCCGTACCCCAGTGAGAGTCAGTGTCTGTGGAACCCGTACCCCAGTGAGAGTCAGTGTGTGTGGAACTGTACCCCAGTGAGAGTCAGTGTCTGTGGATCCCGCAACCCAGTGAGAGTCAGTGACTGTGGAACCCGTACCCCAGTGAGAGTCAGTGTCTGTGGAACCCGTACCCCAGTGAGAGTCAGTGTCGGTGGAACCCGTACCCCAGTGAGAGTCAGTGTCTGTGGAACCAGTACCCCAGAAAGAGTCAGTGTCTGTGGAACCCGTACCCCAGTGAGAGTCAGTGTCTGTGGAACCCGTACCCCAGTGAGAGTCAGTGTGTGTGGAACCCGTACCCGACTGAGAGTCAGTGTCTGTGGAACCCGTACCCCAGTAACAGTCAGTGTCTGTGGACCCTGTACCCCAGTGAGAGTCACTGTTTGTGCAACCCGTACCCCAGTGAGAGTCAGTGTCTGTGGAACCCGTACCCCAGTGAGAGTCAGTGTGTGTGGAACCCGTTCCCCAGTGAGAGTCAGTGTCTGTGGAACCCGTTCCCCAGTGAGAGTCAGTGTCTGTGGAACCCGTACCCCAGTGAGAGTTAGTGTCTGTGGAACCGTACCCCAGTGAGAGTCAGTGTCTGTGGAACCCGTACCCCAGTGAGAGTCAGTGTCTGTGGAAACCGTACCCCAGTGAGACTCAGTGTCTGTGGAACCCGTACCCCAGTGAGAGTCAGTGTCTGTAGAACCCGTAACCCAGTGACAGTCAGTGTCTGTGGAACCCGTACCACCGTGAGAGTCAGTGTCCGGGGAACTGTAACCCAGTGAGAGTCAGTGTCTGTGCATCCCGCAACCCCAGTGAGAGTCAGTGACTGTGGAACCCGTACCCCAGTGAGAGTCAGTGTCTGTGGAACCAGTACCCCAGTGAGAGTTAGTGTCTGTGGAACCCGTACCCCAGTGAGAGTTAGTGTCTGTGGAACCCGTACCCCAGTGAGAGTCAGTGTCTGTGGAACCATACCCCAGTGAGAATCAGTGTCTGTGGAACTGTACCCCAGTGAGAGTCAGTGTCTGTGGAACTGTACCCCAGTGAGAGTCAGTTTCGGTGGAACCCGTACCCCAGTGAGAGTCAGTGTCTGTGGAACCCGTACCCCAGTGAGAGTCAGTGTCTGTGGAACCCGTACCCCAGTGAGAGTCAGTGTCTGTGGAATCCGTACCCCAGTGAGAGTCAGTGTCTGTGGAACCCGTACCCCAGTGAGAGTCAGTGTCTGTGGAACTGTACCCCAGTGACAGGCAGTGTTTGTGGAACTGTACCCCAGTGAGAGTCAGTGTTTGTGGAACCCGTACCCCAGTGAGAGTCAGTGTCTGTGGAACCCGTACCCCAGTGAGAGTCAGTGTCTGTGGAACCCGTACCCCAGTGAGAGTCAGTGTCTGTGGAACCCGTACCCCAGTGAGAGTCAGTGTCTGTGGAACCCGTACCCCAGTGAGAGTCAGTGTCTGTGGAACCCGTATCCCAGTGACAGTGAGTGTGTGTGGAACCCGTACCCCTGTGAGAGTCAGTGTCTGGGGAACTGTAACCCAGTGAGAGTCAGTGTCTGTGGATCCCGCAACCCAGTGAGAGTCAGTGACTGTGGAACCCGTACCCCAGTGAGAGTCAGTGTCTGTGGAACCCGTACCCCAGTGAGAGTCAGTGTCTGTGGAACCCGTACCCCAGTGAGAGTCAGTGTCTGTGGAACCAGTACCCCAGTAAGAGTCAGTGTCTGTGGAACCCGTACCCCAGTGAGAGTCAGTGTCTGTGGAACCCGTACCCCAGTGAGAGTCAGTGTGTGTGGAACCCGTACCCGACTGAGAGTCAGTGTCTGTGGAACCCGTACCCCAGTAAGAGTCATTGTCTGTGGACCCTGTACCCCAGTGAGAGTCACTGTTTGTGCAACCCGTACCCCAGTGAGAGTCAGTGTCTGTGGAACCCGTACCCCAGTGAGAGTCAGTGTGTGTGGAACCCGTTCCCCAGTGAGAGTCAGTGTCTGTGGAACCCGTTCCCCAGTGAGAGTCAGTGTCTGTGGAACCCGTACCCCAGTGAGAGTTAGTGTCTGTGGAACCGTACCCCAGTGAGAGTCAGTGTCTGTGGAACCCGTACCCCAGTGAGAGTCAGTGTCTGTGGAACCCGTACCCCAGTGAGACTCAGTGTCTGTGGAACCCGTACCCCAGTGAGAGTCAGTGTCTGTAGAACCCGTATCCCAGTGACAGTCAGTGTCTGTGGAACCCGTACCACCGTGAGAGTCAGTGTCCGGGGAACTGTAACCCAGTGAGAGTCAGTGTCTGTGCATCCCGCAACCCCAGTGAGAGTCAGTGACTGTGGAACCCGTACCCCAGTGAGAGTCAGTGTCTGTGGAAAAAGTACCCCAGTGAGAGTTAGCGTCTGTGGAACCCGTACCCCAGTGAGAGTTAGTGTCTGTGGAACCCGTACCCCAGTGAGAGTCAGTGTCTGTGGAACCATACCCCAGTGAGAATCAGTGTCTGTGGAACTGTACCCCAGTGAGAGTCAGTGTCTGTGGAACTGTACCCCAGTGAGAGTCAGTTTCGGTGGAACCCGTACCCCAGTGAGAGTCAGTGTCTGTGGAACCCGTACCCCAGTGAGAGTCAGTGTCTGTGGAACCCGTACCCCAGTGAGAGTCAGTGTCTGTGGAATCCGTACCCCAGTGAGAGTCAGCGTCTGTGGAACCCGTACCCCAGTGAGAGTCAGTGTCTGTGGAACTGTACCCCAGTGACAGGCAGTGTTTGTGGAACTGTACCCCAGTGAGAGTCAGTGTTTGTGGAACCCGTACCCCAGTGAGAGTCAGTGTCTGTGGAACCCGTACCCCAGTGAGAGTCAGTGTCTGTGGAACCCGTACCCCAGTGAGAGTCAGTGTCTGTGGAATCCGTACCCCAGTGAGAGTCAGTGTCTGTGGAACCCGTACCCCAGTGAGAGTCAGTGTCTGAAGAACCCGTATCCCAGTGACAGTCAGTGTCTGTGGAACCCGTACCACCGTGAGAGTCAGTGTCTGGGGAACTGTAACCCAGTGAGAGTCAGTGTCTGTGGATCCCGCAACCCAGTGAGAGTCAGTGACTGTGGAACCCGTACCCCAGTGAGAGTCAGTGTCTGTGGAACCAGTACCCCAGTGAGAGTCAGTGTCTGTGGAACCCGTACCCCAGTGAGAGTCAGTGTCTGTGGAACCAATACCCCAGTGAGAGTCAGTGTGTGTGGAACTGTACCCCAGTGAGAGTCAGTGTCTGTGGAACCCGTACCCCAGTGAGAGTCAGTGTGTGTGGAACTGTACCCCAGTGAGAGTCAGCGTCTGTGGAACCCGTACCCCAGTGAGAGTCAGTGTCTGTGGAACCCGTACCCCAGTGAGAGTCAGTGTGTGTGGAACTGTACCCCAGTGAGAGTCAGTGTCTGTGGAACCCGTACCCCAGTGAGAGTCAGTGTCTGTGGAACCCGTACCCCAGTGAGAGTCAGTGTGTGTGAAACTGTACCCCAGTGAGAGTCAGTGTGTGTGGAACCCGTACCCCAGTGAGAGTCAGTGTGTGTGGAACCCGTACCCCAGTGAGAGTCAGTGTCTGTGGAACCCGTACCCCAGTGAGAGTCAGTGTCTGTGGAACCCGTACCCCAGTGACAGTCAGTGTCTGTAGAACTGTATCCCAGTGAAAGACAGTGTCTGTGGAATCCGTTCCCCAGTGAGAGTCAGTGTCTGTGGAACCCGTACCCCAGTAAGAGTCAGTGTCTGTGGACCCTGTACCCCAGTGAGAGTCACTGTTTGTGGAACCCGTACCCCTGTGAGAGTCAGTGTCTGGGAAACTGTAACCCAGTGAGAGTCAGTGTCTGTGGATCCCGCAACCCAGTGAGAGTCAGTGTCTGTGGAACCCGTACCCCAGTGAGAGTCAGTGTCTGTGGAACCAGTACCCCAGTAAGAGTCAGTGTCTGTGGAACCCGTACCCCAGTGAGAGTCAGTGTCTGTGGAACCCGTACCCCAGTGAGAGTCAGTGTCTGTGGAACCAGTACCCCAGTGAGAGTCAGTGTGTGTGGAACCCGTACCCCAGTGAGAGTCAGTGTCTGTGGAACCAGTACCCCAGTGAGAGTCAGTGTCTGTGGAACCCGTACCCCAGTGAGAGTCAGTGTGTGTGAAACTGTACCCCAGTGAGAGTCAGTGTGTGTGGAACCCGTACCCCAGTGAGAGTCAGTGTCTGTGGAACCCGTACCCCAGTGAGAGTCAGTGTCTGTGGAACCCGTTCCCCAGTGAGAGTCACTGTTTGTGGAACCCGTACCCCAGTGAGAGTCAGTGTCTGTAGAACTGTATCCCAGTGAAAGACAGTGTCTGTGGAATCCGTTCCCCAGTGAGAGTCAGTGTCTGTGGAACCCGTACCCCAGTAAGAGTCAGTGTCTGTGGACCCTGTACCCCAGTGAGAGTCACTGTTTGTGGAACCCATACCCCAGTGAGAGTCAGTGTCTGTGGAACCCGTACCCCAGTGAGAGTCAGTGTCTGTGGGACCCGTACCATAGTGAGAGTCAGTGTCTGTGGGACCGTACCCAAGTGAGAGTCAGGGTCTGTGGAACCCGTACCCCAGTGAGAGTCAGTGTCTGTGGAACCCGTACCCCAGTGAGAGTCAGTGTCTGTGGAACTGTACCCCAGTGAGAGTCAGTGTCTGTGGAACCCGTACCCCAGTGAGAGTCAGTGTCTGTGGAACCCGTACCCCAGTGAGAGTCAGTGTCTGTGGAACCCGTACCCCAGTGAGACTCAGTGTCTGTGGAACCCGTACCCCAGTGAGAGTCACTGTCTGTGGAACCCGTACCCCAGTGAGAGTCAGTGTCTGTGGAACCTGTACCCCAGTGAGAGTCAGTGTCTGTAGAACCCGTATCCCAGTGACAGTCAGTGTCTGTGGATCCCGTACCACCGTGAGAGTCAGTGTCTGGGGAACTGTAACCCAGTGAGAGTCAGTGTCTGTGGATCCCGCAACCCAGTGAGAGTCAGTGACTGTGGAACCCGTACCCCAGTGAGAGTCAGTGTTTGTGGAACCAGTACCCCAGTGAGAGTCAGTGTCTGTGGAACCCGTACCCCAGTGAGAGTCAGTGTCTGTGGAACCCATACCCCAGTGAGAGTCAGTGTCTGTGGAATCCGTACCCCAGTGAGAGTCAGTGTCTGTGGAACCCGTACCCCAGTGAGAGTCAGTGTCTGTGGAACTGTACCCCAGTGACAGGCAGTGTTTGTGGAACTGTACCCCAGTGAGAGTCAGTGTTTGTGGAACCCGTACCCCAGTGAGAGTCAGTGTCTGTGGAACCCGTACCCCAGTGAGAGTCAGTGTCTGTGGAACCCGTACCCCAGTGAGAGTCAGTGTCTGTGGAACCCGTACCCCAGTGAGAGTCAGTGTCTGTGGAACCCGTACCCCAGTGAGAGTCAGTGTCTGTAGAACCCGTATCCCAGTGACAGTCAGTGTCTGTGGAACCTGTACCCCTGTGAGAGTCAGTGTCTGGGGAACTGTAACCCAGTGAGAGTCAGTGTCTGTGGATCCCGCAACCCAGTGAGAGTCAGTGACTGTGGAACCCGTACCCCAGTGAGAGTCAGTGTCTGTGGAACCCGTACCCCAGTGAGAGTCAGTGTCTGTGGAACCCGTACCCCAGTGAGAGTCAGTGTCTGTGGAACCCGTACCCCAGTGAGAGTCAGTGTGTGTGGAACCCGTACCCGACTGAGAGTCAGTGTCTGTGGAATACGTACCCCAGTAAGAGTCATTGTCTGTGGACCCTGTACCCCAGTGAGAGTCACTGTTTGTGCAACCCGTACCCCAGTGAGAGTCAGTGTCTGTGGAACCCGTACCCCAGTGAGAGTCAGTGTGTGTGGAACCCGTTCCCCAGTGAGAGTCAGTGTCTGTGGAACCCGTTCCCCAGTGAGAGTCAGTGTCTGTGGAACCCGTACCCCAGTGAGAGTTAGTGTCTGTGGAACCGTACCCCAGTGAGAGTCAGTGTCTGTGGAACCCGTACCCCAGTGAGAGTCAGTGTCTGTGGAACCCGTACCCCAGTGAGACTCAGTGTCTGTGGAACCCGTATCCCAGTGAGAGTCAGTGTCTGTAGAACCCGTATCCCAGTGACAGTCAGTGTCTGTGGAACCCGTACCACCGTGAGAGTCAGTGTCCGGGGAACTGTAACCCAGTGAGAGTCAGTTTCGGTGGAACCCGTACCCCAGTGAGAGTCAGTGTCTGTGGAACCCGTACCCCAGTGAGAGTCAGTGTCTGTGGAACCCGTACCCCAGTGAGAGTCAGTGTCTGTGGAACCAGTACCCCAGTGAGAGTTAGCGTCTGTGGAACCCGTACCCCAGTGAGAGTTAGTGTCTGTGGAACCCGTACCCCAGTGAGAGTCAGTGTCTGTGGAACCATACCCCAGTGAGAATCAGTGTCTGTGGAACTGTACCCCAGTGAGAGTCAGTGTCTGTGGAACTGTACCCCAGTGAGAGTCAGTTTCGGTGGAACCCGTACCCCAGTGAGAGTCAGTGTCTGTGGAACCCGTACCCCAGTGAGAGTCAGTGTCTGTGGAACCCGTACCCCAGTGAGAGTCAGTGTCTGTGGAACCCGTACCCCAGTGAGAGTCAGTGTCTGTGGAACCCGTACCCCAGTGAGAGTCAGTGTGTGTGGAACCCGTACCCGACTGAGAGTCAGTGTCTGTGGAATACGTACCCCAGTGAGAGTCAGTGTTTGTGGAACCCGTACCCCAGTGAGAGTCAGTGTCTGTGGAACCCGTACCCCAGTGAGAGTCAGTGTCTGTGGAACCCGTACCCCAGTGAGAGTCAGTGTCTGTGGAACCCGTACCCCAGTGAGAGTCAGTGTCTGTGGAACCCGTACCCCAGTGAGAGTCAGTGTCTGTAGAACCCGTATCCCAGTGACAGTCAGTGTCTGTGGAACCCGTACCCCTGTGAGAGTCAGTGTCTGGGGAACTGTAACCCAGTGAGAGTCAGTGTCTGTGGATCCCGCAACCCAGTGAGAGTCAGTGACTGTGGAACCCGTACCCCAGTGAGAGTCAGTGTCTGTGGAACCCGTACCCCAGTGAGAGTCAGTGTCTGTGGAACCCGTACCCCAGTGAGAGTCAGTGTCTGTGGAACCCGTACCCCAGTGAGAGTCAGTGTGTGTGGAACCCGTTCCCCAGTGAGAGTCAGTGTCTGTGGAACCCGTTCCCCAGTGAGAGTCAGTGTCTGTGGAACCCGTACCCCAGTGAGAGTTAGTGTCTGTGGAACCGTACCCCAGTGAGAGTCAGTGTCTGTGGAACCCGTACCCCAGTGAGAGTCAGTGTCTGTGGAACCCGTACCCCAGTGAGACTCAGTGTCTGTGGAACCCGTACCCCAGTGAGAGTCAGTGTCTGTAGAACCCGTATCCCAGTGACAGTCAGTGTCTGTGGAACCCGTACCACCGTGAGAGTCAGTGTCCGGGGAACTGTAACCCAGTGAGAGTCAGTTTCGGTGGAACCCGTACCCCAGTGAGAGTCAGTGTCTGTGGAACCCGTACCCCAGTGAGAGTCAGTGTCTGTGGAACCCGTACCCCAGTGAGAGTCAGTGTCTGTGGAACCAGTACCCCAGTGAGAGTTAGCGTCTGTGGAACCCGTACCCCAGTGAGAGTTAGTGTCTGTGGAACCCGTACCCCAGTGAGAGTCAGTGTCTGTGGAACCATACCCCAGTGAGAATCAGTGTCTGTGGAACTGTACCCCAGTGAGAGTCAGTGTCTGTGGAACTGTACCCCAGTGAGAGTCAGTTTCGGTGGAACCCGTACCCCAGTGAGAGTCAGTGTCTGTGGAACCCGTACCCCAGTGAGAGTCAGTGTCTGTGGAACCCGTACCCCAGTGAGAGTCAGTGTCTGTGGAATCCGTACCCCAGTGAGAGTCAGTGTCTGTGGAACCCGTACCCCAGTGAGAGTAAGTGTCTGTGGAACTGTACCCCAGTGACAGGCAGTGTTTGTGGAACTGTACCCCAGTGAGAGTCAGTGTTTGTGGAACCCGTACCCCAGTGAGAGTCAGTGTCTGTGGAACCCGTACCCCAGTGAGAGTTAGTGTCTGTGGAACCCGTACCCCAGTGAGAGTCAGTGTCTGTGGAACCCGTACCCCAGTGAGAGTCAGTGTCTGTGGAACCCGTACCCCAGTGAGAGTCAGTGTCTGTAGAACCCGTATCCCAGTGACAGTCAGTGTCTGTGGAACCCGTACCACCGTGAGAGTCAGTGTCTGGGGAACTGTAACCCAGTGAGAGTCAGTGTCTGTGGATCCCGCAACCCAGTGAGAGTCAGTGACTGTGGAACCCGTACCCCAGTGAGAGTCAGTGTCTGTGGAACCAGTACCCCAGTGAGAGTCAGTGTCTGTGGAACCCGTACCCCAGTGAGAGTCAGTGTGTGTGGAACCAATACCCCAGTGAGAGTCAGTGTGTGTGGAACTGTACCCCAGTGAGAGTCAGTGTCTGTGGAACCCGTACCCCAGTGAGAGTCAGTGTGTGTGGAACTGTACCCCAGTGAGAGTCAGCGTCTGTGGAACCCGTACCCCAGTGAGAGTCAGTGTCTGTGGAACCCGTACCCCAGTGAGAGTCAGTGTGTGTGGAACTGTACCCCAGTGAGAGTCAGTGTCTGTGGAACCCGTACCCCAGTGAGAGTCAGTGTCTGTGGAACCCGTACCCCAGTGAGAGTCAGTGTCTGTGGAACCCGTACCCCAGTGAGAGTCAGTGTGTGTGGAACCCGTACCCCAGTGAGAGTCAGTGTCTGTGGAACCCGTACCCCAGTGAGAGTCAGTGTCTGTGGATCCCGCAACCCAGTGAGAGTCAGTGACTGTGGAACCCGTACCCCAGTGAGAGTCAGTGTCTGTGGAACCCGTACCCCAGTGAGAGTCAGTGTCTGTGGAACCCGTACCCCAGTGAGAGTCAGTGTCTGTGGAACCAGTACCCCAGTAAGAGTCAGTGTCTGTGGAACCCGTACCCCAGTGAGAGTCAGTGTCTGTGGAACCCGTACCCCAGTGAGAGTCAGTGTGTGTGGAACCCGTACCCGACTGAGAGTCAGTGTCTGTGGAATACGTACCCCAGTAAGAGTCATTGTCTGTGGACCCTGTACCCCAGTGAGAGTCACTGTTTGTGCAACCCGTACCCCAGTGAGAGTCAGTGTCTGTGGAACCCGTACCCCAGTGAGAGTCAGTGTGTGTGGAACCCGTTCCACAGTGAGAGTCAGTGTCTGTGGAACCCGTTCCCCAGTGAGAGTCAGTGTCTGTGGAACCCGTACCCCAGTGAGAGTTAGTGTCTGTGGAACCGTACCCCAGTGAGAGTCAGTGTCTGGGGAACCCGTACCCCAGTGAGAGTCAGTGTCTGTGGAACCCGTACCCCAGTGAGACTCAGTGTCTGTGGAACCCGTACCCCAGTGAGAGTCAGTGTCTGTAGAACCCGTATCCCAGTAACAGTCAGTGTCTGTGGAACCCGTACCACCGTGAGAGTCAGTGTCCGGGGAACTGTAACCCAGTGAGAGTCAGTTTCGGTGGAACCCGTACCCCAGTGAGAGTCAGTGTCTGTGGAACCCGTACCCCAGTGAGAGTCAGTGTCTGTGGAACCCGTACCCCAGTGAGAGTCAGTGTCTGTGGAACCAGTACCCCAGTGAGAGTTAGCGTCTGTGGAACCCGTACCCCAGTGAGAGTTAGTGTCTGTGGAACCCGTACCCCAGTGAGAGTCAGTGTCTGTGGAACCATACCCCAGTGAGAATCAGTGTCTGTGGAACTGTACCCCAGTGAGAGTCAGTGTCTGTGGAACTGTACCCCAGTGAGAGTCAGTTTCGGTGGAACCCGTACCCCAGTGAGAGTCAGTGTCTGTGAAACCCGTACCCCAGTGAGAGTCAGTGTCTGTGGAACCCGTACCCCAGTGAGAGTCAGTGTCTGTGGAATCCGTACCCCAGTGAGAGTCAGTGTCTGTGGAACCCGTACCCCAGTGAGAGTAAGTGTCTGTGGAACTGTACCCCAGTGACAGGCAGTGTTTGTGGAACTGTACCCCAGTGAGAGTCAGTGTTTGTGGAACCCGTACCCCAGTGAGAGTCAGTGTCTGTGGAACCCGTACCCCAGTGAGAGTCAGTGTCTGTGGAACCCGTACCCCAGTGAGAGTCAGTGTCTGTGGAACCCGTACCCCAGTGAGAGTCAGTGTCTGTGGAACCCGTACCCCAGTGAGAGTCAGTGTCTGTAGAACCCGTATCCCAGTGACAGTCAGTGTCTGTGGAACCCGTACCACCGTGAGAGTCAGTGTCTGGGGAACTGTAACCCAGTGAGAGTCAGTGTCTGTGGATCCCGCAACCCAGTGAGAGTCAGTGACTGTGGAACCCGTACCCCAGTGAGAGTCAGTGTCTGTGGAACCAGTACCCCAGTGAGAGTCAGTGTCTGTGGAACCCGTACCCCAGTGAGAGTCAGTGTCTGTGGAACCAATACCCCAGTGAGAGTCAGTGTGTGTGGAACTGTACCCCAGTGAGAGTCAGTGTCTGTGGAACCCGTACCCCAGTGAGAGTCAGTGTGTGTGGAACTGTACCCCAGTGAGAGTCAGCGTCTGTGGAACCCGTACCCCAGTGAGAGTCAGTGTCTGTGGAACCCGTACCCCAGTGAGAGTCAGTGTGTGTGGAACTGTACCCCAGTGAGAGTCAGTGTCTGTGGAACCCGTACCCCAGTGAGAGTCAGTGTCTGTGGAACCCGTACCCCAGTGAGAGTCAGTGTGTGTGGAACCCGTACCCCAGTGAGAGTCAGTGTCTGTGGAACCCGTACCCCAGTGAGAGTCAGTGTCTGTGGAACCCGTACCCCAGTGAGAGTCAGTGTCTGTAGAACTGTATCCCAGTGAAAGACAGTGTCTGTGGAATCCGTTCCCCAGTGAGAGTCAGTGTCTGTGGAACCCGTACCCCAGTAAGAGTCAGTGTCTGTGGACCCTGTACCCCAGTGAGAGTCACTGTTTGTGGAACCCGTACCCCTGTGAGAGTCAGTGTCTGGGAAACTGTAACCCAGTGAGAGTCAGTGTCTGTGGATCCCGCAACCCAGTGAGAGTCAGTGACTGTGGAACCCGTACCCCAGTGAGAGTCAGTGTCTGTGGAACCAGTACCCCAGTGAGAGTCAGTGTCTGTGGAACCCGTACCCCAGTGAGAGTCAGTGTCTGTGGAACCAGTACCCCAGTAAGAGTCAGTGTCTGTGGAACCCGTACCCCAGTGAGAGTCAGTGTCTGTGGAACCCGTACCCCAGTGAGAGTCAGTGTCTGTGGAACCAGTACCCCAGTGAGAGTCAGTGTGTGTGGAACCCGTACCCCAGTGAGAGTCAGTGTCTGTGGAACCTGTACCCCAGTGAGAGTCAGTGTCTGTGGAACCCGTACCCCAGTGAGAGTCAGTGTGTGTGAAACTGTACCCCAGTGAGAGTCAGTGTGTGTGGAACCCGTACCCCAGTGAGAGTCAGTGTCTGTGGAACCCGTACCCCAGTGAGAGTCAGTGTCTGTGGAACCCGTTCCCCAGTGAGAGTCACTGTTTGTGGAACCCGTACCCCAGTGAGAGTCAGTGTCTGTAGAACTGTATCCCAGTGAAAGACAGTGTCTGTGGAATCCGTTCCCCAGTGAGAGTCAGTGTCTGTGGAACCCGTACCCCAGTAAGAGTCAGTGTCTGTGGACCCTGTACCCCAGTGAGAGTCACTGTTTGTGGAACCCATACCCCAGTGAGAGTCAGTGTCTGTGGAACCCGTACCCCAGTGAGAGTCAGTGTCTGTGGGACCCGTACCATAGTGAGAGTCAGTCTCTGTGGAACCGTACCCAAGTGAGAGTCAGGGTCTGTGGAACCCGTACCCCAGTGAGAGTCAGTGTCTGTGGAACCCGTACCCCAGTGAGACTCAGTGTCTGTGGAACCCGTACCCCAGTGAGAGTCACTGTCTGTGGAACCCGTACCCCAGTGAGAGTCAGTGTCTGTGGAACCCGTACCCCAGTGAGAGTCAGTGTCTGTAGAACCCGTATCCCAGTGACAGTCAGTGTCTGTGGAACCCGTACCACCGTGAGAGTCAGTGTCTGGGGAACTGTAACCCAGTGAGAGTCAGTGTCTGTGGATCCCGCAACCCAGTGAGAGTCAGTGACTGTGGAACCCGTACCCCAGTGAGAGTCAGTGTTTGTGGAACCAGTACCCCAGTGAGAGTCAGTGTCTGTGGAACCCGTACCCCAGTGAGAGTCAGTGTCTGTGGAACCCGTACCCCAGTGAGACTCAGTGTCTGTGGAACCCGTACCCCAGTGAGAGTCAGTGTCTGTAGAACCCGTATCCCAGTGACAGTCAGTGTCTGTGGAACCCGTACCACCGTGAGAGTCAGTGTCCGGGGAACTGTAACCCAGTGAGAGTCAGTTTCGGTGGAACCCGTACCCCAGTGAGAGTCAGTGTCTGTGGAACCCGTACCCCAGTGAGAGTCAGTGTCTGTGGAACCCGTACCCCAGTGAGAGTCAGTGTCTGTGGAACCAGTACCCCAGTGAGAGTTAGCGTCTGTGGAACCCGTACCCCAGTGAGAGTTAGTGTCTGTGGAACCCGTACCCCAGTGAGAGTCAGTGTCTGTGGAACCATACCCCAGTGAGAATCAGTGTCTGTGGAACTGTACCCCAGTGAGAGTCAGTGTCTGTGGAACTGTACCCCAGTGAGAGTCAGTTTCGGTGGAACCCGTACCCCAGTGAGAGTCAGTGTCTGTGGAACCCGTACCCCAGTGAGAGTCAGTGTCTGTGGAACCCGTACCCCAGTGAGAGTCAGTGTCTGTGGAATCCGTACCCCAGTGAGAGTCAGTGTCTGTGGAACCCGTACCCCAGTGAGAGTAAGTGTCTGTGGAACTGTACCCCAGTGACAGGCAGTGTTTGTGGAACTGTACCCCAGTGAGAGTCAGTGTTTGTGGAACCCGTACCCCAGTGAGAGTCAGTGTCTGTGGAACCCGTACCCCAGTGAGAGTTAGTGTCTGTGGAACCCGTACCCCAGTGAGAGTCAGTGTCTGTGGAACCCGTACCCCAGTGAGAGTCAGTGTCTGTGGAACCCGTACCCCAGTGAGAGTCAGTGTCTGTAGAACCCGTATCCCAGTGACAGTCAGTGTCTGTGGAACCCGTACCACCGTGAGAGTCAGTGTCTGGGGAACTGTAACCCAGTGAGAGTCAGTGTCTGTGGATCCCGCAACCCAGTGAGAGTCAGTGACTGTGGAACCCGTACCCCAGTGAGAGTCAGTGTCTGTGGAACCAGTACCCCAGTGAGAGTCAGTGTCTGTGGAACCCGTACCCCAGTGAGAGTCAGTGTGTGTGGAACCAATACCCCAGTGAGAGTCAGTGTGTGTGGAACTGTACCCCAGTGAGAGTCAGTGTCTGTGGAACCCGTACCCCAGTGAGAGTCAGTGTGTGTGGAACTGTACCCCAGTGAGAGTCAGCGTCTGTGGAACCCGTACCCCAGTGAGAGTCAGTGTCTGTGGAACCCGTACCCCAGTGAGAGTCAGTGTGTGTGGAACTGTACCCCAGTGAGAGTCAGTGTCTGTGGAACCCGTACCCCAGTGAGAGTCAGTGTCTGTGGAACCCGTACCCCAGTGAGAGTCAGTGTCTGTGGAACCCGTACCCCAGTGAGAGTCAGTGTGTGTGGAACCCGTACCCCAGTGAGAGTCAGTGTCTGTGGAACCCGTACCCCAGTGAGAGTCAGTGTCTGTGGATCCCGCAACCCAGTGAGAGTCAGTGACTGTGGAACCCGTACCCCAGTGAGAGTCAGTGTCTGTGGAACCCGTACCCCAGTGAGAGTCAGTGTCTGTGGAACCCGTACCCCAGTGAGAGTCAGTGTCTGTGGAACCAGTACCCCAGTAAGAGTCAGTGTCTGTGGAACCCGTACCCCAGTGAGAGTCAGTGTCTGTGGAACCCGTACCCCAGTGAGAGTCAGTGTGTGTGGAACCCGTACCCGACTGAGAGTCAGTGTCTGTGGAATACGTACCCCAGTAAGAGTCATTGTCTGTGGACCCTGTACCCCAGTGAGAGTCACTGTTTGTGCAACCCGTACCCCAGTGAGAGTCAGTGTCTGTGGAACCCGTACCCCAGTGAGAGTCAGT
>JASTWF010001375.1:0-87614 GCA_030390025.1 Squalus acanthias | reverse complement strand
GGGAGGGAGGGAGAGAGAGAGAGATGGAGGGAGGATGAGAGTGTAAGGGATTTGACCGTGCGTGTCCCGCAGCCTGTGAGATTCACGCGGCTCTGTGCAGCCTGTATGTCAGTGCGGGTTTAGGCCTTGTTGCCTGTTCTGGTCTCCAGCCAGTCTGGGAGTACTAGACACACCTGTGAGTGGTTCGAATCACTCGCCCTTACGGTTCTAGACACTGGACTTAGATGCGAGAGCAGTAATGGAGATGAAACTCATGTAGACTCGGTTGACTGGTACGAAATGGAAAATCTTTATTGCATGATATTTAAGATTACGAAATACATGTCATAAGCACAGATTAATGACAGTACAATCTTACAAGCAGTTATATAGCTAATCCTAGGGAAATGAGGAACGAACGACACACCGTAAATAGGGGCACACATTACAAGTATCCTTAATACTTAAACCCTCCCCTATCAATATCTGTCCTAGCTAGATTCGTAGGATTTCGAGACTCATGCTCACCACTCGTGATAACTCGGAGAAATTCCGAATAGCTGATCGGATCTTTTTCCACCGCAGCACCCACGTGTCGATCAGGAGATCTCCTGGTCCCACTTGTTTACTTGCTTCTGCTCCGGCTAGCAGGCTGGAACGTCTGCTGTGATGAAGATCTGTGTTGGTTGGTTTAACAGGCACTGTCCGAATGGGTTTCACAGACCAGTCAATATTATCTTGGAGGATCTTCCAAGGTCTATTCTTGCAAGTTCAAAGAAGTCTCCCTAGCAAGGAAAACTTGGCTATTCGACCTACAGGCGCGGTCGGGATTTACTGACCGTGGCGATGAGTATGGTCTTCCTCTCTTCTCATCTCATCTCATCTCATCTCATCTCATCTCATCTCGGGCCTTTGGTTCCGATGCCAGTTACCAACATAGGTCTTCGTTACGCGACACGAGGTAGATCCGAACGGATCATAAAGTTCAACAGTCTTTTTCAAAGAGGCACCAGGCAAGCAGGAACAAGACTACAAGTCAAAACACAGGAGCAGCCATGAGGTTACGAGTCGATCGGATAAGAGAATAAGAGAAAGATGGACGGTTGGAGCTTGTAATTATAGTACAAAATCTTCCGTTTCCCGCCCAACCTTAATGTCCTTTCTTTTGTTAGGGTTTGGCGCTCAAATGTCTTGTATGGGTGATCTCCGTTCTTAATGGGTTTCGGGGCTACTCGTAAATGTCTGAGTACCTGTTAATATTTCTCCCATTGTTAAATCGGTCGGTGTTCTCCCTGGAGGGGTTTTGGGGCTTCCAAGTGTTTTGTATAACTACCCGCTAACGGCTCTCTCATCGTAGAGTTGTTGGGATTTTACATATTAATGTCTTTGGATGGGCCCTTGATTACTGGGTACAATAGCTTTCATTCGTACCTGGGAGACCGATTTCAGTATTTATGTGTATACTGTAAACCCATAATGTCTCGTGTATTATCTTCAATGTGCTGAATCTTAATCGATCTTGCACAAATGTTTATTGGAACGCCATCTTGTCTGCCTGTCGAAAAGTCTAGAATGTTCTGTCACGAGGTGCGGCGGCCATTTTACAGGCTGCTTGTGTCCACTTTGAGAAACCTGACAGCATTCTGCTGAAATAAAAGCTGTTTGAACGAAACTCTGTGTTTTCTCCTTATTAATAAAAATCGCGATATATTGCGAATTCTACAGTAGAGAGAGGGAGTGTGAGAGAGTGAGGGAAGGGGAGGGAGAGAGGGAATGAGAGAGAGGGAGAGGAAGGGAGGGAGAGGGAGAGGGAGGGAGAGAGAGAGGGGGAGGGAGGGAGAGAGGGGGGGTGAGGGGGAGGGAGAGAGTGAGGGAGAGAGAGGGGGGGAGTGAGAGAGGGGGAGTGAGAGTGAAGGAGGGGGAGTGAGAGATGGAGGGAGGATGAGAGAGAGGGAGGGAGAGAGAGAGATGGAGGGAGGATGAGAGAGAGGGAGTTAGAGAGAGTGAGGGAGGGAGAGGGAATGAGAGAGAGGAAGGGAGGGAGAGAGGGGGAGTGAGGGAGAGGGAGGGAGGGGGTGAGAGAGAGGGGGAGTGAGAGTGAGGGAGGAGGGGGAGTGAGAGTGAGGGAGGGGGAGGAGTGAGAGTGAGGGAGGGGGAGGAGTGAGAGAGGGAGGGGGAGGAGTGAGAGTGAGGGAGGGGAGGAGAGAGAGTGAGAGAAGGTGGGGAGGGAGGGAGAGGGGGGGAGTGGGAGAGGGAGAGAGTGAGGGAGAGGGAGGGGTAGTGGGAGGGAGGGGGAGGGTGGGGGTAGTGGGAGGGAGGGGGAGGGAGGGAGGGGGAGAGGGGGAGAGAGGAGGGAGGGTATCAGGGAGGGTGGGGGAATGAGAGAGGGGGAGTGAGTGAGTGAGGGGGAGTGAGAGAGAGTGAGTGAGGGGGAGTGAGAGAGAGGGGGAGTGAGAGGGAGGGGGAGTGAGTGAGGGAGAGAGAGGGGGAGGGAGAGAGAGACAAAGAGGGGGAGTGAGTGAGGAGGAGAGAGTGTGTGAGCGAGAGAGAGAGAGAGGGGGAGTGAGGGAGGGAGAGAGAAAGAGAGGGAGTGAGTGAGGAGGAGAGAGAGTGTGTGAGCGAGAGAGAGGGGGAGTGAGGGAGGGGGAGTGAGTGAGGGAGGGTGAGGGGGTTGTGGGGGAGGGGCAGGGAGTGAGAGGGGGCAGTGAGGGAGGGGGAGGGAATGAGTGAGGGAGGGGGGGAGGGAGGGGGGAGAGAGAGGGGAGGGAGAGATTGGAGAGGGAGGGAGAGGGGAGGGAGAGAGGGGAGAGTGAAAGAGAGGGGAGGGAGGGAGGAGGGGGAGGGAGGTAGAGAGAGGGTGAGTGAATGAGGGAGGGAGAGAGAGGGGGAGGGAGAGAGAGGGTGAGTGAGAGAGAGAGAGGGGGTGAGGGAGAGAGAGAGGGGTTGAGGGAGAGAGAGAGGGGGTGAGGGAGAGGGAGAGGGGGTGAGGAAGAGAGAGGGAGGGGGTGGGGGAGAGAGGGGCAGGGAGAGAGGGGAAGGGAGGGAGAGAGAGAGGGTGAGTGAGGGGGAGAGAGTGAGGGAGGGAGGGGCAGTGAGGGAGGGATGGGCAGTGAGGGAGGGAGAGAGAGGGGGAGTGAGTGAGGGAGGGGCAGTGAGGGAGGGAGAGAGAGGGGGAGTGAGGGAGGGAGAGGGGGAGCGAGAGAGAGGGGGAGAGAGGGGGAGTGAGTGAGGGAGGGAGAGATTGAGGGAGGGAGGGAGAGAGAGGGGGCAGTGACGGAGGGAGAGGGAGTGAGGGAGAGAGAGGAGACAGAGAAGGTGACTCACCTCCTGACTCCCCAAAGGCCTTCCACAAAGCACAAGTAAGGAGTGTGATGGAATACTCTCCACTTGCCTGGATGAGTGCAGCTCCAACAACATTCAAGAGGCTCAACACCATCCAGGACAATCCCCTCCCTGTCTCTGCACCTGCTTAATATCTGTTACATCTCCAGCTTTTTCCAGTTCTGATGAAGGGTCCCAGACCTGAAACATTGGCCCAAAAATTAGTGAGGGAGCCTTCGTACGAGGGTAAGGCTTCCCCGCGATCTCTCACTGCGCGCTGGCTTTTTCATTCCCAGCTCGCACGAACTTGATGTTCTGGACAGCAGCTGTGCAGTGCTTCCGTATCCCACAGGCGCAGTTAATTCGTGCGAGCTGTGGGATCACGTGACTCAGTTAGAGCCAATGGCAGCACACCATCTTTCATTCATAGCTTTCACAACAAGTGCTGTGAAAGCTATGAATCTATACCCCCCCAAAAGAACAGCTAAACCTCAATTAAATTTTTAAAAAAAACATCACATTAATAAAATAAGTATAGTTAAATAAATTAACCATTTTAAACAAAAAATTAAATTTTTGAAAAAATTTAAAATCTTTTAAAAAGTTATAAAAATAAACTTACCTTTCTTTAAAGTCTCTAAAAAAGATATACCTGTTGAAAAAAATTCAAAATAATACTTAATTAACTACTTACTTTGTTAAAAGAGGGTCTTACGCCTCCTTTCTTTATGTGCAAAATCTTCCATACTTACCTGCGCGTTCAAAGCACTAAGTGCACTGCGTGCGCGCAGCCTGTAGCGCGCACGCGGTTCACCTAGGAATCGTCCCCTTTTGAAATCACCAAGTGCCGGTTTTCAGCGCATGCGCAGTGCATGCAGAAAACCGGCAATTGGAGACAGAATACGCGAGAATGACAGTGTGCCAGAAGGCTGCGCTTCTCCGCAGGTTATTAGGGAAATATATCAACATCAACAACTGAAGCCCACTTCCACCAGAATAGCAAAGTCATCACTGCCTTGACTTTCTTTGTGTCTGGATCCTTCCAGGCAGCATCAGGATGACCTTTGCTACATTAGTCAGGCAGCAGCTCACCATTGTATGAAGAAGGTGTCAGATGCTCTGTTCAGGAGGGCTGCATAATTCATATGGAATCAGAGAAACAGAGAGAACTGTCCAGTTATATGGACTGGTAAGGGTTCCACAGATGCAAAGAACAATTGAGGAAACATGTGTGGCACTCAAAGTCCCATATGGCAACCCCTCAATCCTCAAACAGGAAAGACTTTCATTCGATTAATGTGCAGCTAGTGTGCGATGCCAATTACCTTATCCTGCACGGGAATGCCCGATAACCTGGAAACTGTCATGTCGCTGTCATCATGCGTAAATCCATCCCATCAGTCCTCATGACTCAGAGCCATATGTCAGGATGGCACATTGGTGATCAGGGCCATCCCTGCAGTCAAAGCCTTCGCAAACTACAACTTTTTAACACCATGTCTAGCCCTTTGTACCAGTTACCTTCCTCGCTCGAGCGCCTATTGTGTTACTCCTACGCAGTGCTCCATGAGTGAGACAAACTCGAGCAGTGGGTGGTGGTGGAGGTCCGCCTGGAACCTTAGAGGCCTAAGCCAATCCTTGTCTCTGGGAAGCAGCTCTCCGAGAGGGACCAGCTTCTGGCAGCCTTTCTCTTGCAGTGTCGTGGGGGTGGGGGGGAAGCTCCTTGTCTGACACTTCCTCATGTGCAGGAATGCACCCATCCTTCTCTGTCTATGTACTTCCTCATCCCCATCTATCCATCCAACACTGGGGGTCTCTGCTCATCTACACTTTTCAAAATCGTGCCATTTATAGTATACTATCTTTCCATATTAGTCCTCCCAAAGTGCATCACTTCACACTTCTCCGCATTGAACTCCATCTACAATGCTTCTCCCCATTTCACCATCCTGTCTACGTCATCCTGGAGCCTGTAACTATCCTCATTATGATCTACTACTTTGCCAAATTTCGTATCAGCTGCAAACTTTATAATGCTGCTCCCTACACCCGAGTCTCGGTCGTTTATAAAAATTGAAAAGGGTAATGGACCTAAAACTGACCCTTAGGGAACACCACTACAAACCACATCCCAGTCTGAAAAACATCCATCCACCACCACCCTTTGCTTCCTGTCATTGAGCCAATTACATATCCATACCACCACTATCCCCTTAATTCCATGGGCTTCCATCTTTTTTCTTTATTCAATCATGGGCGTCGCTGGCAAGGCCAGCATTTATTGGCCGTCCCTAATTGCCCTTGAGAAGGAGGTGGTGAGCCGTCGCCTTGAACCGGATCTTCTTAATAAGCCTCCTGTGTGGCACTTTGTTGAATGTCTTCCGAAAGTCCATATAAGCAACATCTACTGCACTACCCTGATCAACCTTCTCTGTTACCTCATCAAAGAATTCAATCAAGTTAGTCAAACAGGATTTGCCTTTAACAAATCGATGCTGGCTCTCCCTGATTAACCTATGCTTTTCCAAATGAAAGTTTATTTTGTCCCTGATGATGGTTTCCAATAACTTCCTCACCACCAATATTGGTCTGTAGTTTACTGGTTTATCCCTCTCCTGTTTCTTGAATAGTGGTGTAACATTGGCCCAGAAATTGATCTCGCTCTGTTCCCGCGGGGGTAAGCCTTCCCCGCGATGTCTCACCTCGCTTATGCTTTTTCAGATCCAGCTCGCACGAACTTGATGTTCCAGACATCAGCTGTGCTGGGCTTGCGTATCCCAGCGGCGTAGTGAATTCGTGCGAGCTGTGGGATCACGTGACTCAGTTAGAGCCAATGGCAGCACACCATCTTCCATTCATAAGTCTCACAGCATGGCTGTGAAATCTATGAATCTTACACCCCCCCAAAATAACAGCTAAACCTCAATTAAATTTAAAAAAAACCATCACATTAATAAAATAAGTATAGTTAATTAAATTAACCATTTTAAATAAAAAATTAAATTTTTGAAAAAATTTAAAATCTTTTAAAAAGTTATAAAAATAAACTTACCTGTCTTTAAAGTCTCTAAAAAAGATATACCTGTAAAAAAAAATTCAAAAAAATACTTAATTCACTACTTACCTTCTTAAAAGCGGGTCTTACTCCTCCTTTTTACATTTCCAAAATCTTCCCTACTTACCTGCGCGTCCAAAGCATGAAGTGCACAGCGTGCGCGCAGCCTGTAGCGCGCACGCGATGCACCCAGGCCCCGCCCCCTTTTCAGAAGAGCAATTGCCGGTTTTCAGCGCATGCGCAGGGCATGCAGAAAACCGGCAATTGGAGTGGGAATACGCGAGAGTACGCAGTGCGTACTCTCGCGTCCCGGGATCAATTTTCGGCCCATTAGCAACCCACCAGTCCTCTGGCACTACTCCTGTATCCAATGAGAATTGAAAGATTTTGACCAATGCCTGTGCTATTTCTACCTTTGCTTCAGGATTTTGACCCAGTGACGATGAAGGCACAGCAATATACGTCCAAGTCGGGATGATGTGTGACTTGGAGCTGATGGTGTTCATATGTACTTGCTGCCCTGTCCTCCTAGGTGGTGGAGGTCGAGAGTTTGGGAGGTGCTGCCGAAGCAGCCTTAGTAGAGAATGTAGATTGTCAACAGAGCCTTCACTTACCTTGGCCGCCTTCGACAGGTCATTAAACCTTTTGCTGCAGTGTGTGGCATGGTGGAGGTTACACTGAGAGCTTCTGCAACCTCCCCCATACAGCCTGAACCACCCTCTATGGGGCTTCATGTCCTCAGTGTCCATCCATTGATCCCTGCTTGCCCTGACTTCAGCCAGCAGCCCTCCATGGTTGGGAGCTCTCTCTGCTGCTGACCTGCCTCCCCCGAGGCTGCTGCTCCTTCAGGTATCTGGCTCTCTCAGCCACTGAGGAAGTGATGTTCCCCCTTAACTGGCTGCACCAGCCCTGAATTTCTCTCCCTTCCGGCAGCGGAGTGGTATTATCGCTCCAAACTCACAAATGATGGCTTCGGGAGGAATGTTCAATGGGTTAGTGGCAAATTGATGCCAACCTGCCAACACGAGAAGAATCCAGCCCATAATGTCAGGGCAGTGGTGGAGAGAGTGGTACAATGTGTTGGTGCTACTGGGTGATGGGATACAAGTGCAGAATTGAGGTGTGGTCACACGGCAAGCTCCCAGTCATCCATCGCTTGGACCCCATCGGCATTTTAACTCGGGCCTGAACAGGGAATCGCTGCGACTTTCTCACCAGGCCGAAGGTGTTGGGAAGAGGCACCGAGTGGTAAGCTTTTTACTTTCCTTTGTGGGGCCAGGATGGGGAGTGCACCTCCTGGCCACACAGGAAAATTTAGGTCTCCCCTGCCCTCCACTCCCCCCTCTCCCACCATTCCCTCAAACGAGATCCTCCTGGATACCTCTTCCCCATATCTACCTCCCTGCCCAGACCAGCAACCACTTCCCGCCCACTTAGAGCCTGATTTGGGCGGGAAGCAGAACAGTGATGTGGCAATGAGGCCGGGCGGATTGGAAATGAACTGAATGCCACCGTTTCCCGCCAGTAACCAGCTGGGAGTTAAAATTGACTTTGGAAAATAATCGATAAGCAACCTGGCAGAGCTGCTGTGTGCTGAGGTGTAATTTAACATATATGGTGTGTTACATCTCAGGCTGCCAAGCAAATGGCTTATTTAAACGGGTGGCTGGGATTTGGGCCTGGGCTACTGTGTTGTTTAGAAATATTAGAGAGGGATTTCTGAATGAATTCCACATAAAATAACTTGTGCTCGAGCCCTATTCTGGTTTCCAGTTTATTTTTAGGTATGAGTGTGGAATTTAAAGCATGCACATTAAGTCCCGGGGGGGGTTATTTTGGCCAAAGGGTGAAAACAGGCGCTAAATGCGTGCAGTGCGAATAAGACACGTCTATCTGAAAGTCTGGATTTAGCACACAATTTTGGTCCTAATTGCTGATTACCATAATTTGAACTTGCCTAGAAGTGCTAAAGCAGACATCTGCAGGTTTCGCACTCAAGCGATGATTAGACGCAATTTTTGTGGAGCAGTGTATGTGGGCACCGTGCACCCACTTCTGCTGAAGGTGTGGAGTGTGCTGGCTGACACACAGCGGCATGTTTCAGGATGGCTCCGGGACCGAGGGAGAGGGCGCACAGGTTCTCGGACGCGGCACTGGAGGTGCTGGTGGAGGAGGTCTAGAGGTGGAGGGATGTCTTGCACCCGCAGTGGGGGGAAGGACACCACCTCGCCCTCCTGCCCCTCTCTCTGCCTGGCCTCATGTCCTCCTCCCATTCCTCGTCCAGACCAAGGCGTCCCCTAGCAAATGCCAAGCACTCCCTTTCTCCTGATGACTCCTATAAGGTGTCCAATAATGTGAAGTAGCACAGCACTTACTCTTTTTAGATGAAGTCATCAGAGAATTTCCGGAATAAATGTTGCTCGAGTGTTGAAGTGTTGACAAAGTGTCCCAGAAAGTCTCTCAATGTGTTTGAGGTCCTCATCACAGCTCCAGCAGCAATGAACATGAAATGGTGAGTATCCCTTTAAAAAGCGTTTGAAATTGACATCAATGCTGTGCTTACTCCTAAAGAGCTGGTTGCTGTTAGGAGATGGCGTTAGTTGAAGTGCTAGCCACAAAAATACCGTGCAGCCTCTTTAACGAGCGCTAGGAGACATTTTAAGTAGCAATCAGCTGTTTAACTAGCCTCCGGGCGGCCGTTCCTAGCACTGGCTTCAACTCCTTTACCAAGATGGTGTCTTGCACTAAATGTGGGCTAAACTGGCATTGCAGCTTAAGACCCTATCTTGGCCACCTCGGAAGCTCTTTAGCACCTAAAGTATCCAGGGAAAATCGCCCCACCTGAGTCTGATAGGAAAATCACATTGCCACTGTGCTGCAGTGAATGGGCAATCACACAGTTTTCTGATACACACTCCAGGCTGGCTCGGCACCTCTCTCAGTTAATGGAAGTAGAAAGTTTATTCTTCTGCTCCTGATGGTGAGACGAGCCCCCAGGCTCCCCTGTTAACCTAGTTAGTGAAAGTCACTGTCTGATGTAACACAAACCCATAAGATTACCCCTATGGAAGGTGCCATGGCAGTGTCGGTCCCCTCAAGTCTCACATATGGCACTTTGGGACCAATGAAAATCTCAGCCTTTTTAAGATAATTTCCCTCAGAAACATCTTATTTAATCATTTAGTCTTCACTTTACCACAACCCTGTTTTATCTTACAGATATTAAGGCACCTTTGTCCATGAGTATGGATTTAAATTAACAACTACTTGCATTTATATAGCGGCTTTAACATAGCAACACATCCCAAGGCACTTCACAGGAGCTTAATCGGACAAAAAATTGACACTGCGCCAAAGAAGGAGATATTAGGACAGGTGACCAAACACTTGGTCAAAGAGAGAAGTTTTAAGGAGCATCTTAAAGGAGGAGAGAGAGGCGGAGAGGTTTAGGGAGGGAATTCCTGAGCTTATGGCCTCGGCAGTGGAAGGCACAGCCACCAATTGATGTGAGATGAAAATCGAAGATACGCAAGAGGCCGGAGTTGGAGGAGCGCAGAGATCTTTGAGGATTGTAGGGCTGGAGGAGGTAACAGAGATAGGGAGGAGCGAGGCCATGGAGGCCTATGAACACGAGGATAAGAATTTAAAAATTGAGGCATTGGTGGACCGGGATCTAATGTAGGTCAGCGAGCACAAGGATGATGGATAAATGGGACTTATGGCAAGTTAGGATTCGGGCAGCAGAGTGTTGGATGAGCTCAAGTTTATGGAGGGTGGAAGATGGGAGGCTGGTCAGGAGAGCGTTTTTCTTAGGTATTGCAGTTATTCTTAGCTAACTGTCTACCCCAATGTACCTTCCCAAATCCTCTACCCTACATGGAAATGTAGCCCTCCTGAAACCAGGTGCGAACATTGAATTATCAGCAGCATTAATTTATTTCACCCACTGAAATCGAAGAATACAATGGCTGCTATTGTACAGATGGCCCCTTACATGGAGATCGAATATCATTCTAGGTTGACAACTGAGTACTAAGCCTATTAAATAGTCCCCTCTACTACTCTCCTAACCCCCTGAGTAAAGATGCAATCATTAACAGTATCAACAAATAATTTGTTCTTGCCTCCCAGAATGGGCCACCTATTATCAAACCACTCAAAGGAAAGATAATTAAATTGCCCCTGATAACAGCACTACAGCAAACTCTTTGGTATCCGGCACCGACGGGACCGGCGTGGTGCCGGTTGATCGAAAGTTCCGGATAACGGAGAGTTATATCTACCGAGGCTATTTTTAACAAAGAAAAATAAAAAAATCAAGAAATGTGCAGTATACAGTATTTGGGTACTCACCTACAGAATGTTGTGTTAAATGGATGGTGGAAGATGCTTGATTAAGTACAGTACTGCCAGTTGAGGGTAATCCATAACTCTTTAATTACTTAACAGTAAAACAAAACTTATAAATGACTGTATACAGTACTGTAGTTGACTGTACACTTATTCCGAGTCATCTGGTTCATCAGAAATATCCGTGCCAGCTGGGTCATCAGGATCATGCAGTTCCACAGATGCCACAGATTCTTCAGGCACTTCCGCTGCTTCAACTCTTTTGGAAGCTTTCTTAAACATGTTGCGGATGTCGGTTTGCTTAGTGGACTCTTGCCTTTTCTGTAGAAAGGTGGAATGCAGAATATGGAGTTGCATAACTTCTTGGGCAGAGTAGCAAGTCTGCCTTTCAGCAAATTTGAGGATTGAAGAAAATCCTTCTGCAGCTTTAGCCCAAGAAATCTTCTCTTCTTCAGAAATATCATCCTCTTCACTTTCCATCTCACTTTCCTTTTCTTTCTTTGGATTCAAAACATTCTCAATTATTTCATCATCACTTAGCATATGCACAACACCAACTTCTCTATCTGCAGCAACCCACTGCTCGATATCACTTTCACTGAGGTGATGTAGAGGGTTTGCTGGGCCTGCATTTTTCACCATGCCAGCCATTTCCATTATTGTACTCTTCTTGGGACAAACATTGAACCCATGAAGTTCCTCCTCTGAAGAAGAACCTTCAGCAAACATTACAGAAGGCCACAATTTGCGCCAGGCTTGCCTCAGAGTGTGACCTTTCACAAAGTTCCAGGAACATGCAACATTATAGATGGCATCTTTAATATTGTATTCCTTCTGAAATTCTTGAATATTGTCATCTTGGCTTATCAGTTTACGTAGGAAGTCTTTCTTGTAATGACACTTCAGATTTTGGATAACGCCCTGGTCCATGGGTTGGATGAGAGAAGTTACATTTGGTGGCAAATAAATGGCGAAAATATTTCCCGAAACCAACTCGGATTCATGCGGATGGGCTCTACAATTATCAAGCAATAAAATGCATTTGCTATCTTCAGGTTTCCCTATTTTACGGAAATGTTCCCTTACAGATGGAACAAAAATATGATTGAACCAATCGGAGAAGATTTCCTTATCCATCCAAGCATTTTTTTGAGCTTTGTACTCAACAGGTAAGTGCCTCACATTTTTAAATGCACGGGGATTTTTATACTTCCCGATAACAAGAAGTTTAACCCAGTGTGATCCAGCGGCGTTCGCACATGTTAGCACGGTTACACGATCTTTATTTTTCTTGTAACCTGAAGCATTAGCCTCACTAGCCCCAGCAAGCGTTGATTCTGGCAAAAACCTCCAAAACAAGCCAGTTTCATCGGCATTGTAGATCTGTGCTGGCGACAAATCATGTTGCTGCACAATCCGATTGAAATAATCGCAGTATTCTTCTGCGGCGTCGTGATCAGCTGATTTCTTCTCCCTGGAAATATCGAGTCGTCATATCCCGTGCCGTAACTTGAAGCACGTTAGCCATCCCTCGGAGAAAGCACACTTGTCAGTGAGCTCCATCCTTTCGTAGAAATCCTTCGCTTTCTCGATTAGCATGGGTCCGGAAATTGGAACACCCTCTGAACGCTTAAGAGAAAACCATTCATAAAGCACGGTATCCAGCTCTTCAAGCTTAGGCTTACGAAGCGTACGCCGTTTCTCTACACCCTTAGATGTCTCCGAGCTTGAATAAAACTTGAGCAGCTTATCCTTCTGCGATTTGATGTCGTAGATTGTTGACGAACCGATTTTGAATTCATTCATAATGTTGCTACGCTTCTCTCCTCTTTCTAGTCATTGGCATATCTCGATTTTCTGTTTTAAAGTTAAGACCACTCTCTTCCTTTTGCTTGGACCAGCTTTTGGGAATTCCATAATGCAAGATGGAGGAGATAATTGGCAATGAAGATGGAAAGACACACAGAACAATGGTGGCTAGGAAGAGACTACCAGCAGCGTGGGAGACACACAGTAAAATGGTGGATCAGAAGAGACTACCAGCAGCGTGGGAGACACACAGTAAAATGGTGGATCAGAAGAGACTACCAGCAGCGTGGGAGACACACAGTAAAATGGTGGCTAGGAAGAGACTACCAGCAGCGTGGGAGACACACAGTAAAATGGTGGATCAGAAGAGACTACCAGCAGCGTGGGAGACACACAGTAAAATGGTGGATCAGAAGAGACTACCAGCAGCGTGGGAGACACACAGTAAAATGGTGGATCAGAAGAGACTACCAGCAGCGCGGGAGACACACAGTAAAATGGTGGATCAGAAGAGACTACCAGCAGCGTGGGAGACACACAGTAAAATGGTGGATCAGAAGAGACTACCAGCAGCGTGGGAGACACACAGTAAAATGGTGGATCAGAAGAGACTACCAGCAGCGTGGGAGACACACAGTAAAATGGTGGATCAGAAGAGACTACCAGCAGCGTGGGAGACACACAGTAAAATGGTGTATCAGAAGAGACTACCAGCAGCGCGGGAGACACACAGTAAAATGGTGTATCAGAAGAGCCTCCCGGCAGCGCGGGAGAATCAGACTCCTGTTACTGCAGTGTTCGGACTTCCGACAGCGCCAGGAGGCCGAGTAGTGGCACTTTGGAGAACTAGCCCCACTGACTGACTCGGCGTTCGCGGGAGACTCGGACTCGGACTCGGCAACATTGCCAGTTATTTGAGAGGAGTTTCGGAGTACTCGGCGTTCGTGGGAGACTCGGACTCGGCAACATTGCCGGTTATTTGAGAGGAGTTTTCGGAGGATGATTTTTGCCAGTTAAGAGAGAATTCCGGATATTTAGGTGCCGGTTAAACAAGAGTTTCCTGTACCTTGTTCTGCTACTCTTCTAACTTGATCACAGTTAGTTCCCCCGTTGTGCTCCACCTATTGCCCTGGAGGCCCGTTACAGGAGCCAAGGACCAACTCTGGGCCAACTACACAATCCAGCTGCACGCAAACACTTTCAAAGTAAATTACACTGACAATCTCCTAAATATTAACTCTTGGACTGCCAGCATGTCTGTGGAAATCCCCCTGGGCCAACCTATTATACAGTAACACTTACAGGCAAGAGAAGACCTTTGGTCCATCTAGCCCACCTATACACAGTATTGTCTTTGTGTTTCTAATAACCTTGAATCCCATTTATTGACTAGAACCTGTCTAACTCCTTCTTGAAACCCACCACTCGTGTCGGTAATTTGATCCACATTTTAACCACCTTTTGGTAGTAGAAAAGTTCCTCCTGCATTTCCTATGTTCTTTTGTGGTCCTTAATTTGTAAATATGACCCCTTGTGCTTAATTGTCGTACATGGCAGAAAAGCTTGGATCCAATTTGTCCAAACCTTTCATAATTTGAAATACTTCTATCATAATCCCTCAGTCTTCTCTTTTTAAGAGGGAAGAGACCCAGAGTAGTCCTAATACATCATCCCCTTAAGTTATGGGATCAACTTTGTAGCCCTCCTCTGTACCTGCTACAATAAATAAACATCCTTTTCAAAATAGGGAGACCAAAACTGCACACAGTACTCCAGCTGTGCTCTCACTAGGGCCAAATACAATATTAAAATGACCTTGCTGAATTTGTATTCACATTGTACTGATGGTTTTAATGTCCTGTTTACAGCCTGTGCAGTCTGACACTGAGGCAAACACGACTGTTACAGTAATAAAACTACACAAACTCCAAGCTAATAAAATAGAAGCAATAAAAACACACATTTTAGCAATGGATTTAAAAATGTAAAGAATTTGTGCCTGAAATTCCTGGGAACCGGTTCCTTTACCAAAAGTGCAAAGGGGCTGGCCTTCCATCCAGCAGTCTGTAGCACCACCACCCAATCCCAAACCCCGGGGTCAGAGTCATTCGCATGGGGGCAGGGAGGATGGGTTCCCACTCTTTTGGTGACATTATTTGGGTGGCAGCCTTGGTGGGGAACGGGGGTTTTGGAATGAGCCATGTCGAGGGGGATGGGGGCTCGAGGGGCTGAATGGCCTCCTCCTGTTCCTATGAGAACTGAGACACAAGTAGCCGCCTCATTTCTGATGGAATTGGCTAAACATGCAAAAAGAAAATGCCGCTGACGTAATTGGGTCACGCACCAGATTCCCAATTGTGCTGTCTACTTGGCCCCTCACAGACACATGAATTTCAGGCCCTTCAAAAATATTTGCCTTTTGCTTACCGCCCTGTATGTAGTTATTTAAGGATTTTCCTTGGGGGATTACTCTGTTGCTTACCATGGCTCCCTGGGTCGGGTCGGGTCAGGTCGGGTTACATAGAGCAGGTCACACGCTTTTACTAACTGGCTTAGGATGGCCCAGGGTTCCTTAACCTTCCCACACCCTCTTGATGCGGTGGCTGTTTGTTCATTTTTCCTCAGGTTACAGCTCTAGATTTGCCAGCGGTGAGTCCAGTCTGGCCTGGTCCCTGCCCACTGCCCCTCTCCCCCACTCCCCAACTGCTCCACTGTCCCACTGCCCCCATTGCCCCACTCCTCCACTAACCCACTGTCCCACTGCCCCCATTGCCCCACTCCTCCACTCCCCCACTGTCCCACTCCTCCACTAACCCACTGTCCCACTGTCCCACTGCCTCCATTGCCCCACTCCTCCACTAACCCACTCCCCCACTGTCCCATTGCCCCACTCCTCCACTAACCCACTCCCCCACTGTCCCTCGCCCCCACTGCCCCACTCCTCCACTAACCCACTCCCCCACTGCCCCACTCCTCCACTAACCCACTCCCCCACTGCCCCTCTCCCTCACTCCCCCACTGCCCCATTCATCCACTCCTCCACTGGCCCACTCCTAGCTGTCACACTGCCACAATGCTCTCCTACTAACACTTCTACCACTTGCCCGGCTACATTCCCTAGAATTAGGTCCAGTACCACCCCCTCTCTTGTAGGACTTTCTACATGCTGGCTCAAAAAGCTCCCCTGGATGCACTTTAAGAATTCCGCACCCTCTAAGCCTTTCACACTCTGACTATCCCAGTTAATATTGGGGAAGTTGAAATCCCCTACTATTATTACCCTATTATTTCTACACTTCTCTGAGATTTGCCAACATATCTGTTCCTCTATCTCCCCCTGACTGTTTGGGGGCCTATAGTACACTCCCAGCAAAGTGCTTGCCCCCTTTTTGTTTTTAAGTTCTACCCAAAAGGCCTCATTAGAGGAACCTGCTAAGATATCATCCCTCCTTACAGCAGTAATTGACTCCTTGATTAATATTGCGACACCCCCTCCTCTTTTACACCCCCCTCTGTCTCGCCTGAAGATTCTGTACCCCGGAATATTGAGCTGCCAGTCCTGCCCCTCCCTCAACCATGTCTCTGTGATAGCAACAATATCATACTCCCATGTGTTCATCAACACCTTCAATTTATCTGCCTTACTCACAAGACTCCTTGCATTAAAATAAATGCCATCCAGCCTTGCCATACTCCTTTGTGCCATTACATATTTGCTCTGCCTTCCAGGCTGACTTGTTTTTTCCTCTATATTTGGCTGTGCATCACCCCCTACTATAGCTCCACTCCGTATCCCATCCCCCTGCCAAGTTAGTTTAAACCCCCCCCAACAGTACTAGCAAATCTCCCCGCAAGGATGTTGGTCCCGTTCCGGTTCAGGTGCAACCTGTCCGACTTGTACAGGTCCCACCTTCCCCAGAAGCAGACCCGGTGATCCAGGAAACTAAAGCCCTCCCTCCTGCACCAACTCTTTAGCCACGCATTCATCTGCTCTATCCTCCTATTCCTATATTCACTAGCATGTGGCACCGGGAGTAATCCAGAGATTACAACCTTTGAGGTCCTGCTTTTTAATCTGCTACCTAGCTCCCTAAATTCTTGTTGCAGGACCTCATCCCTCTTTCTACCCATGTCGTTGGTACCAATGTGAACCACGATCTCTGACTGTTCACCCTCCCCCTTCAGAATGCCCTGCAGCCGTTCAGTGACATCCTTGACCCTGGCACCAGGGAGGCAACATACCATCCTGGAGTCACGTCTGCGGCCACAAAAACGTCTATCTGTTCCCCTTACGATAGAATCCCCTGTCACTATTGCTCTCCCACTCTTTTTCCTCCCCTCTTGTGCAGCTGAGCCAGTCGTAGTGCCACGGACTTGGCTCTTGCTGCATTCCCCTGAGAAACCCTCTCCCCCATCAGTATCCAAAACGGAAAATCTGTTGGAGAGGGAGATGGACCCAGGGAACTCCTGCACTACCTTCCTAGTTCTTTTACTCTGTCTGGTGGTCACCCATTTTCTGTCTGCCAGTGCACTCTTTACCTGCGGTGTGACCACCTTCGCGGATGCTCCACAGTGACTCCAGCCGCAGCTCCAGCATAGGAATGGATTAGGAAAAAAAGGGAGGCTTTTGGCAGATACAAAGGACTAAAAACAGTGGAAGCCCTAGAGGAGTATAGAAAGTGCAGAGGGGTACTTAAAAAAGAAATTAGGAGAGCGAAGAGGGGGCACGAAAAAACACTGGCGGGCAAAATAAAGGAAAATCCCAAGGTGTTTTATAAGTATATTAAGGGCAAGAGGATAACCAGGGAAAGAGTAGGGCCCATTAGGGACCAAAGTGGCAACTTGTGTGTAGAGCTGGAAGATGTGGGTGAGGTTTTAAGTGAATATTTTGCATCTGTGTTCACTATGGAGAAGGACGATGTAGGCATAGAAATCAGGCAGGGGGATTGTGATATACTTGAACAAATTAGTATTGAGAGGGAGGAGGTACTAGCGGTTTTAGCGGGCTTAAAAGTGGATAAATCCCCAGGCCCAGACGAGATGTATCCCAGGCTGCTCTGTGAGGCAAGGGAGGAGATTGCAAGGGCTCTGACACAAATTTTCAGAACCTCTCTGGCCACAGGGGAGGTGCCAGAGGACTGGAGGACAGCTAACGTAGTACCATTATTCAAGAAGGGTAGTAGGGATAAACCAGGGAATTACAGGCCAGTGAGCCTAACATCAGTGGTAGGGAAATTATTGGAAAAAATTCTGAGGGACAGAATTAGTCTCCACTTGGAGAGGCAAGGATTAAGCAAGGATAGTCAACATAGCTTTGTCAGGGGGAGATCATGTCTAACCAATTTGATTGAATTTTTCGAGGGGGTGACTAGGTGTGTGGATGAGGGTAGTGCAGTTGATGTAGTCTACATGGACTTCAGTAAGGCTTTTGACAAAGTCCCGCATGGGAGACTGGTCAAGAAGGTAAGAGCCCATGGGATCCAGGGCAATTTGGCACATTGGATCCAAAATTGGCTTAGTGGCAGGAGGCAGAGGATGATGGTCGAAGGTTGTTTTTGTGACTGGAAGCCTGTGTCCAGTGGTGTACCGCAGGGATCGGTGCTGGGTCCTTTGCTGTTTGTAGTGTACATTAATGATTTAGATATGAATGTAGGAGGTATGATCAGTAAGTTCGCAGATGACACGAAAATTGGTGGAGCACTAAATAGCAAGGAGGGAAGCCTCAGGCTACAGGACAATATAGACGGGATGGTTAGATGGGCAGAACAGTGGCAAATGGAATTTAACCCTGAAAAGTGTGAGGTGATGCATTTTGGGAGGACTAACAAGGCAAGGGAATACACAATGAATGGTAGGACCCTAGGAAGGACAAAGGATCAGAGGGACCTTGGCGTGCATGTACATAGATCCTTGAAGGCAGCAGGACAGGTAGATAAGGTGGTTAAAAAGGCATATGGGATACTTGCCTTCATTAGCCGAGGCATAGAATATAAGAGCATGGAGGTTATGATGGAGCTGTACAAAACGCTAGTTAGGCCACAGCTGGAATACAGTGTGCAGTTCTGGTCGCCACACTATCAGAAGGATGTGATTGCATTGGAGAGTGTGCAGAGGAGATTCACCAGGATGTTACCTGGGCTGGAGCGCTTCAGCTATGAAGAGAGACTGGACAGGCTGTGGTTGTTTTCCTTAGAGCAGAGAAGGCTGAGGGGACCTGATTGAGGTGTACAAAATTATGAGGGGCATAGATAGGGTAGATAGAAAGGAACTTTTCCCCTTAGTAGAGGGGTCAATAACCAGGGGGCATAGTTTCAAGGTAAGGGGCAGGAGGTTTAGAGGGGATTTGAGGAAAAACTTTTTCACCCAGAGGGTGGTTGGAATCTGGAACTCACTGCCTGAAAGGGTGGTAGAGGCAGGAACCCTCACAACATTCAAGAAGCATTTAGATGAGCACTTGAAACACCATAGCATTTGGCTACGGACCAGGTGCTGGAAAATGGGATTAAAAGAGACAGGGCTTGATGGCTGGCGCGGACACGATGGGTCGAAGGGCCTCTTTCTGTGCTGTATAACTCTATACTCCATCTGCCACCTTATTGCCCACTCACTTAATCTGTCTATATCCCTTTGCAGGCTCTTTGTGTCCTCCTCACAGCTTACTGTCCCACCTAGCTTTGTATTGTCAGCAAACTTGGATACATTGCACTTGGTCCCTTCATCTAAGTCATTAATATAGATTAAATAGCTGAGGCCCAAGCACTGATCCTTGTGGCACCCCACTAGTTACAGCCTGCCAATCTGAAAATGACCTGTTCATCCCTACTCTCTGTTTTCTGTCTGTTAACCAATCCTTTATCTATGCTAATACCTTACCCCCAACTCCATGTGCCCTTATCTTGCTTAACAACTTTTTATGTGGCACCTTATCGAATGCTTTTTGGAAATCCAAATATACTACATCCACTGGTTCCCCTTTATCTACCCTGCTAGTTACATCATCAAAAAACTCTAATAAATTTCTCAAACACTATTTCCCTTTCATAAAACCATGTTGACTCTGCCTAATCATATTATGATTTTCTAAGCACCCTGATACCACTTCTTTAGTAATAGATTCCAGCATTTTCCCGATGACTGATGTCAGGCTAACTGGCCTGTAGTTCCCTGTTTTCTCTCTCCCTCCTTTCTTGAATAGCGGTGTTACATTTGCGACCTTCCAATCCGCTGGGACCATTCCTAAATCTAGGGAATTTTGGAAGATCACAACCAACGCATCCACTATCTCTGCAGCCTCCTCTTTTAGAACCCTAGGATGTAGGCCATCAGGTCCAGGGGATTTGTCGGCTTTTAGTCCCATTAGTTTCTCGAGTACTTTTTCTCTACTGATATTAATTACTTTAAGTTCCTCACTCTTATTAGCTCCTTGGTTCCCCACTATTTTTGGTATGCTTTTTGTGTCTTCTACTGTGAAGACAGATACAAAATATTTGATTAAAGCCGCTGCCATTTCCTTATTCCCCATTATAATTTCTCCTGCCTCAGCCGCTAAGCGACCAACGCTTACTTTTGCTACTCTCTTCCTTTTTACATACATTTAGATGCTCTTACAATCTGCTTTTATATTTCTTGCTAAATTACTCTCATATTCTTAGTTTCTCCCTTTTTATCAATTGTTTGGACATCTTCTGCTGGTTTCTAAAGCTCTCCCAATCCTCAGGCTTACTATTATTATTACTATTCTTTGCAACATTATAAGCCTCTACTTTTAATCTAATACTATCCTTAACTTCTTTAGTTAGCCACGGATGGATCACTTTTCTCATGGAGATTTTATTTCTCAATGGAATGTATATTCGTTGAGAATTTTGGAATATTTATTTAAATGATTGCTACTGCTTATCTACTGTCATACCTTTTAATCTAATTTCCCAATCTACCTTAGCCAACTCGCCCCTCATACCTTGGTAATTGGCTTTGTTTACGTTTAAGACTCTAGTGTCGGACTCACTTTCAAACTCAATGTGAAATTCTATCATATTATGATCACTCTTTCCTAGAGGATCCTTTACTATAAGATTACTAATTAACCCTGTCTCATTATACAAAACAAGATCTAAAATAGCCTGTTCCCTGGTTGCTTCCATGATGTACTGTTCTAGGAAACTGTCTCGAATGCATTCCATGAACTCTCCCTCCAGACTACCCTTGCCAATTTGAATTGCCCAATCTATATGTAGATTAAAGTCCCCCACGATTATTGTATTACCTTTGTTACAAACTCCTATTATTTGTTGATTAATACTTTGTCCAATGGTATAGCTACTGTTAGGGGGCCTATAAACTACTCCCACCACTGTTTTCTGCCCATTGTTCTTTCTTATCGCCACCCATACTGATTCTACTTTCTGATCTTCTGAGCCAAGATCCTTTCTCACTACTAACCTTATGTCAACAACAACAACAACTTGTATTTATATAGCACCTTTAACATAGTAAAACGTCCCAAGGTGCTGCACAGGAGTATTATAAGACAAAAATTTTGACACCGAGCCACATTAGGAGAAATTAGGGCAGGTGACCAAAAGCTTGGTCAAAGAGGTAGGTTTTAAGGAGCATCTTAAAGGAGGAAAGAGAGGTAGCGAGGCGGGGAGGTTTAGGCAGGGAATTCCAGAGCTTAGGGCCTAGGCAACAGAAGGCACGGCCACCAATGGTTGAGCGATTATAATCAGGGATGCTCAAGAGGGCAGAATTAGAGGAGTGCAGATATCTCATAAGAACATAAGAAATAGGAGCAGGAGTAGGCCACTTGGCCCCTCAAGCCTGCTCCGCCATTCAATAAGATCATGGCTGATCTTGGGCTCAAAACCACTTCCCTGCCCGCTCCCCATAACCCTTCACTCCCTTATCTTGCAAAAATTTGTCTATCTCCACCTTAAATGTATTTAATGACCCAGCCTCCACAGCTCTCTGGGGCAGAGAATTCCACAGATCTACGACCCTCTGAGAGAAGAAATTCCTCCTCATCTCAGTTCTATAAGGGCGACCCTTTATTCTAAAACTGTGCCCGGCGTTCTAGATTTCCCCACGAGGGGAAACATCCTCTCTGCATCTACCTTGTCGAGCCCCCCCAGTATCTTATATGTTTCAATAAGATCACCTCTCATTCTTCTAAATTCCAATGAGTATAGGCCCAACCTGCTCAACCTTTCCTCATAAGTCAACCCCCTCATCTCTGGAATTAACCTAGTGAATCGTCTCTGAACTGCCTCCAATGCAAGTATATCCTTCCTTAAATAAGGAGCCCAAAACTGTACGCAGTACTCAAGGTGTGGTCTCACCAATACCCTGCAGGACTTCCTTGCTTTTATACCCCTTTGAAATAAAGGCCAACATTCCATTTGCCTTTTTGATTACTTGCTGTACCTGCATGCTAACTTTTTGTGTTTCATGCACAAGGACCCCTAGGTCCCTCTGAACTGTAGCATTTTGTAATCTCTCTCCATTTAAATAATAATTTGCTCTTTTATTTTTCCTGCCAAAGTGTATAACATCACACTTTCCTACATTATACTCCATCTGCCAAATGTTTGCCCACTCACTTAGCCTGTCTATATCCCTTTGCAGGTTCTTTGAGTCCTCTGCACAACTTGCTTTCCCACCCATCTTTGTATCATCCGCAAACTTGGCTACATTACACTCGGTCCCTTCATCCAAGTCATTAATGTAGATGTAAATAGATGAGGCCCCAGCACCGATCCCTGTGGCACCCCACTAGTTACCGTTTGCCAACCGGAAAATTACCCATTTATCCCGACTCTGCTTTCTGTTAGTTAGCCAATTCTCTATCCATGCTAATATATTACTCCCAATTCCGTGAGCTCTTATCTTATGCAGTAACCTTTTATGTGGCACCTTATCGAATGCCTTCTGGAAATCCAAATACACCACATCCACTGGTTCACCTTTGTCCACCCTGCTCGTTACCTCCTCAAAGAACTCCAGCAAGTTTGTTAAACATGATTTCCCTTTCATAAAACCATGCTGACTCTGCTTGACTGCATTATGATTTTCCAAATGCCCTGCTACTGCTTCCTTAATGAAAGACTCCAGCATTTTCCCAACGACAGATGTTAGGTCTCCCTCCTTTTTTAAATAGGGGTGTTACATTTGTGGTTTTCCAATCCGCTGGGACCTCTCCAGAGTCCAGGAAATTTGGGTATATTGCAACCAATGCATCCACTATCTCTGCAGCCACTTCTTTTAAGACTCTGGGATGCAGGCCATCTGGTCCAGGGGACTTGTCATCTTTTAGACCCATTATTTTACCAAGTACTGTTTCCTTAGTGACAGTGTTTGTCTTTAGTTCCCCCCTCCCTGTGGCCCCTTGATTATCCATTATTGGGATGTTGTTAGTGTCTTCTACCATGAAGACAGATACAAAATATTTGTTCAGAGTCTCTGCCATTTCCCCGTTCCCCATTATTAATTCCCCAGTCTCATCCTCTAAGGGACTAACGTTTACTTTAGCTACCCTCTTCCTTTTTATATACCTGTCGAAGCTCTTCCTATCTGTTTTAATGTTTCTTGCCAGTTTACTCTCATCTTCTCTCTCTCTTATTTTTTTAGTCACCCTTTGCTGGTTTTTAAAAATTTCCCAATCCTCTGGTCTCCCACTAATCTTGGCAACATTGTATGCCTTCGTTTTCAATTTGATACCATTCTTTACTTCCTTAGTTAGCCACGGATGGTGCTCCCTTCTCTCCTTTAAAATCTTTCTTTCTCACTGGAATATATTTTTGTTGAGAGTTATGAAATATCTCCTTAAATGTCCGCCACTGCATTTCAACTGTCTTACCCTTTAATTTATTTTTCCAGTCCACTTTAGCCAGTTCTGCCCTCATGCCACTGTAATTGCCTTTGTTTAAGATCAGGACACTGGTTTGTGATACAACTTTCTCACCCTCCAACTGAATTTGAAATTCAACCATGCTATGATCCTAGAGGATCCTTTACTATGAGATCATTTATTAATTCTGTCTCATTACATAGTACCAGATCCAAGATAGCCTGCTCCCTGGTTGGTTCCATTACATACTGTTCGAGGAAACCATCCCGGATGCACTCTATGAACTCCTCCTCAAGGCTACCATGGCCAATTTGATTTGTCCAATCAATATGGAGATTAAAATCACCCATGATTATTACATCTCGAGGGGGGTTGTGGGGCTGAAGGATATTACAGAGATGGGGAGGGGCGAGGCCATGGAGGGATTTGAAAACAAGGATGAGAATTTTGAAATTGAGGCGTTGCTTAACCGGGAGCCAATGTAGGTCAGCGAGATCAGGGGTGATGGGCGAACGGGACTTGGTGCGAGTTAGGACACGGGCAGCCGAGTTTTGGATGACCTCAAGTTTACATAGGGTAGAATGTGGGAGGGCAGCCAGGAGTGCATTGGAATAGTCAAGTCTAGAGGTAACAAAGGCATGGATGAGGGTTTCAGCAGCGGATGAGCTGAGGCAAGGGCGGAGACGGGCGATGTTACAGAGGTGGAAATAGGCGGTCTTTGTTATGCTGCGGATATGTGGTCAGAAGTTCATTTCAGGGTCAAATATGACACCAAGGTTGCAAACTTAATTATCAGAGCTACCCCCACCCCCCCAACTCCCTCCTGTTCCAGTCTGCCTGTCTTTTCAATACTTCAAGTACCCTGGAATATTTAGTTCCCAACCCTGGTCACCTTGCAACCATGTCTCTCTAATGGCTATTTGATCATACCCATTTATTACTATTTGTGCCACTAATTCGTCTACCTTGTTATGAATGCTTCGTGTATTCAGGTAAAGAGCCTTTAGTTTTAACCTATTACAATTTTTCCTTCCTTCCAATTTATTCGCTGATGCACAATTACCTTTAAACTCTGTCCCTTCCTGTCACACACTGCTTATCTTCACCCAAGTTGCTACACTGCTCCATTGCCTTGACTTTTCTCTTTAGATTTCTAAATTTCCCCATACCTGACCCCTCCCCCCCCTCCTTTTTAGTTTAAAGCCCTATTTATTCAGTTCACCAGGACACTGGTCCCAGCCTGTTTTAAATGGAGCCTATCCCAACGGAATAGCTCCCTCTTTCCCCAGTACTGGTGCCAGTGCCCCGTGAATCAAAAATGTTGTAATGTAGGAAATTCAACAGCCAATTTGTGCACAGCAAGCTCCCACAAACAGCAATGAGATAAATGACAGGTAATCTATTTTAGTGATGTTGATTGAGAGATCAATATTGGCCAGGACACTGTCGAGAACTCCCCTGCTCTTCTTGAAATAGTGCCATGGGATCTTTTCTGTACACCTGAGAGAGCAGACGGGGCCTCGGTTTAACTTCTCCTCTGAAAAAACAGAACCTTTGTTAAAATAACACACACTCAGTACTGCACTGAAGTGTCAGCCTAGATTGAACCTACAATCTTCTGCCTCAGAGGCGAGAGTAGTGCCACTGAGTCAACTTTCCACACACGCTCATGCTAGTTTTTGCTCCCGATGGGCGCGCTCCCGACGGGCGTGCTCCGATGGGCGTGCTCCCAACGGTCGTGCTCCAATGGGCGCGCTCCCGACGGGCGTGCTCCGATGGGCGCGCTCCCGACGGGCGTGCTCCGATGGGCGCGCTCCCGACGGGTGTGCTCCGATGGGCGCGCTCCCGACGGGCGTGCTCCGATGGGCGTGCTCCAAATGGGCGCGCTCCGATGGGCGCGCTCCAATGGGCGCGCTCCCGACGGTCGTGCTCCAATGGGCGCGCTCCAATGGGCGTGCTCCCGACGGGTGTGCTCCGATGGGCGTGCTCCGATGGGCGTGCTCCGATGGTCGTGCTCCGATGGGCGCACTCCCGACGGTCGTGCTCCGACGGGCGCGCTCCAATGGGCGTGCTCCGATGGGCGCGCTCCCGACGGTCATGCTCCAATGGGCGCGCTCCGATGGGCGCGCTCCGATGGGCGTGCTCCAATGGGCGCGCTCCCGACGGTCGTGCTCCGATGGGTGCGCTCCCGACGGGCGTGCTCCGATGGGTGTGCTCCAATGGGCGTGCTCCGATGGGCGTGCTCCCGACGGTCGTGCTCCGATGGGCGCACTCCCGACGGTCGTGCTCCAATGGGCGTGCTCCGATGGGCGCGCTCCCGACGGTCGTGCTCCGATGGGCGCGCTCCCGACGGGCGTGCTCCGATGGGCGTGCTCCAATGGGCGTGCTCCGATGGGCGTGCTCCCGACGGTCGTGCTCCGATGGGCGCGCTCCCGACGGTCGTGCTCCAATGGGCGTGCTCCGATGGGCGCGCTCCCGACGGTCGTGCTCCGACGAGCGTGCTCCGATGGGCGTGCTCCCGACGGTCGTGCTCCGATGGGCGTGCTCCCGACGGGCGTGCTCCAAATGGGCGCGCTCCGATGGGCGCGCTGCAATGGGCGCGCTCCCGATGGTCGTGCTCCAATGGCCGTGCTCCGATGGGTGCGCTCTGATGGGCGTGCTCCGACGGGCGTGCTCCGACGGGCGTGCTCCGATGGGCGCGCTCCCGACGCTCGTGCTCCAATGGGCGTGCTCCAACGGTCGTGCTCCGATGGGCGTGCTCCGATGGGCGTGCTCCGATGGGCGCGCTCCCGACGGTCGTGCTCCGATGGGCGCGCTCCCGACGGTCATGCTCCGATGGGCACGCTCCCGACGGTCATGATCCAATGGGCGTGCTCCGATGGGCGCGCTCCGATGGGCGTGCTCCAATGGGCGCTCTCCCGACGGTCGTGCTCCGATGGGCGCGCTCCCGACGGGCGTGCTCCGACGGGCGTGCTCCGATGGGCGTGCTCCGATGGGCGCGCTCCCGACGGTCGTGCTCCGACGGTCGTGCTCCGACGGGCGTGCTCCCGACGGGCGTGCTCCGACGGGCGTGCTCCATTGGGCGTGCTCCCAACGGGCGTGGTCCGATGGGCGTGCTCCGACGGGCGTGCTCCCAACGGGCGTGCTCCGATGGGCGTGCTCCGATGGGCATGCTCCCGACGGGCGTGCTCCGATGGGCGTGCTCCCGATGGGCGTGCTCCGATGGGCGTGCTCCGATGGGCGCGCTCCCGACGGGCGTGCTCCAATGGGCGCGCTCCCGACGGGCGTGCTCCGATGGGCGCGCTCCCGACGGGCGTGCTCCGATGGGCGCGCTCCCGATGGGCGTGCTCCAATGGGCATGCTCCCGACGGGCGTGCTCCAATGGGCGCGCTCCCGACGGGCGTGCTCCGATGGGCGTGCTCCCGACGGTCGTGCTCCGATGGTCGTGCTCCGATGGGCGCACTCCCGACGGTCGTGCTCCGACGGGCGTGCTCCGATGGGCGTGCTCCCGACGGGCGTGCTCCAAATGGGCGCGCTCCGATGGGCGCGCTGCAATGGGCGCGCTCCCGACGGTCGTGCTCCAATGGCCGTGCTCCGATGGGTGCGCTCTGATGGGCGTGCTCCGACGGGCGTGCTCCGACGGGCGTGCTCCGATGGGCGCGCTCCCGACGCTCGTGCTCCAATGGGCGTGCTCCAACGGTCGTGCTCCGATGGGCGTGCTCCGATGGGCGTGCTCCGATGGGCGCGCTCCCGATGGTCGTGCTCCGATGGGCGCGCTCCCGACGGTCGTGCTCCGATGGGCGCGCTCCCGACGGTCATGCTCCAACGGGCGTGCTCCGATGGGCGCGCTCCGATGGGCGTGCTCCAATGGGCGCGCTCCCGACGGTCGTGCTCCGATGGGCGCGCTCCCGACGGGCGTGCTCCGACGGGCGTGCTCCGATGGGCGTGCTCCGATGGGCGCGCTCCCGACGGTCGTGCTCCGACGGTCGTGCTCCGACGGTCGTGCTCCGACGGGCGTGCTCCCGACGGGCGTGCTCCGACGGGCGTGCTCCATTGGGCGTGCTCCCAACGGGCGTGGTCCGACGGTCGTGCTCCGACGGGCGTGCTCCCAACGGGCGTGCTCCGATGGGCGTGCTCCGATGGGCATGCTCCCGACGGGCGTGCTCCGACGGGCGTGCTCCGATGGGCGTGCTCCCGATGGGCGTGCTCCGATGGGCGCGCTCCCGACGGGCGTGCTCCGATGGGCGCGCTCCCGACGGGCGTGCTCCGATGGGCGCGCTCCCGACGGGCGTGCTCCGATGGGCGCGCTCCCGATGGGCGTGCTCCAATGGGCATGCTCCCGACGGGCGTGCTCCAATGGGCGCGCTCCCGACGGGCGTGCTCCGATGGGCGTGCTCCAATGGGCGCGCTCCCGACGGTCGTGCTCCGATGGTCGTGCTCCGATGGGCGCACTCACGACGGTCGTGCTCCGACGGGCGTGCTCCGATGGGCGCGCTCCCGACGGTCATGCTCCAATGGGCGTGCTCCGATGGGCGCGCTCCGATGGGCGTGCTCCAATGGGCGCGCTCCCGACGGTCGTGCTCCGATGGGCGCGCTCCCGACGGGCGTGCTCCGATGGGCGTGCTCCAATGGGCGTGCTCCGATGGGTGTGCTCCCGACGGTCGTGCTCCGATGGGCGCGCTCCCGACGGTCGTGCTCCAATGGGCGTGCTCCGATGGGCGCGCTCCCGACGGTCGTGCTCCGACGGGCGTGGTCCAATGGGCATGCTCCCGACGGGCGTGCTCCGATGGGCGTGCTCCCGATGGGCGTGCTCCGATGGGCGTGCTCCGATGGGCGCGCTCCCGACGGGCGTGCTCCAATGGGCGCGCTCCCGACGGGCGTGCTCCGATGGGCGCGCTCCCGACGGGCGTGCTCCGATGGGCGCGCTCCCGATGGGCGTGCTCCAATGGGCATGCTCCCGACGGGCGTGCTCCAATGGGCGCGCTCCCGACGGGCGTGCTCCGATGGCCGTGCTCCAATGGGCGCACTCCCGACGGTTGTGCTCCGATGGTCGTGCTCCGATGGGCGCACTCCCGACGGTCGTGCTCCGACGGGCGTGCTCCAATGGGCATGCTCCGATGGGCGCGCTCCCGACGGTCATGCTCCAATGGGCGTGCTCCGATGGGCGCGCTCCAATGGGCGCGCTCCCGACGGTCGTGCTCCGATGGGCGCGCTCCCGACGGGCGTGCTCCGATGGGCGTGCTCCAATGGGCGTGCTCCGATGGGTGTGCTCCCGACGGTCGTGCTCCGATGGGCGCGCTCCCGACGGTCGTGCTCCAATGGGCGTGCTCCGATGGGCGCGCTCCCGACGGTCGTGCTCCGACGGGCGTGCTCCGATGGGCGCGCTCCCGACGGTCGTGCTCCGATGGGCGTGCTCCCGACGGGCGTGCTCCGACGGGCGTGCTCCGACAGGCGTGCTCCCGACGGGCGTGCTCCATTGGGCGTGCTCCCAACGGGCGTGCTCCATTGGGCGTGCTCCCAACGGGCGTGCTCCGATGGGCGTGCTCCGACGGGCGTGCTCCCAACGGGCGTGCTCCGATGGGCGTGCTCCGACGGGCGTGCTCCCAACGGGCGTACTCCGATGGGCGTGCTCCGATGGGCATGCTCCCGACGGGCGTGCTCCGATGGGCGTGCTCCCGATGGGCGTGCTCCGAAGGGCGTGCTCCGATGGGCGTGCTCCGATGGGCGCGCTCCCGACGGGCGTGCTCCGACGGGCGTGCTCCGATGGGCGCGCTCCCGACGGGCGTGCTCCGATGGGCGCGCTCCCGACGGGCGTGCTCCAATGGGCGTGCTCCCGACGGTCGTGCTCCAATGGTCGTGCTCCGACGGTCGTGATCCGACGGGCATGCTCTGATGGGCGTGCTCCGATGGGCGCGCTCCCGACGGGCGTGCTCCGATGGGCGTGCTCCGATGGGCACGCTCCCGACACTCGTGCTCCAATGGGCGTGCTCCAACGATCGTGCTCCGATGGGCGTGCTCCGATGGGCGCGCTCCCGACGGTCGTGCTCCGATGGGGGCGCTCCCGATGGTCGTGCTCCGATGGGCGCGCTCCCGACGGTCATGCTCCAATGGGCGTGCTCCGATGGGCGCACTCCGATGGGCGTGCTCCAATGGGCGCGCTCCCGACGGTCGTGCTCCGATGGGCGCGCTCCCGACGGGCGTGCTCCGACGGGCGTGCTCCGACGGTCGTGCTCCGACGGGCGTGCTCCCGACGGTCGTGCTCCGATGGGCGCGCTCCCGACGGTCGTGCTCCAATGGGCGTGCTCCGATGGGCGCGCTCCCGACGGTCGTGCTCCGACGGGCGTGGTCCAATGGGCATGCTCCCGACGGGCGTGCTCCGATGGGCGTGCTCCCGATGGGCGTGCTCCGATGGGCGTGCTCCGATGGGCGCGCTCCCGACGGGCGTGCTCCGATGGGCGCGCTCCCGACGGGCGTGCTCCGATGGGCGCGCTCCCGACGGGCGTGCTCCGATGGGCGCGCTCCCGATGGGCGTGCTCCAATGGGCATGCTCCCGACGGGCGTGCTCCAATGGGCGCGCTCCCGACGGGCGTGCTCCGATGGCCGTGCTCCAATGGGCGCGCTCCCGACGGTTGTGCTCCGATGGTCGTGCTCCGATGGGCGCACTCCCGACGGTCGTGCTCCGACGGGCGTGCTCCAATGGGCGTGCTCCGATGGGCGCGCTCCCGACGGTCATGCTCCAATGGGCGTGCTCCGATGGGCGCGCTCCAATGGGCGCGCTCCCGACGGTCGTGCTCCGATGGGCGCGCTCCCGACGGGCGTGCTCCGATGGGCGTGCTCCAATGGGCGTGCTCCGATGGGTGTGCTCCCGACGGTCGTGCTCCGATGGGCGCGCTCCCGACGGTCGTGCTCCAATGGGCGTGCTCCGATGGGCGCGCTCCCGACGGTCGTGCTCCGACGGGCGTGCTCCGATGGGCGCGCTCCCGACGGTCGTGCTCCGATGGGCGTGCTCCCGACGGGCGTGCTCCGACGGGCGTGCTCCGAAAGGGCGTGCTCCGATGGGCGTGCTCCGATGGGCGTGCTCCCGACGGGCGTGCTCCATTGGGCGTGCTCCCAACGGGCGTGCTCCGATGGGCGTGCTCCGACGGGCGTGCTCCCAACGGGCGTGCTCCGATGGGTGTGCTCCGACTGGGCGTGCTCCCAACGGGCGTACTCCGATGGGCGTGCTCCGATGGGCATGCTCCCGACGGGCGTGCTCCGATGGGCGTGCTCCGATGGGCGTGCTCCGAAGGGCGTGCTCCGATGGGCGTGCTCCGATGGGCGCGCTCCCGACGGGCGTGCTCCGACGGGCGTGCTCCGATGGGCGCGCTCCCGACGGGCGTGCTCCGATGGGCGCGCTCCCGACGGGCGTGCTCCAATGGGCGTGCTCCCGACGGTCGTGCTCCAATGGTCGTGCTCCGACGGTCGTGATCCGACGGGCATGCTCTGATGGGCGTGCTCCGATGGGCGCACTCCCGACGGGCGTGCTCCGATGGGCGTGCTCCGATGGGCACGCTCCCGACGCTCGTGCTCCAATGGGCGTGCTCCAACGATCGTGCTCCGATGGGCGTGCTCCGATGGGCGTGCTCCGATGGGCACGCTCCCGACGCTCGTGCTCCAATGGGCGTGCTCCAACGATCGTGCTCCGATGGGCGTGCTCCGATGGGCGCGCTCCCGACGGTCGTGCTCCGATGGGGGCGCTCCCGATGGTCGTGCTCCGATGGGCGCGCTCCCGACGGTCATGCTCCAATGGGCGTGCTCCGATGGGCGCACTCCGATGGGCGTGCTCCAATGGGCGCGCTCCCGACGGTCGTGCTCCGATGGGCGCGCTCCCGACGGTCGTGCTCCGACGGGCGTGCTCCCGACGGGCGTGCTCCGACGGGCGTGCTCCATTGGGCGTGCTCCCAACGGGCGTGGTCCGACGGGCGTGCTCCGACGGGCGTGCTCCCAACGGGCGTGCTCCGATGGGCGTGCTCCGATGGGCATGCTCCCGACGGGCGTGCTCCGACGGGCGTGCTCCGATGGGCGTGCTCCCGATGGGCGTGCTCCGATGGGCGTGCTCCGATGGGCGCGCTCCCGACGGGCGTGCTCCGATGGGCGCGCTCCCGACGGGCGTGCTCCGATGGGCGCGCTCCCGACGGGCGTGCTCCGATGGGCGCGCTCCCGACGGGCGTGCTCCAATGGGCGCGCTCCCGATGGGCGTGCTCCAATGGGCGCGCTCCCGACGGGCGTGCTCCGATGGGCGTGCTCCAAAGAGCGCGCTCCCGACGGTCGTGCTCCGATGGTCGTGCTCCGATGGGCGCACTCACGACGGTCGTGCTCCGACGGGCGTGCTCCGATGGGCGCGCTCCCGACGGTCATGCTCCAATGGGCGTGCTCCGATGGGCGCGCTCCGATGGGCGTGCTCCAATGGGCGCGCTCCCGACGGTCGTGCTCCGATGGGCGCGCTCCCGACGGGCGTGCTCCGATGGGCGTGCTCCAATGGGCGTGCTCCGATGGGTGTGCTCCCGACGGTCGTGCTCCGATGGGCGCGCTCCCGACGGTCGTGCTCCAATGGGCGTGCTCCGATGGGCGCGCTCCCGACGGTCGTGCTCCGACGGGCGTGGTCCGATGGGCATGCTCCCGACGGGCGTGCTCCGATGGGCGTGCTCCCGATGGGCGTGCTCCGATGGGCGTGCTCCGATGGGCGCGCTCCCGACGGGCGTGCTCCAATGGGCGCGCTCCCGACGGGCGTGCTCCGATGGGCGCGCTCCCGACGGTCGTGCTCCAATGGGCGTGCTCCGATGGGCGCGCTCCCGACGGTCGTGCTCCGACGGGCGTGGTCCGATGGGCATGCTCCCGACGGGCGTGCTCCGATGGGCGTGCTCCCGATGGGCGTGCTCCGATGGGCGTGCTCCGACGGGCGTGCTCCGATGGGCGTGCTCCCGATGGGCGTGCTCCGATGGGCGTGCTCCGATGGGCGCGCTCCCGACGGGCGTGCTCCGATGGGCGCGCTCCCGACGGGCGTGCTCCGATGGGCGCGCTCCCGACGGGCGTGCTCCGATGGGCGCGCTCCCGACGGGCGTGCTCCAATGGGCGCGCTCCCGATGGGCGTGCTCCAATGGGCGCGCTCCCGACGGGCGTGCTCCGATGGGCGTGCTCCAAAGAGCGCGCTCCCGACGGTCGTGCTCCGATGGTCGTGCTCCGATGGGCGCACTCACGACGTTCGTGCTCCGACGGGCGTGCTCCGATGGGCGCGCTCCCGACGGTCATGCTCCAATGGGCGTGCTCCGATGGGCGCGCTCCGATGGGCGTGCTCCAATGGGCGCGCTCCCGACGGTCGTGCTCCGATGGGCGCGCTCCCGACGGGCGTGCTCCGATGGGCGTGCTCCAATGGGCGTGCTCCGATGGGTGTGCTCCCGACGGTCGTGCTCCGATGGGCGCGCTCCCGACGGTCGTGCTCCAATGGGCGTGCTCCGATGGGCGCGCTCCCGACGGTCGTGCTCCGACGGGCGTGGTCCGATGGGCATGCTCCCGACGGGCGTGCTCCGATGGGCGTGCTCCCGATGGGCGTGCTCCGATGGGCGTGCTCCGATGGGCGCGCTCCCGACGGGCGTGCTCCAATGGGCGCGCTCCCGACGGGCGTGCTCCGATGGGCGCGCTCCCGACGGTCGTGCTCCAATGGGCGTGCTCCGATGGGCGCGCTCCCGACGGTCGTGCTCCGACGGGCGTGGTCCGATGGGCATGCTCCCGACGGGCGTGCTCCGATGGGCGTGCTCCCGATGGGCGTGCTCCGATGGGCGTGCTCCGATGGGCGTGCTCCGATGGGCGCGCTCCCGACGGGCGTGCTCCAATGGGCACGCTCCCGACGGGCGTGCTCCGATGGGCGCGCTCCCGACGGGCGTGCTCCGATGGGCGCGCTCCCTTTGGGCGTGCTCCAATGGGCATGCTCCCGACGGGCGTGCTCCAATGGGCGCGCTCCCGACGGGCGTGCTCCGATGGGCGTGCTCCGATGGGCGCGCTCCCGACGGTCGTGCTCCGATGGGCGCGCTCCCGACGGGCGTGCTCCGATGGGCGTGCTCCAATGGGCGTGCTCCGATGGGTGTGCTCCCGACGGTCGTGCTCCGATGGGCGCGCTCCCGACGGTCGTGCTCCAATGGGCGTGCTCCGATGGGCGCGCTCCCGACGGTCGTGCTCCGACGGGCGTGGTCCGATGGGCATGCTCCCGACGGGCGTGCTCCGATGGGCGTGCTCCCGATGGGCGTGCTCCGATGGGCGTGCTCCGATGGGCGCGCTCCCGACGGGCGTGCTCCAATGGGCACGCTCCCGACGGGCGTGCTCCAATGGGCGCGCTCCCGACGGGCGTGCTCCGATGGGCGCGCTCCCTTTGGGCGTGCTCCAATGGGCATGCTCCCGACGGGCGTGCTCCAATGGGCGCGCTCCCGACGGGCGTGCTCCGATGGGCGTGCTCCGATGGGCGCGCTCCCGACGGTCGTGCTCCGACGGGCGTGCTCCGATGGGCGCGCTCCCGACGGTCGTGCTCCGACGGGCGTGCTCCCGACGGGCGTGCTCCGACGGGCGTGCTCCGACAGGCGTGCTCCCGACGGGCGTGCTCCATTGGGCGTGCTCCCAACGGGCGTGCTCCGATAGGCGCACCCCCGACGGTCGTGCTCCGATGGTCGTGCTCCGACGGTCGTGCTCCGACGGTCGTGCACCAATGGGCGTGCTCCGACGGTCGTGATCCGACGGGCGTGCTCTGATGGGCGTGCTCCGATGGGCGCGCTCCCGACGGTCGTGCTCCGATGGGCGTGCTCCGACGGGCGCGCTCCCGACGGTCGTGCTACGATGGGCGCGCTCCCAACGGTCGTGCTCCATTAGGCGTGCTCCGATGGGCACGCTCCCGACGCTCGTGCTCCGACGGTCGTGCTCCGACGGGCGTGCTCCAATGGGCGCGCTCCCGACGGGCGTGCTCCGATGGGCGTGCTCCCGACGGGCGTGCTCCAATGGGCGCGCTCCCGACGGGCGTGCTCAGATGGGCGTGCTCCGATGGGCGCGCTCCCGACGGGCGTGCTCCAATGGGCGCGCTCCCAACGGGCGTGCTCCGATGGGCATGCTCCGACGGGCGTGCTCCAATGGGCGCGCTCCCAACGGGCGTGCTCCGACGGGCGTGCTCCGACGGGTGTGCTCCGATGGGCGTGCTCTCTGAGACATCTGATGCTCCGCAGCTGCTGTAATGAAAATAGGAAACTTGCCATTTTGGACTGACAGTAAATTAACTGTGCTCAAAGAACTTGGATAATTGTGTTTAGTTCATTAAGGGGTAAAAATTCAGTTGGTTGCGCCTCCCGTTAGCGCCTTAAGAGGGCGCTAATGGGGCGCAAAGCCGCTAACGCCCGGGCGCAGCGATGTTTGCGCCGCTCGGGAACTTAACTAGACATTGTGCGGCGGCGCTAAACTTTACCGCTGCGACCACCTGCGCGCGCAGATTGTGACGTCATTCCATTGTGCAACGCCCTTGTGGCGCCCCGGAGCGGAAATTGAGTGGCGCCCCCTGCCTTACCGCCTGACGCTAGCAACGACAGGTTGAGGGGAGCGTTCTGCAGTCATGAAGGGAAAGGGGGAGCGCTATTTAAAGGTGACCGCTTCCTGCCTTTTATTGTTGGTGCCATTTTTGAACTACGCATTCTGAGAGAGAGAGGGAGAGACTTCTGGAGAGATTCAACGTTGTGTGAAGGAGTTTTGGGTACTGAGCAGCACTTTGCAGGTTCATTTTGATTTGCCATTCCTTGTATCGATTTAGCAGAGACTGTGGGAGCTGCACTCTGAGCTCTTTGCCTGGTACTCTCCATTGTTCTTTCCAGCACATTTGATGTGCAAGTCTCTCCAGGCCGAGATTCAAGGCTGCAATGAACAGGATGTGGATGGAAAGCAAGATTAACCATCCCCTTTAAGAACTGGCCCGTGCCATTGTGTGTGTGTTCCATTGCTGACTGACATTACATGAGCTTCGCCAGCGCTCTGAGTTAGCGCCTCACTCCTTGGCCTTTGCGCCTTAAGACAGGTGTGCAGCGCCTGATTTAGCGCTCCACTCACCTCCCGGGGCGGTAAAAGTGAAGTTTCCAGTCAGTGGCGATAATTAGCGCCAGGCGCTAATATTTGCGTCCAGACGATATTTGCGCCCCAAATGGGGCGCGACCTAATTTTTCCCCCAAAGTGTCAAGTTGTCTACTTACAAATGGACTGAGGCGAGAGACAATAGCAGGCCCTTGTCTGCAGGTAGCTTTCACAGACCTGTGTATCCATGGGGTGCGTTAAAGTCTAATCAAAGTTTATTAATGAGGGTTGATCCTGTACATCCAGCAAGGAGATAATACCTGACGGGGGTGGAGGTCAGAGGTCGAGCTGTAACATGGCCTCCAGATCCCCCAGCATCAGAGGGAGCAGTGTTACCTACAGCCCTTAGCTGTGCCATTGTCAACCATTTGTCAACTTCTGGATCACCAGAACTTGTCCTTCTATCGCAGACTGGGAATGTGAAACTTTGTAACGTTACACACAGCTCCAGGAGCAGGTGTCACGGAATGTTTACCCTATAGAGAAGAGGCATTTATCCCAATAGAATGGACTGGATTCAAATCCTGGCCACGGAGGTGAAACCCAGAGCACTGCCCAGTACCCACCCCTAACCAATTGTTATGAAGTGTTTACTTTTTCCCCGTTTCCTCTCCTTGTCTCCCTGCTTGACGCACAATTTCCTGGATGGCGGTGGGGCTGTGGAGGTTTGGGGAGAAGGTCAGAGGGCATTCATTACTGCTGCTATTTTCCATCAACACAGACAGGAGGAGCTAACACTTCTCTCCCTTTCAAACTCTTTACAGTCTGAACAAAGAGATTTGACCGGATTAGCAACCAGGCATATAAGCTTAAAATAACAGACATTTCCCCAGCTGACTGTAGGTTTAGTGATGAGAGGTCAGGAGCTCCAATAAAATGCAATCTTCCTTCACCAGAATATCACATCATCTCACACAACAAACTCACGCAATGAAACCTCCGAGTTTGAACTTAACACCATTTACTCTTGATATTATGCATGTAAATTAAATTAGAAATAAGAAGCAAACGTTCTGTAAAAGTACAGGAATCGCATCAGTGCCTGAAGGAGCCAGGTACATGGTACATACTCATGTGACTCGGCCAACGTTGTCTACCTCATACGTTGCAGGAAAGAATGCACCGCGGCATGGTACATCGGCGAGACCATGCAGACACTGAGACAACGTATGAACGAGCACCGCGCAACAATCACCAGGCAGGATTGTTACCTCCCAGTCGGGGAAACACTTCAGCAGTCAAGGACATTCAGCCTCGGATCTGCGGGTAAGCGTTCTCCAAGGCAACCTTAGGAACACACGACAGCGCAAAATCATCGAGCAGAAACTGATAGCCAAGTTCCGCACTCATGAAGACGGTCTCAACCGGGATCTTGGGTTTATGTCACGATACATGACGTGATCCGGACTCGAGTCGTCGTTGGCTTGTTCACAGATGTGATTCCCAGTAAAAAAGTAAAAAATTTTACAGCTTATCGTTTTACATACAGACGGCAGCTTTTGACATGTTAGACCCCCTGCGACTCCATCTCATTGTCTCAGTTGTATCTTGCTATGCCTTTGATGTGGTACCTTCCTGGCTGACCTGATTAACTTTATCACACCTCGGCAGATAGTCAGGATGATTTAATTTAGTTGTCTGCAATTGTAAGGTACACATGCATTGTTCTCTATCTATATATGCTTTGTCGAGTCTGTATTTCTTTACTACTTCACCTGAGGAAGGGGCGATCGATAGCTCCGAAAGCTTGTGATTTCAAATAAAACTGTTGGACTATAACCTGGTGTTGTGCGACCTCTCAATTTTGAAGGAGAATCGACAGGGATCTGATGGCGGGGCTGCCTGGACGTGTTAACCGTTCTCTCGTACAGATGCTGACTGCCTTGCTGTTTATTTGCTGTTTTTTCTGTTTAGGTGAAAAGAAGCAATTACAATGAAATTCTAGAAAATTAAACTATGATAAAATTGACAGTGTAGTTTAGTACGGCTTTAGGCACAGCAGGAGTCAGCTTTGGCTCAGTGATAGCATTCCCACCTCGGAGTCGGAAGGTGATGGGTTCGAGTGCCCACTCCCCACAGTCTAGTCGAGAATTCCAGTCTCTGATAACTGGGTTCATATCCAGCGGGATACTCAACAACAACACAACAACTTGCATTTATATAGCGCCTTTAATGCAGTAAAACGTCGCAGAGCTTCACAGGAGCGGTTATCAAACAGAATTTGACACCGAGCCACATAAGGGGATATTAGGACAGGTGACCAAAAGCTTGGCCAAACAGTTAGGTTTTAAGGAGCGTCTTAAAGGAAAGCAGAGAGGTTTAGAGAGGGAATTCCAGAGCTTATGGTCCAGGCAGCTGAAGGCACGGCCGCCAATGGTGGAGCGATTAAAATCGGTGATGCGCAAGAGGCCAGAGTTGGAAGAGCACAGAGATCTCGGAGGGTTGTGGGGCTGGAGCAGGTTACAGAGATAGAGAGGGGCGAGGCCATGGAGGGATTTGAACACAAGGATGAGAATTTTAAAATCGAGGCGTTGCGGGATCAGGAGCCAGTGTAGGTCAGCGAGCACAGGGGTGATGGGTGAACGGGACTTGGTGCGAGTTAGGACACGGGGCAGCAGAGTTTTGGATGAGCTGAAGTTTATGGAGGGTGGAAGATGGGAGGCCGGCCAGGAGAGTGTTGGAATAGTCGGGGCGGAGACGGCTGATGTTACAGAGGTGGAAGAAGGCGGTCTTGGTGATGTAAGCAGGCAGTTTAAAAAATGTTATTTATAACAGTTTTCCCCTTGCGCCCAATGGTAGTGGAATGGTGACCCCTCATTGCATCTAGCCGGTTCTCTTGGGAGGGAGTTGTGAGTCAGCGACTGTGTTACAGAAACAGCCCAGAGTGAGATCAGCTGGGTGTGAAGCAGTGGAAGTAATGGGCTGCCACTGGGCCTGCAAGAGAAGACAAAACCTGCGCGTTTTGTTAACAGACTTGTCAATGCTGGACCCAATCACAAAGCACACAGTTACATGATGTATGCTCTATCAAAGCAGTGTTTGGCTCCTTTAGCAGCAGATCAGTAGTTTATAGTGCAGTATAATTTATAGTGCAGTATAATTTATATTGCCGTATAATTTATATTGCCGTATAATTTATAGTGCAGTATAATTTATATTGCCGTATAATTTATAGTGCAGTATAATTTATAGTATTGCAGTATAATTTATAGTATTGCAGTATAATTTATATTGCAGCATAATTTATAGTGCAGTATAATTTATATTGCAGCATAATTTATAGTGCAGTATAATTTATAGTGCAGTATAATTTATAGTGCAGTATAATTTATAGTGCAGTATAATTTATAGTATTGCAGTATAATTTATAGTGCAGTATAATTTATAGTGCAGTATAATTTATAGTGGAGCATAATTTATAGTGCAGTATAATTTATACTACTGCAGTATAATTTATAGTGCAGTATAATTTATAGTGCAGTATAATTTATATTGCCGTATAATTTATAGTGCAGCATAGTTTATAGTATTGCAGCATAGTTTATAGTGCAGCATAATTTATATTGCAGCATAATTTATAGTGCAGTATAATTTATAGTGCAGTATAATTTATAGTGCAGTATAATTTATATTGCAGCATAGTTTATAGTGCAGCATAATTTATATTGCAGCATAATTTATAGTGCAGTATAATTTATAGTGCAGTATAATTTATAGTGCAGTATAATTTATAGTGCAGTATAATTTATAGTGCAGTATAATTTATAGTATTGCAGTATAATTTATAGTGCAGTATAATTTATAGTGCAGTATAATTTATAGTGCAGTATAATTTATAGTGCAGCATAATTTATAGTATTGCAGTATAATTTATAGTGCAGTATAATTTATAGGGCAGTATAATTTATAGTGCAGCATAATTTATAGTGCAGTATAATTTATAGTATTGCAGTATAATTTATAGTGCAGCATAATTTATAGTGCAGTATAATTTATAGTGCAGTATAATTTATATTGCCGTATAATTTATAGTGCAGTATAATTTATAGTATTGCAGTATAATTTATAGTATTGCAGTATAATTTATATTGCAGCATAATTTATAGTGCAGTATAATTTATATTGCAGCATAATTTATAGTGCAGTATAATTTATAGTGCAGTATAATTTATAGTGCAGTATAATTTATAGTGCAGTATTACTTTATAGTGCAGTATAATTTATAGTATTGCAGTATAATTTATAGTGCAGTATAATTTATAGTGCAGTATAATTTATAGTGGAGCATAATTTATAGTGCAGTATAATTTATAGTGCAGTATAATTTATAGTACTGCAGTATAATTTAAAGTGCAGTATAATTTATAGTGCAGTATAATTTATAGTGCAGTATAATTTATATTGCCGTATAATTTATAGTGCAGCATAGTTTATAGTATTGCAGCATAGTTTATAGTGCAGCATAATTTATATTGCAGCATAATTTATAGTGCAGTATAATTTATAGTGCAGTATAATTTATAGTGCAGTATAATTTATATTGCAGCATAGTTTATAGTGCAGCATAATTTATATTGCAGCATAATTTATAGTGCAGTATAATTTATAGTGCAGTATAATTTATAGTATTGCAGCATAATTTATAGTATTGCAGTATAATTTATAGTGCAGTATAATTTATAGTATTGCAGCATAATTTATAGTATTGCAGCATAATTTATAGTGCAGTATAATTTATAGTGCAGTATAATTTATAGTGCAGTATAATTTATAGTGCAGTATAATTTATAGTATTGCAGTATAATTTATAGTGCAGCATAATTTATAGTGCAGTATAATTTATAGTGCAGTATAATTTATAGTGCAGCATAATTTATAGTATTGCAGTATAATTTATAGTGCAGTATAATTTATAGTGCAGTATAATTTATAGTGCAGCATAATTTATAGTGCAGTATAATTTATAGTATTGCAGTATAATTTATAGTGCAGCATAATTTATAGTGCAGTATAATTTATAGTGCAGTATAATTTATAGTGCAGTATAATTTAAAATGCAGTATAATTTATAGTGCAGTATAATTTATAGTGCAGCATAATTTATATTGCAGCATAATTTATAGTGCAGTATAATTTATAGTGCAGTATAATTTATAGTGCAGTATAATTTATAGTATTGCAGTATAATTTATAGTGCAGCATAATTTATAGTGCAGTATAATTTATAGTGCAGTATAATTTATAGTGCAGCATAATTTATGGTGCAGTATAATTTAAAATGCAGTATAATTTATAGTGCAGTATAATTTATAGTGCAGCATAATTTATATTGCAGCATAATTTATAGTGCAGTATAATTTATAGTGCAGTATAATTTATAGTGCAGCATAATTTATATTGCAGCATAATTTATAGTGCAGTATAATTTATAGTGCAGTATAATTTATAGTGCAGCATAATTTATAGTGCAGTATAATTTATAGTGCAGTATAATTTATAGTGCAGCATAATTTATATTGCAGCATAATTTATAGTGCAGTATAATTTATAGTGCAGTATAATTTATAGTGCAGTATAATTTATATTGCAGCATAGTTTATAGTGCAGTATAATTTATATTGCAGTATAATTTATAGTGCAGTATAATTTATAGTGCAGTATAATTTATAGTGCAGTATAATTTATAGTGCAGTATAATTTATAGTGCAGTATAATTTATATTGCAGCATAATTTATAGTGCAGTATAATTTATAGTGCAGTATAATTTATAGTGCAGTATAATTTATAGTGCAGTATAATTTATAGTGCAGTATAATTTATATTGCAGCATAGTTTATAGTGCAGTATAATTTATATTGCAGCATAGTTTATAGTGCAGTATAATTTATAGTGCAGTTATAATTTATAGTGCAGTATAATTTATAGTGCAGATAATTATAGTATTGCAGCATAATTTATAGTGCAGTATAATGTATAGTGCAGCATAATTTATAGTGCAGTATAATTTATAGTGCAGTATAATTTATAGTGCAGTATAATTTATAGTGCAGTATAATTTATAGTGCAGAATAATTTATAGTGCAGCATAATTTATATTGCAGCATAATTTATAGTGCAGATAATTTTATAGTGCAGTATAATTTATAGTGCAGTCATAAGTTATATATTGCAGATATAATTTATAGTGCAGTATAATTTATAGTGCAGCATAATTTATAGTTGCCGTATAATTTATAGTGCAGTATAATTTATAGTGCAGTATAATTATAGTATTGCAGCATAATTTATAGTGCAGTATAATTTATAGTGCAGTATAATTTATAGTGCAGTATAATTTATAGTGCAGTATAATTTATAGTGCAGTATAATTTATAGTGCCAAGTATAATTTATAGTGCAGTATAATTTATAGGGCAGTATAATTTATAGTGCAGTATAATTTATAGTGCAGCATAATTTATAGTATTGCAGTATAATTTATAGTGCAGTATAATTTATAGTGCAGTATAATTTATAGTATTGCAGTATAATTTATAGTGCAGTATAATTTATAGTGCAGTATAATTTATAGTGCAGTATAATTTATAGTGCAGCATAATTTATAGTATTGCAGTATAATTTATAGTGCAGTATAATTTATAGTGCAGTATAATTTATAGTGCAGTATAATTTATAGTGCAGCATAATTTATAGTATTGCAGTATAATTTATAGTGCAGTATAATTTATAGTGCAGCATAATTTATAGTATTGCAGTATAATTTATAGTGCAGTATAATTTATAGTGCAGCATAATTTATAGTATTGCAGTATAATTTATAGTGCAGTATAATTTATAGTGCAGTATAATTTATAGTGCAGTATAATTTATAGTGCAGCATAATTTATAGTATTGCAGTATAATTTATAGTGCAGTATAATTTATAGTGCAGTATAATTTATAGTGCAGTATAATTTATAGTGCAGTATAATTTATAGTGCAGTATAATTTATAGTGCAGTATAATTTATAGTGCAGTATAATTTATAGTATTGCAGCTTAATTTATTGTGCAGTATAATTTATAGTGCAGCATAATTTATAGTGCAGTATAATTTATAGTGCAGTATAATTTATAGTATTGCAGCATAATTTATAGTGCAGTATAATTTATAGTGCAGTATAATTTATAGTGCAGTATAATTTATAGTGCAGTATAATTTATAGTGCAGTATAATTTATACTGCAGTATAATTTATAGTGCAGTATAATTTATAGTGCAGCATAATTTATAGTGCAGTATAATTTATAGTGCAGCATAATTTATAGTGCAGTATAATTTATAGTGCAGTATAATTTATAGTTGCAGTTAATTTATAGTGCAGTATAATTTATAGTGCAGCATAATTTATAGTGCAGTATAATTTATAGTATTGCAGCATAATTTATAGTGCAGTATAATTTATAGTGCAGTATAATTTATAGTGCAGTATAATTTATAGTGCAGTATAATTTATAGTGCAGTATAATTTATAGTGGAGCATAATTTATAGTGCAGTATAATTTATAGTGCAGTATAATTTATAGTATTGCAGTATAATTTATAGTGCAGTATAATTTATAGTGCAGTATAATTTATAGTATTGCAGTATAATTTATAGTGCAGTATAATTTATATTGCCGTATAATTTATAGTGCAGTATAATTTATATTGCCGTATAATTTATAGTGCAGTATAATTTATAGTATTGCAGTATAATTTATAGTATTGCAGTATAATTTATATTGCAGCATAATTTATAGTGCAGTATAATTTATATTGCAGCATAATTTATAGTGCAGTATAATTTATAGTGCAGTATAATTTATAGTATTGCAGTATAATTTATAGTGCAGTATAATTTATAGTGCAGTATAATTTATAGTGCAGCATAATTTATAGTATTGCAGTATAATTTATAGTGCAGTATAATTTATAGTGCAGTATAATTTATAGTGCAGTATAATTTATAGTGCAGCATAATTTATAGTGCAGTATAATTTATAGTGCAGTATAATTTATAGTGCAGTATAATTTATAGTATTGCAGTATAATTTATAGTGCAGTATAATTTATAGTGCAGTATAATTTATATTGCAGCATAATTTATAGTGCAGTATAATTTATAGTGCAGTATAATTTATAGTGCAGTATAATTTATAGTGCAGCATAATTTATAGTATTGCAGTATAATTTATAGTGCAGTATAATTTATAGTGCAGTATAATTTATAGTGCAGCATAGTTTATAGTATTGCAGCATAGTTTATAGTGCAGCATAATTTATATTGCAGCATAATTTATAGTGCAGTATAATTTATAGTGCAGTATAATTTATAGTGCAGTATAATTTATATTGCAGCATAGTTTATAGTGCAGCATAATTTATAGTGCAGTATAATTTATAGTGCAGTATAATATAGGCAAATTTATAGTTAGGCAGCATAAATTATAGTGCAGTATAATTTATAGTGCATTATAATTTATGGATTGCAGCATAATTTAAGTATTGCAGCATAATTATAGTGCAGTATAATTATAGTGCAGTAATAATTTATAGTGCAGTAATTTTATAGTGCAGTATCATAGTTATAGTGCTGTCATAATTTATAGTATTGCAGCTATAATATATAGTGCAGTATAATTTATAGTGCAGTATAATTTAGGTGTGCAGTAGAATTTATAGTGCAGCATAATTTATGACTGCAGTATAATATATAGTGCTGTATAATTTATAGGGCAGCTATCTATTTATAGTGCAGCATAATTTATAGGGCAGTATTAATAATAGTATTGCAGTATATATATAGTGCAGCATAATTTATAGTGCAGTATAATTTATAGTGCAGTATATTTATAGTGCAGCTTAATTTATATATTGCAGTATAATTTTATAGTGCAGTAATAATTTATAGTGCAGCATATTTTATATTGCAGATATTTTATAGTGCAGTATAATTTATAGTGCAGTAAATTTTAGTGCAGTATAATTTATAGGTGCAGCTATAATTTATAGTATTGCAGCATAATTTATAGTGCAGTATAATTTATAGTGCAGTATAATTTATAGTGCATCATAATTTATAGTATTGCAGTATAATTTATAGTGCAGTATAATTTATAGTGCAGCATAATTTATAGTGCAGTATAATTTATAGTGCAGTATAATTTATATTGCAGTATAATTTATAGTATTGCAGCTAATTTATTGTGCAGTATAATTTATAGTGCAGTATAATTTATAGTGCAGTATAATTTATAGTGCAGTATAATTTATAGTGCAGTATAATTTATAGTGCAGTATAATTTATAGTATTGCAGCTTAATTTATAGTGCAGTATAATTTATAGTGCAGTATAATTTATAGTATTGCAGCATAATTTATAGTGCAGTATAATTTATAGTGCAGTATAATTTATAGTGCAGTATAATTTATAGTGCAGTATAATTTATAGTATTGCAGCTTAATTTATTGTGCAGTATAATTTATAGTGCAGCTTAATTTATTGTGCAGTATAATTTATAGTGCAGTATAATTTATAGTGCAGTATAATTTATAGTATTGCAGTATAATTTATAGTGCAGTATAATTTATAGTGCAGTATAATTTATAGTGCAGTATAATTTATGAGTGCAGTATAATTTATAGTGCAGTATAATTTATAGTTGCAGTATAATTTATAGTGCAGTATAATTTATAGTGCAGTATAATTTATAGTGCAGTATAATTTATAGTATTGCAGTATAATTTATAGTGCAGTATAATTTATAGTGCAGTATATTTATAGTATTGCAGTATAATTTATAGTGCAGTATAATTTATAGTGCAGTATAATTTATAGTGCAGTATAATTTATATTGCCGTATAATTTATAGTGCAGTATAAGTTATAGTATTGCAGATAATTTATAGTATTGCAGTATAATTTATAGTGCAGTATAATTTATAGTGCAGTATAATTTATATTGCAGCATAATTTATAGTGCAGTATATTTATAGTGCAGTATAATTTATAGGGCAGTATAATTTATAGTGCAGCATAATTTATAGTAGCAGTAATTTTATAGTATGCAGGCTATAATTTATAGTGCAGTATAATTTATAGTGCAGTATAATTTATAGTGCCGTATAATTTATAGTGCAGTATAATTTATATTGCAGTATAATTTATAGTGCAGTATAATTTATAGTATTGCAGTATAATTTATAGTATTGCAGTATAATTTATATTGCAGCATAATTTATAGTGCAGTATAATTTATATTGCAGCATAATTTAAGTAGTGCAGTATAATTTATAGTGCAGTATAATTTATAGTGCAGATAATTTATAGTATTGCAGTATAATTTATAGTGCAGTATAATTTATAGTTTGCAGTATAATTTATAGTGCAGTATAATTTAAGTGCAGTATAATTTATATTGCAGCATAATTTATAGTGCAGTATAATTTATAGTGCAGTATAATTTATAGTGCAGTATAATTTATAGTGCAGCATAGTTTATAGTATTGCAGCATAGTTTATAGTGCAGCATAATTTATATTGCAGCATAATTTATAGTGCAGTATAATTTATAGTGCAGTATAATTTATAGTGCAGTATAATTTATAGTATTGCAGCATAATTTATAGTATTGCAGTATAATTTATAGTGCAGTATAATTTATAGTATTGCAGCATAATTTATAGTATTGCAGTATAATTTATAGTGCATTATAATTTATAGTATTGCAGCATAATTTATAGTATTGCAGCATAATTTATAGTGCAGTATAATTTATAGTGCAGTATAATTTATAGTGCAGCATAATTTATAGTGCAGTATAATTTATAGTGCAGCATAATTTATAGTGCAGTATAATTTATAGTGCAGTATAATTTATAGTGCAGTATAATTTATAGTATTGCAGTATAATTTATAGTGCAGTATAATTTATAGTGCAGTATAATTTATAGTGCAGTATAATTTATAGTATTGCAGTATAATTTATAGTGCAGCATAATTTATAGTGCAGTATAATTTATAGTGCAGTATAATTTATAGTGCAGCATAATTTATAGTATTGCAGTATAATTTATAGTGCAGTATAATTTATAGGGCAGTATAATTTATAGTGCAGCATAATTTATAGTGCAGTATAATTTATAGTATTGCAGTATAATTTATAGTGCAGCATAATTTATAGTGCAGTATAATTTATAGTGCAGTATAATTTATATTGCCGTATAATTTATAGTGCAGTATAATTTATAGTATTGCAGTATAATTTATAGTATTGCAGTATAATTTATATTGCAGCATAATTTATAGTGCAGTATAATTTATATTGCAGCATAATTTATAGTGCAGTATAATTTATAGTGCAGTATAATTTATAGTGCAGTATAATTTATAGTGCAGTATAATTTATAGTGCAGTATAATTTATAGTATTGCAGTATAATTTATAGTGCAGTATAATTTATAGTGCAGTATAATTTATAGTGGAGCATAATTTATAGTGCAGTATAATTTATAGTGCAGTATAATTTATAGTTGCAGTATAATTTATAGTGCAGTATAATTTATAGTGCAGTATAATTTATAGTGCAGTATAATTTATAGTGCAGTATAATTTATAGTGCAGCATAATTTATAGTATTGCAGTATAATTTATAGTGCAGTATAATTTATAGTGCAGCATAATTTATAAGTGCAGAATAATTTATAGTGCAGTATAATTTATAGTGCAGTATAATTTATAGTGCAGTATAATTTATAGTGCAGTATAATTATAGTGCAGCATAATTTATAGTGCAGTATAATTTATAGTGCAGTAATAATTTAGTAGTGCAGCATAATTTATAGTATTGCAGTATAATTTATAGTGCAGTATAATTTATAGTGCAGTATAATTTATAGTGCAGCATAATTTATAGTGCAGTATAATTTATAGTGCAGTATAATTTATAGTGCAGTATAATTTATAGTGCAGTATAATTTATAGTGCAGTATAATTTATAGTATTGCAGTATAATTTATAGTGCAGCATAATTTATAGTGCAGTATAATTTATAGTGCAGTATAATTTATAGTGCAGCATAATTTATAGTATTGCAGTATAATTTATAGTGCAGTATAATTTATAGGGCAGTATAATTTATAGTGCAGCATAATTTATAGTGCAGTATAATTTATAGTATTGCAGTATAATTTATAGTGCAGCATAATTTATAGTGCAGTATAATTTATAGTGCAGTATAATTTATAGTGCAGTATAATTTAAAATGCAGTATAATTTATAGTGCAGTATAATTTATAGTGCAGCATAATTTATATTGCAGCATAATTTATAGTGCAGTATAATTTATAGTGCAGTATAATTTATAGTGCAGTATAATTTATAGTATTGCAGTATAATTTATAGTGCAGCATAATTTATAGTGCAGTATAATTTATAGTGCAGTATAATTTATAGTGCAGCATAATTTATGGTGCAGTATAATTTAAAATGCAGTATAATTTATAGTGCAGTATAATTATAGTGCAGCATAATTTATATTGCAGCATAATTTATAGTGCAGTATAATTTATAGTGCAGTATAATTTATAGTGCAGCATAATTTATATTGCAGCATAATTTATAGTGCAGTATAATTTATAGTGCAGTATAATTTATAGTGCAGCATAATTTATAGTGCAGTATAATTTATAGTGCAGTATAATTTATAGTGCAGCATAATTTATATTGCAGCATAATTTATAGTGCAGTATAATTTATAGTGCAGTATAATTTATAGTGCAGTATAATTTATATTGCAGCATAGTTTATAGTGCAGTATAATTTATATTGCAGTAATATTTTATAGTGCAGTATAATTTAATAGATGCAGTATAATTTATAGTGCAGTATAATTTATAGTGCAGTATAATTTATATTGCAGCATAGTTATAGTGCAGTATAATTTATAGTGCAGTATAATTTATATTGCAGCATAATTTTATATGGCAGCATAATTTATAGTGCAGGTATAATTTTTAGTGCAGTATAAATTTCTAGTGCAGCTTAATTTATATTGCAGCATAATTATAGTGCAGTATAATTTATAGTGCAGTATAATTTATAGTGCAGTATAATTTATATTGCAGCATAGTTTATAGTGCAGCATAATTTATATTGCAGCATAATTTATAGTGCAGTATAATTTATAGTGCAGTATAATTTATAGTGCAGTATAATTTATATTGCAGCATAATTTATACTGCAGTATAATTTATAGTGCAGTATAATTTATAGTGCAGCATAATTTATATTGCAGCATAATTTATAGTGCAGTATAATTTATAGTGCAGTATAATTTATAGTGCAGCATAATTTATAGTGCAGTATAATTTATAGTGCAGTATAATTTATAGTGCAGCATAATTTATAGTATTGCAGTATAATTTATAGTGCAGTATAATTTATAGTGCAGTATAATTTATAGTATTGCAGTATAATTTATAGTGCAGTATAATTTATAGTGCAGTATAATATATAGTGCAGTATAATTTATAGTGCAGCATAATTTATAGTATTGCAGTATAATTTATAGTGCAGTATAATTTATAGTGCAGTATAATTTATAGTGCAGTATAATTTATAGTGCAGCATAATTTATAGTATTGCAGTATAATTTATAGTGCAGTATAATTTATAGTGCAGCATAATTTATAGTATTACAGTATAATTTATAGTGCAGTATAATTTATAGTGCAGCATAATTTATAGTATTGCAGTATAATTTATAGTGCAGTATAATTTACAGTGCAGTATAATTTATAGTGCAATATAATTTATAGTGCAGCATAATTTATAGTATTGCAGTATAATTTATAGTGCAGTATAATTTATAGTGCAGTATAATTTATAGTGCAGTATAATTTATAGTGCAGCATAATTTATAGTGCAGTATAATTTATAGTGCAGTATAATTTATAGTGCAGTATAATTTATAGTATTGCAGCTTAATTTATTGTGCAGTATAATTTATAGTGCAGCATAATTTATAGTGCAGTATAATTTATAGTGCAGTATAATTTATAGTATTGCAGCATAATTTATAGTGCAGTATAATTTATAGTGCAGTATAATTTACAGTGCAGTATAATTTATAGTGCAGTATAATTTATAGTGCAGTATAATTTATACTGCAGTATAATTTATAGTGCAGTATAATTTATAGTGGAGCATAATTTATAGTGCAGTATAATTTATAGTGCAGCATAATTTACAGTGCAGTATAATTTATAGTGCAGTATAATTTATAGTATTGCAGCTTAATTTATTGTGCAGTATAATTTATAGTGCAGCATAATTTATAGTGCAGTATAATTTATAGTATTGCAGCATAATTTATAGTGCAGTATAATTTATAGTGCAGTATAATTTATAGTGCAGTATAATTTATAGTGCAGTATAATTTATAGTGCAGTATAATTTATAGTGGAGCATAATTTATAGTGCAGTATAATTTATAGTGCAGTATAATTTATAGTATTGCAGTATAATTTATAGTGCAGTATAATTTATAGTGCAGTATAATTTATAGTATTGCAGTATAATTTATAGTGCAGTATAATTTATATTGCCGTATAATTTATTAGTGCAGTATAATTTATATTGCCGTATAATTTATAGTGCAGTATAATTTATAGTATTGCAGTATATATTTATAGTATTGCAGTATAATTTATATTGCAGCATAATTTATAGTGCAGTATAATTTATATTGCAGCATAATTTATAGTGCAGTATAATTTATAGTGCAGTATAATTTATAGTATTGCAGTATAATTTATAGTGCAGTATAATTTATAGTGCAGTAAAATTTATAGTGCAGCATAATTTATAGTATTGCAGTATAATTTATAGTGCAGTATAATTTATAGTGCAGTATAATTTATAGTGCAGTATAATTTATAGTGCAGCATAATTTATAGTGCAGTATAATTTATAGTGCAGTATAGTTTATAGTGCAGTATAATTTATAGTATTGCAGTATAATTTATAGTGCAGTATAATTTATAGTGCAGTATAATTTATATTGCAGCATAATTTATAGTGCAGTATAATTTATAGTGCAGTATAATTTATAGTGCAGTATAATTTATAGTGCAGCATAATTTATAGTATTGCAGTATAATTTATAGTGCAGTATAATTTATAGTGCAGTATAATTTATAGTGCAGCATAGTTTATAGTATTGCAGCATAGTTTATAGTGCAGCATAATTTATATTGCAGCATAATTTATAGTGCAGTATAATTTATAGTGCAGTATAATTTATAGTGCAGTATAATTTATATTGCAGCATAGTTTATAGTGCAGCATAATTTATATTGCAGCATAATTTATAGTGCAGTATAATTTATAGTGCAGCATAATTTATAGTATTGCAGTATAATTTATATTGCAGTATAATTTATAGTGCAGCATAATTTATAGTGCAGCATAATTTATAGTGCAGTATAATTTATAGTGCAGTATAATGTATAGTGCAGCATAATTTATAGTATTGCAGTATAATTTATAGTGCAGTATAATTTACAGTGCAGTATAATTTATACTGCAATATAATTTATAGTGCAGCATAATTTATAGTATTGCAGTATAATTTATAGTGCAGTATAATTTATAGTGCAGTATAATTTATAGTGCAGTATAATTTATAGTGCAGCATAATTTATAGTATTGCAGCATAATTTATAGTGCAGTATAATTTATAGTGCAGCATAATTTATAGTGCAGTATAATTTATAGTGCAGTATAATTTATAGTGCAGTATAATTTATAGTGCAGTATAATTTATATTGCAGTATAATTTATAGTGCAGCATAATTTATAGTATTGCAGCATAATTTATAGTGCAGTATAATTTATAGTGCAGTATAATTTATAGTGCATCATAATTTATAGTATTGCAGTATAATTTATAGTGCAGTATAATTTATAGTGCAGCATAATTTATAGTGCAGTATAATTTATAGTGCAGTATAATTTATATTGCAGTATAATTTATAGTATTGCAGCTTAATTTATTGTGCAGTATAATTTATAGTGCAGTATAATTTATAGTGCAGTATAATTTATAGTGCATTATAATTTACAGTGCAGTATAATTTATAGTGCAGTATAATTTATAGTATTGCAGCTTAATTTATAGTGCAGTATAATTTATAGTGCAGTATAATTTATAGTATTGCAGCATAATTTATAGTGCAGTATAATTTATAGTGCAGTATAATTTACAGTGCAGTATAATTTATAGTGCAGTATAATTTATAGTATTGCAGCTTAATTTATTGTGCAGTATAATTTATAGTGCAGCTTAATTTATTGTGCAGTATAATTTATAGTGCAGCATAATTTATAGTGCAGTATAATTTATAGTATTGCAGCATAATTTATAGTGCAGTATAATTTATAGTGCAGTATAATTTATAGTGCAGTATAATTTATGGTGCAGTATAATTTATAGTGCAGTATAATTTATAGTGCAGTATAATTTATAGTGCAGTATAATTTATAGTGCAGTATAATTTATAGTGCAGCATAATTTATAGTATTGCAGTATAATTTATAGTGCAGTATAATTTATAGTGCAGTATAATTTATAGTATTGCAGTATAATTTATAGTGCAGTATAATTTATATTGCCGTATAATTTATAGTGCAGTATAATTTATATTGCCGTATAATTTATAGTGCAGTATAATTTATAGTATTGCAGTATAATTTATAGTATTGCAGTATAATTTATATTGCAGCATAATTTATAGTGCAGTATAATTTATATTGCAGCATAATTTATAGTGCAGTATAATTTATAGTGCAGTATAATTTATAGTGCAGTATAATTTATAGTGCAGCATAATTTATAGTGCAGTATAATTTATAGTATTGCAGCATAATTTATAGTGCAGTATAATTTATAGTGCAGTATAATTTATATTGCCGTATAATTTATAGTGCAGTATAATTTATATTGCCGTATAATTTATAGTGCAGTATAATTTATAGTATTGCAGTATAATTTATAGTATTGCAGTATAATTTATATTGCAGCATAATTTATAGTGCAGTATAATTTATATTGCAGCATAATTTATAGTGCAGTATAATTTATAGTGCAGTATAATTTATAGTGCAGTATAATTTATAGTATTGCAGTATAATTTATAGTGCAGTATAATTTATAGTGCAGTATAATTTATAGTGCAGCATAATTTATAGTATTGCAGTATAATTTATAGTGCAGTATAATTTATAGTGCAGTATAATTTATAGTGCAGTATAATTTATAGTGCAGCATAATTTATAGTGCAGTATAATTTATAGTGCAGTATAATTTATAGTGCAGTATAATTTATAGTGCAGTATAATTTATAGTGCAGTATAATTTATAGTATTGCAGTATAATTTATAGTGCAGTATAATTTATAGTGCAGTATAATTTATATTGCAGCATAATTTATAGTGCAGTATAATTTATAGTGCAGTATAATTTATAGTGCAGTATAATTTATAGTGCAGCATAATTTATAGTATTGCAGTATAATTTATAGTACAGTATAATTTATAGTGCAGTATAATTTATAGTGCAGCATAGTTTATAGTATTGCAGCATAGTTTATAGTGCAGCATAATTTATATTGCAGCATAATTTATAGTGCAGTATAATTTATAGTGCAGTATAATTTATAGTGCAGTATAATTTATAGTATTGCAGCATAATTTATAGTATTGCAGTATAATTTATAGTGCAGTATAATTTATAGTATTGCAGCATAATTTATAGTATTGCAGTATAATTTATAGTGCAGTATAATTTATAGTATTGCAGCATAATTTATAGTATTGCAGCATAATTTATAGTGCAGTATAATTTATAGTGCAGTATAATTTATAGTGCAGCATAATTTATAGTGCAGTATAATTTATAGTGCAGCATAATTTATAGTATTGCAGCATAATTTATAGTATTGCAGTATAATTTATAGTGCAGTATAATTTATAGTGCAGCATAATTTATAGTGCAGTATAATTTATAGTGCAGTATAATTTATAGTGCAGTATAATTTATAGTATTGCAGTATAATTTATAGTGCAGTATAATTTATAGTGCAGTATAATTTATAGTGCAGTATAATTTATAGTATTGCAGTATAATTTATAGTGCAGCATAATTTATAGTGCAGTATAATTTATAGTGCAGTATAATTTATAGTGCAGCATAATTTATAGTATTGCAGTATAATTTATAGTGCAGTATAATTTATAGGGCAGTATAATTTATAGTGCAGCATAATTTATAGTGCAGTATAATTTATAGTATTGCAGTATAATTTATAGTGCAGTATAATTTATAGTGCAGTATAATTTATAGTGCAGTATAATTTATAGGGCAGTATAATTTATAGTGCAGCATAATTTATAGTGCAGTATAATTTATAGTATTGCAGTATAATTTATAGTGCAGTATAATTTATAGTGCAGTATAATTTATAGTGCAGCATAATTTATAGTGCAGTATAATTTATAGTGCAGTATAATTTATAGTGCAGTATAATTTATAGTGCAGTATAATTTAAAATGCAGTATAATTTATAGTGCAGTATAATTTATAGTGCAGCATAATTTATATTGCAGCATAATTTATAGTGCAGTATAATTTATAGTGCAGTATAATTTATAGTGCAGTATAATTTATATTGCAGCATAGTTTATAGTGCAGTATAATTTATAGTGCAGTATAATTTATAGTGCAGTATAATATATAGTGCAGCATAATTTATATTGCAGCATAATTTATAGTGCAGTATAATTTATAGTGCAGTATAATTTATATTGCAGCATAGTTTATAGTGCAGCATAATTTATATTGCAGCATAATTTATAGTGCAGTATAATTTATAGTGCAGTATAATTTATATTGCAGCATAGTTATAGTGCAGTATAATTTATAGTGCAGTATAATTTATAGTGCAGTATAATTTATATTGCAGCATAGTTTATAGTGCAGCATAATTTATACTGCAGCATAGTTTATAGTGCAGTATAATTTATAGTGCAGCATAATTTATATTGCAGCATAATTTATAGTGCAGTATAATTTATAGTGCAGTATAATTTATAGTGCAGTATAATTTATAGTGCAGCATAATTTATAGTGCAGCATAATTTATAGTATTGCAGCATAATTTATAGTATTGCAGTATAATTTATAGTGCAGTATAATTTATATTGCAGTATAATTTATAGTGCAGTATAATTTATAGTGCAGCATAATTTATAGTATTGCAGTATAATTTATAGTGCAGTATAATTTATAGTGCAGTATAATTTATAGTGCAGTATAATTTATAGTGCAGTATAATTTATAGTGCAGCATAATTTATAGTATTGCAGTATAATTTATAGTGCAGCATAATTTATATTGCAGCATAATTTATAGTGCAGTATAATTTATAGTGCAGTATAATTTATAGTATGCAGTATAATTTATAGTGCAGCATAATTATAGTGCAGTATATTTATAGTGCAGTATAATTTTATAGTATTGCAGTATAATTTATATTGCAGCATAATTTATAGTGCAGTATAATTTATAGTGCAGTATAATTTATAGTGCAGTATAATTTATAGTTTTGCAGTATAATTTATATTGCAGCATAATATTATAGTGCAGTATAATTTTATAGTGCAGTATAATTTATAGTGCAGAATAATTTATAGTATTGCAGTATAATTTATAGTGCAGCAGTAATTATAGTGCAGTATAATTTATAGTGCAGTATAATTTATAGTATTGCAGTATAATTTATAGTGCAGTATAATTATAGTGCAGTATAATTTATAGTATTGCAGTATAATTTATAGTGCAGCATATTTATAGTGCAGTATAATTTATAGTGCAGTATAATTTATAGTATTGCAGTATAATTTATAGTGCAGGTAGCAGTATAATTTATAGTGCAGTTTAATTATAGTGCAGCATAATTTATAGTGCAGTATAATTTATAGTGCAGTATAATTTATAGTGCAGTATAATTTATAGTGCAGTATAATTTATAGTGCAGTATAATTTATAGTGCCGCATAATTTATAGTATTGCAGTATAATTTATAGTGCAGCATAATTTATATTGCAGCATAATTTATATTGCAGCATAATTTATAGTGCAGTATAATTTATAGTGCAGTATAATTTATAGTGCAGTGTAATTTATAGTGCAGCATAATTTATAGTATTGCAGTATAATTTATAGTGCAGTATAATTTATATTGCAGCATAATTTATAGTGCAGTATAATTTATAGTATTGCAGTATAATTTATAGTGCAGCATAATTTATATTGCAGCATAATTTATATTGCAGCATAATTTATAGTGCAGTATAATTTATACTGCAGTATAATTTATAGTGCAGTATAATTTATAGTGCAGCATAATTTATAGTATTGCAGTATAATTTATAGTGCAGCATAATTTATATTGCAGCATAATTTATATTGCAGCATAATTTATAGTGCAGTATAATTTATAGTGCAGTATAATTTATATTGCAGCATAATTTATAGTGCAGCATAATTTATAGTATTGCAGTATAATTTATAGTGCAGCATAATTTATATTGCAGCATAATTTATATTGCAGCATAATTTATAGTGCAGTATAATTTATAGTGCAGTATAATTTATAGTGCAGTATAATTTATAGTGCAGCATAATTTATAGTATTGCAGTATAATTTATAGTGCAGCATAATTTATATTGCAGCATAATTTATATTGCAGCATAATTTATAGTGCAGTATAATTTATAGTGCAGTATAATTTATAGTGCAGTATAATTTATAGTGCAGCATAATTTATAGTATTGCAGTATAATTTATAGTGCAGTATAATTTATAGTGCAGCATAATTTATAGTATTGCATTATAATTTATAGTGCAGTATAATTTATAGTGCAGTATAATTTATAGTATTGCAGTATAATTTATAGTGCAGTATAATTTATAGTGCAGTATAATTTTATAGTGCAGTATAATTTATAGTATTGCAGTATACTTTATAGTGCAGTATAATTTATAGTGCAGTATAATTTATAGTATTGCAGTATAATTTATAGTGCAGCATATTTATAGTATTGCAGTATAATTTATAGTGCAGTATAATTTATAGTGCAGTATAATTTATAGTGCAGTATAATTTATAGTATTGCAGTATAATTTATAGTGCAGTATAATTTATAGTATTGCAGTATAATTTATAGTGCAGTATAATTTATAGTGCAGCATAATTTATAGTGCAGCATAATTTATAGTATTGCAGTATAATTTATAGTGCAGTATAATTTATAGTGCAGCATAATTTATAGTATTGCGGTATAATTTATATTGCAGTATAATTTATAGTGCAGTATAATTTATAGTGCAGCATAATTTATAGTATTGCAGTATAATTTATAGTGCAGTATAATTTATAGTGCAGTATAATTTATAGTGCAATATAATTTATAGTGCAGTATAATTTATAGTGCAGCATAATTTATAGTGCAGTATAATTTATCGTGCAGTATAATTTACAGTGCAGTATAATTTATAGTATTGCAGCTTAATTTATTGTGCAGTATAATTTATAGTGCAGCATAATTTATAGTGCAGTATAATTTATAGTATTGCAGCTTAATTTATTGTGCAGTATAATTTATAGTGCAGCATAATTTATAGTGCAGTATAATTTATAGTATTGCAGCTTAATTTATTGTGCAGTATAATTTATAGTGCAGCATAATTTATAGTGCAGTATAATTTATAGTATTGCAGCTTAATTTATTGTGCAGTATAATTTATAGTGCAGCATAATTTATAGTGCAGTATAATTTATAGTATTGCAGTATAATTTATATTGCTGCATAATTTATAGTGCAGTATAATTTATAGTGCAGTATAATTTATAGTGCAGCATAATTTATAGTGCAGTATAATTTATAGTGCAGTATAATTTATAGTGCAGTATAATTTATAGTATTGCAGTATAATTTATAGTGCAGTATAATTTATAGTGCAGTATAATTTATAGTGCAGTATAATTTATAGGGCAGTATAATTTATAGTGCAGCATAATTTATAGTGCAGTATAATTTATAGTATTGCAGTATAATTTATAGTGCAGCATAGTTTATAGTGCAGTATAATTTATAGTGCAGTATAATTTATAGTGCAGTATAATATATAGTGCAGCATAATTTATAGTGCAGTATAATTTATAGTGCAGTATAATTTATAGTATTGCAGTATAATTTATAGTGCAGCATAATTTATAGTGCAGTATAATTTATAGTGCAGTATAATTTATAGTATTGCAGTATAATTTATATTGCAGCATAATTTATAGTGCAGTATAATTTATAGTGCAGTATAATTTATAGTGCAGTATAATTTATAGTATTGCAGTATAATTTATATTGCAGCATAATTTATAGTGCAGTATAATTTATAGTGCAGTATAATTTATAGTGCAGTATAATTTATAGTATTGCAGTATAATTTATAGTGCAGCATAATTTATAGTGCAGTATAATTTATAGTGCAGTATAATTTATAGTATTGCAGTATAATTTATAGTGCAGTATAATTTATAGTGCAGTATAATTTATAGTATTGCAGTATAATTTATAGTGCAGCATAATTTATAGTGCAGTATAATTTATAGTGCAGTATAATTTATAGTATTGCAGTATAATTTATAGTGCAGTATAATTTATAGTGCAGTATAATTTATAGTGCAGCATAATTTATAGTGCAGTATAATTTATAGTGCAGTATAATTTATAGTGCAGTATAATTTATAGTGCAGTATAATTTATAGTGCAGTATAATTTATAGTGCCGCATAATTTATAGTATTGCAGTATAATTTATAGTGCAGCATAATTTATATTGCAGCATAATTTATATTGCAGCATAATTTATAGTGCAGTATAATTTATAGTGCAGTATAATTTATAGTGCAGTGTAATTTATAGTGCAGCATAATTTATAGTATTGCAGTATAATTTATAGTGCAGTATAATTTATATTGCAGCATAATTTATAGTGCAGTATAATTTATAGTATTGCAGTATAATTTATAGTGCAGCATAATTTATATTGCAGCATAATTTATATTGCAGCATAATTTATAGTGCAGTATAATTTATACTGCAGTATAATTTATAGTGCAGTATAATTTATAGTGCAGCATAATTTATAGTATTGCAGTATAATTTATAGTGCAGCATAATTTATATTGCAGCATAATTTATATTGCAGCATAATTTATAGTGCAGTATAATTTATAGTGCAGTATAATTTATATTGCAGCATAATTTATAGTGCAGCATAATTTATAGTATTGCAGTATAATTTATAGTGCAGCATAATTTATATTGCAGCATAATTTATATTGCAGCATAATTTATAGTGCAGTATAATTTATAGTGCAGTATAATTTATAGTGCAGTATAATTTATAGTGCAGCATAATTTATAGTATTGCAGTATAATTTATAGTGCAGCATAATTTATATTGCAGCATAATTTATATTGCAGCATAATTTATAGTGCAGTATAATTATAGTGCAGTATAATTTATAGTGCAGTATAATTTATAGTGCAGCATAATTTATAGTATTGCAGTATAATTTATAGTGCAGTATAATTTATAGTGCAGCATAATTTATAGTATTGCATTATAATTTATAGTGCAGTATAATTTATAGTGCAGTATAATTTATAGTATTGCAGTATAATTTATAGTGCAGTATAATTTATAGTGCAGTATAATTTATAGTGCAGTATAATTTATAGTATTGCAGTATACTTTATAGTGCAGTATAATTTATAGTGCAGTATAATTTATAGTATTGCAGTATAATTTATAGTGCAGCATAATTTATAGTATTGCAGTATAATTTATAGTGCAGTATAATTTATAGTGCAGTATAATTTATAGTGCAGTATAATTTATAGTATGGCAGTATAATTTATAGTGCAGTATAATTTATAGTATTGCAGTATAATTTATAGTGCAGTATAATTTATAGTGCAGCATAATTTATAGTGCAGCATATTTATAGTATTGCAGTATAATTTATAGTGCAGTATAATTTATAGTGCAGCATAATTTATAGTATTGCAGTATAATTTATATTGCAGTATAATTTATAGTGCAGTATAATTTATAGTGCAGCATAATTTATAGTATTGCAGTATAATTTATAGTTGCAGTATAATTTATAGTGCAGTATAATTATAGTGCAATATAATTTATAGTGCAGTATAATTTATAGTGCAGCATAATTTATAGTGCAGTATAATTTATCGTGCAGTATAATTTACAGTGCAGTATAATTTATAGTATTGCAGCTTAATTTATTGTGCAGTATAATTTATAGTGCAGCATAATTTATAGTGCAGTATAATTTATAGTATTGCAGCTTAATTTATTGTGCAGTATAATTTATAGTGCAGCATAATTTATAGTGCAGTATAATTTATAGTATTGCAGCTTAATTTATTGTGCAGTATAATTTATAGTGCAGCATAATTTATAGTGCAGTATAATTTATAGTATTGCAGCTTAATTTATTGTGCAGTATAATTTATAGTGCAGCATAATTTATAGTGCAGTATAATTTATAGTATTGCAGTATAATTTATATTGCTGCATAATTTATAGTGCAGTATAATTTATAGTGCAGTATAATTTATAGTGCAGCATAATTTATAGTGCAGTATAATTTATAGTGCAGTATAATTTATAGTGCAGTATAATTTATAGTATTGCAGTATAATTTATCAGTGCAGTATAATTATAGTGCAGTATAATTTATAGTGCAGTATATTTTATAGGGCAGTATAATTTATAGTGCAGCATAATTTATAGTGCAGTATAATTTATAGTATTGCAGTATAATTTATAGTGCAGCATAGTTTATAGTGCAGTATAATTTATAGTGCAGTATAATTTATAGTGCAGTATAATATATAGTGCAGCATAATTTATATTGCAGCATAATTTATAGTGCAGTATAATTTATAGTGCAGTATAATTTATATTGCAGCATAGTTTATAGTGCAGCATAATTTATATTGCAGCATAATTTATAGTGCAGTATAATTTATAGTGCAGTATAATTTATATTGCAGCATAGTTTATAGTGCAGTATAATTTATAGTGCAGTATAATTTATAGTGCAGTATATTTAATATTGCAGCATAGTTTTATAGTGCGCATAATTTATACTGCAGCATAGTTTATAGTGCAGTATAATTTATAGTGCAGCATAATTTATATTGGCAGCATAATTTATAGTGCAGTATAATTTTATAGTGCAGTATAATTTATAGTGCAGTATAATTTATATTGCAGCATAGTTATAGTGCAGCATAATTTATATTGCAGCATTATTATAGTGCAGTATAATTTATAGTGCAGTATAATTTATAGTGCAGCATAATTTATAATGCAGTATAATTTATAGTGCAGCATAATTTATAGTGCAGTATAATTTATAGTGCAGCATAATTTATAGTATTGCAGTATAATTTATAGTGCAGTATAATTTATAGTGCAGTATAATTTATAGTGCAGTATAATTTATAGTGCAGCATAATTTATAGTGCAGTATAATTTATAGTGCAGCATAATTTATAGTATTGCAGCATAATTTATAGTATTGCAGTATAATTTATAGTGCAGTATAATTTACAGTGCAGTATAATTTATAGTGCAGCATAATTTATAGTATTGCAGTATAATTTATAGTGCAGTATAATTTATAGTGCAGTATAATTTATAGTGCAGTATAATTTATAGTGCAGTATAATTTATAGTGCAGTATAATTTATAGTGCAGTATAATTTATAGTATTGCAGTATAATTTATAGTGCAGCATAATTTATAGTGCAGTATAATTTATAGTGCAGTATAATTTATAGTATTGCAGTATAATTTATAGTGCAGTATAATTTATAGTGCAGTATAATTTATAGTGCAGTATAATTTATAGTGCAGTATAATTTATAGTGCAGTATAATTTATAGTGCAGCATAATTTATAGTATTGCAGTATAATTTATAGTGCAGCATAATTTATAGTGCAGTATAATTTATAGTGCAGTATAATTTATAGTGCAGTATAATTTATAGTGCAGTATAATTTATAGTGCAGCATAATTTATAGTATTGCAGTATAATTTATAGTGCAGCATAATTTATATTGCAGCATAATTTATGTTGCAGCATAATTTATAGTGCAGTATAATTTATAGTGCAGTATAATTTATAGTGCAGTATAATTTATAGTGCAGCATAATTTATAGTATTGCAGTATAATTTATAGTGCAGTATAATTTATATTGCAGCATAGTTTATAGTGCAGCATAATTTATACTGCAGCATAGTTTATAGTGCAGTATAATTTATAGTGCAGCATAATTTATATGTGCAGTATAATTTATAGGTTGCAGTATAATTATAGTGCAGTATAATTTATAGTGCAGTATAAATTTATAGTATGCAGCTATATTTTATAGTGCAGCATAATTTTATAGTGCAGCTATAATTTATAGTGCAGTATAATTTATAGTATTGCAGTATAATTTATAGTGCAGCTATAATTTATAGGCAGTATAATTTATAGTGCAGCATCAATTTATAGTGCAGTATAATTTATAGTGCAGTATAATTTATAGTGCAGTATAATTTATAGTGCTGTATATTTATAGTGCAGTATAATTTATAGTGCAGCATAAATTTATAGTATTGCAGTATAATTAATAGTGCAGCATAATTTATAGTGCAAGGATAATTTATATGCAGTATAATTTATAGTTGCAGTATAATTTATAGTGCAGTATAATTTATAGTGCAGTGTAATTTATAGTGCAGCATAATTTATAGTATTGCAGTATAATTTATAGTGCAGTAATATATTGCTGCATAATTTATAGTGCAGTATAATATAGTATTGCAGTATAATTTATAGTGCAAGCATAATTATAGTATTGCAGTATAATTTATAGTGCAGTATAATTTATAGTGCAGTATAATTTATAGTGCAGTATAATTTATAGTGCAGTATAATTTATAGTGCAGCATAATTTATAGTATTGCAGTATAATTTATAGTGCAGCATAATTTATATTGCAGCATAATTTATAGTGCAGTATAATTTATAGTGCAGTATAATTTATAGTATTGCAGTATAATTTATAGTGCAGCATAATTTATAGTGCAGTATAATTTATAGTGCAGTATAATTTATAGTATTGCAGTATAATTTATATTGCAGCATAATTTATAGTGCAGTATAATTTATAGTGCAGTATAATTTATAGTGCAGTATAATTTATAGTATTGCAGTATAATTTATATTGCAGCATAATTTATAGTGCAGTATAATTTATAGTGCAGTATAATTTATAGTGCAGTATAATTTATAGTATTGCAGTATAATTTATAGTGCAGCATAATTTATAGTGCAGTATAATTTATAGTGCAGTATAATTTATAGTATTGCAGTATAATTTATAGTGCAGTATAATTTATAGTGCAGTATAATTTATAGTATTGCAGTATAATTTATAGTGCAGCATAATTTATAGTGCAGTATAATTTATAGTGCAGTATAATTTATAGTATTGCAGTATAATTTATAGTGCAGTATAATTTATAGTGCAGTATAATTTATAGTGCAGCATAATTTATAGTGCAGTATAATTTATAGTGCAGTATAATTTATAGTGCAGTATAATTTATAGTGCAGTATAATTTATAGTGCAGTATAATTTTATAGTGCCGCATAATTTATAGTATTGCAGTATAATTTATAGTGCAGCATAATTTATATTGCAGCATAATTTATATTGCAGCATAATTTATAGTGCAGTATAATTTATAGTGCAGTATAATTTATAGTGCAGTGTAATTTATAGTGCAGCATAATTTATAGTATTGCAGTATAATTTATAGTGCAGTATAATTTATATTGCAGCATAATTTATAGTGCAGTATAATTTATAGTATTGCAGTATAATTTATAGTGCAGCATAATTTATATTGCAGCATAATTTATATTGCAGCATAATTTATAGTGCAGTATAATTTATACTGCAGTATAATTTATAGTGCAGTATAATTTATAGTGCAGCATAATTTATAGTATTGCAGTATAATTTATAGTGCAGCATAATTTATATTGCAGCATAATTTATATTGCAGCATAATTTATAGTGCAGTATAATTTATAGTGCAGTATAATTTATATTGCAGCATAATTTATAGTGCAGCATAATTTATAGTATTGCAGTATAATTTATAGTGCAGCATAATTTATATTGCAGCATAATTTATATTGCAGCATAATTTATAGTGCAGTATAATTTATAGTGCAGTATAATTTATAGTGCAGTATAATTTATAGTGCAGCATAATTTATAGTATTGCAGTATAATTTATAGTGCAGCTTAATTTATATTGCAGCATATTTTATATTGCAGCATAATTTATAGTGCAGTATAATTTATAGTGCAGTATAATTTATAGTGCAGTATAATTTATAGTGCAGCATAATTTATAGTATTGCAGTATAATTTATAGTGCAGTATAATTTATAGTGCAGCATAATTTATAGTATTGCATTATAATTTATAGTGCAGTATAATTTATAGTGCAGTATAATTTATAGTATTGCAGTATAATTTATAGTGCAGTATAATTTATAGTGCAGTATAATTTATAGTGCAGTATAATTTATAGTATTGCAGTATACTTTATAGTGCAGTATAATTTATAGTGCAGTATAATTTATAGTATTGCAGTATAATTTATAGTGCAGCATAATTTATAGTATTGCAGTATAATTTATAGTGCAGTATAATTTATAGTGCAGTATAATTTATAGTGCAGTATAATTTATAGTATTGCAGTATAATTTATAGTGCAGTATAATTTATAGTATTGCAGTATAATTTATAGTGCAGTATAATTTATAGTGCAGCATAATTTATAGTGCAGCATAATTTATAGTATTGCAGTATAATTTATAGTGCAGTATAATTTATAGTGCAGCATAATTTATAGTATTGCGGTATAATTTATATTGCAGTATAATTTATAGTGCAGTATAATTTATAGTGCAGCATAATTTATAGTATTGCAGTATAATTTATAGTGCAGTATAATTTATAGTGCAGTATAATTTATAGTGCAATATAATTTATAGTGCAGTATAATTTATAGTGCAGCATAATTTATAGTGCAGTATAATTTATCGTGCAGTATAATTTACAGTGCAGTATAATTTATAGTATTGCAGCTTAATTTATTGTGCAGTATAATTTATAGTGCAGCATAATTTATAGTGCAGTATAATTTATAGTATTGCAGCTTAATTTATTGTGCAGTATAATTTATAGTGCAGCATAATTTATAGTGCAGTATAATTTATAGTATTGCAGCTTAATTTATTGTGCAGTATAATTTATAGTGCAGCATAATTTATAGTGCAGTATAATTTATAGTATTGCAGCTTAATTATTGTGCAGTATAATTTATAGTGCAGCATAATTTATAGTGCAGTATAATTATAGTATTGCAGTATAATTTATATTGCTGCATAATTTATAGTGCAGTATAATTTATAGTGCAGTATAATTTATAGTGCAGCATAATTTATAGTGCAGTATAATTTATAGTGCAGTATAATTTATAGTGCAGTATAATTTATAGTATTGCAGTATAATTTATAGTGCAGTATAATTTATAGTGCAGTATAATTTATAGTGCAGTATAATTTATAGGGCAGTATAATTTATAGTGCAGCATAATTTATAGTGCAGTATAATTTATAGTATTGCAGTATAATTTATAGTGCAGCATAGTTTATAGTGCAGTATAATTTATAGTGCAGTATAATTTATAGTGCAGTATAATATATAGTGCAGCATAATTTATATTGCAGCATAATTTATAGTGCAGTATAATTTATAGTGCAGTATAATTTATATTGCAGCATAGTTTATAGTGCAGCATAATTTATATTGCAGCATAATTTATAGTGCAGTATAATTTATAGTGCAGTATAATTTATATTGCAGCATAGTTTATAGTGCAGTATAATTTATAGTGCAGTATAATTTATAGTGCAGTATAATATATATTGCAGCATAGTTTATAGTGCAGCATAATTTATACTGCAGCATAGTTTATAGTGCAGTATAATTTATAGTGCAGCATAATTTATATTGCAGCATAATTTATAGTGCAGTATAATTTATAGTGCAGTATAATTTATAGTGCAGTATAATTTATATTGCAGCATAGTTTATAGTGCAGCATAATTTATATTGCAGCATAATTTATAGTGCAGTATAATTTATAGTGCAGTATAATTTATAGTGCAGCATAATTTATAATGCAGTATAATTTATAGTGCAGCATAATTTATAGTGCAGTATAATTTATAGTGCAGCATAATTTATAGTATTGCAGTATAATTTATAGTGCAGTATAATTTATAGTGCAGTATAATTTATAGTGCAGTATAATTTATAGTGCAGCATAATTTATAGTGCAGTATAATTTATAGTGCAGCATAATTTATAGTATTGCAGCATAATTTATAGTATTGCAGTATAATTTATAGTGCAGTATAATTTACAGTGCAGTATAATTTATAGTGCAGCATAATTTATAGTATTGCAGTATAATTTATAGTGCAGTATAATTTATAGTGCAGTATAATTTATAGTGCAGTATAATTTATAGTGCAGTATAATTTATAGTGCAGTATAATTTATAGTGCAGTATAATTTATAGTATTGCAGTATAATTTATAGTGCAGCATAATTTATAGTGCAGTATAATTTATAGTGCAGTATAATTTATAGTATTGCAGTATAATTTATAGTGCAGTATAATTTATAGTGCAGTATAATTTATAGTGCAGTATAATTTATAGTGCAGTATAATTTATAGTGCAGTATAATTTATAGTGCAGCATAATTTATAGTATTGCAGTATAATTTATAGTGCAGCATAATTTATAGTGCAGTATAATTTATAGTGCAGTATAATTTATAGTGCAGTATAATTTATAGTGCAGTATAATTTATAGTGCAGCATAATTTATAGTATTGCAGTATAATTTATAGTGCAGCATAATTTATATTGCAGCATAATTTATGTTGCAGCATAATTTATAGTGCAGTATAATTTATAGTGCAGTATAATTTATAGTGCAGTATAATTTATAGTGCAGCATAATTTATAGTATTGCAGTATAATTTATAGTGCAGTATAATTTATATTGCAGCATAATTTATAGTGCAGTATAATTTATAGTGCAGCATAATTTATAGTATTGCAGTATAATTTATAGTGCAGTATAATTTATATTGCAGCATAATTTATAGTGCAGTATAATTTATAGTGCAGCATAATTTATAGTATTGCAGTATAATTTATAGTGCAGTATAATTTATATTGCAGTATAATTTATAGTGCAGCATAATTTATATTGCAGCATAATTTATATTGCAGCATAATTTATAGTGCAGTATAATTTATAGTGCAGTATAATTTATACTGCAGTATAATTTATAGTGCAGCATAATTTATAGTGCAGTATAATTTATAGTGCAGTATAATTTATAGTGCAGCATAATTTATATTGCAGCATAATTTATATATTGCAGCATAATTTATAGTGCAGATAATTTATAGTGCAGTATAATTTAGTATTGCAGCATATTTTGAGATAATTATAGTGCAGTATAATTTATAGTGCAGCATAATTTATAGTATTGCAGTATAATTTATAGTGCAGTATAATTTATAGTGCAGTATAATTTATAGTGCAGTATAATTTATAGTGCAGCATAATTTATAGTATTGCATTATAATTTATAGTGCAGTATAATTTATAGTGCAGTATAATTTATAGTGCAGTATAATTTATAGTATTGCAGTATAATTTATAGTGCAGTATAATTTATAGTGCAGTATAATTTATAGTGCAGTATAATTTATAGTATTGCAGTATAATTTATAGTGCAGTATAATTTATAGTGCAGTATAATTTATAGTGCAGTATAATTTATAGTGCAGTATAATTTATAGTATTGCAGTATAATTTATATTGCAGCATAATTTATAGTGCAGTATAATTTATAGTGCAGTATAATTTATAGTGCAGTATAATTTATAGTATTGCAGTATAATTTATATTGCAGCATAATTTATAGTGCAGTATAATTTATAGTGCAGTATAATTTATAGTGCAGTATAATTTATAGTATTGCAGTATAATTTATATTGCAGCATAATTTATAGTGCAGTATAATTTATAGTGCAGTATAATTTATAGTGCAGTATAATTTATAGTATTGCAGTATAATTTATATTGCAGCATAATTTATAGTGCAGTATAATTTATAGTGCAGTATAATTTATAGTGCAGTATAATTTATAGTATTGCAGTATAATTTATAGTGCAGCATAATTTATAGTGCAGTATAATTTATAGTGCAGTATAATTTATAGTATTGCAGTATAATTTATAGTGCAGTATAATTTATAGTGCAGTATAATTTATAGTATTGCAGTATAATTTATAGTGCAGCATAATTTATAGTGCAGTATAATTTATAGTGCAGTATAATTTATAGTATTGCAGTATAATTTATAGTGCAGTATAATTTATAGTGCAGTATAATTTATAGTGCAGCATAATTTATAGTGCAGTATAATTTATAGTGCAGTATAATTTATAGTGCAGTATAATTTATAGTGCAGTATAATTTATAGTGCAGTATAATTTATAGTGCAGCATAATTTATAGTATTGCAGTATAATTTATAGTGCAGCATAATTTATATTGCAGCATAATTTATATTGCAGCATAATTTATAGTGCAGTATAATTTATAGTGCAGTATAATTTATAGTGCAGTGTAATTTATAGTGCAGCATAATTTATAGTATTGCAGTATAATTTATAGTGCAGTATAATTTATATTGCAGCATAATTTATAGTGCAGTATAATTTATAGTATTGCAGTATAATTTATAGTGCAGCATAATTTATATTGCAGCATAATTTATATTGCAGTATAATTTATAGTGCAGTATAATTTATAGTGCAGCATAATTTATAGTATTGCAGTATAATTTATAGTGCAGCATAATTTATATTGCAGCATAATTTATATTGCAGCATAATTTATAGTGCAGTATAATTTATAGTGCAGTATAATTTATATTGCAGCATAATTTATAGTGCAGCATAATTTATAGTATTGCAGTATAATTTATAGTGCAGCATAATTTATATTGCAGCATAATTTATATTGCAGCATAATTTATAGTGCAGTATAATTTATAGTATTGCAGTATAATTTATAGTGCAGCATAATTTATATTGCAGCATAATTTATATTGCAGTATAATTTATAGTGCAGTATAATTTATAGTGCAGCATAATTTATATTGCAGCATAATTTATAGTGCAGTATAATTTATAGTGCAGTATAATTTATAGTGCAGTATAATTTATAGTGCAGCATAATTTATAGTATTGCAGTATAATTTATAGTGCAGCATAATTTATATTGCAGCATAATTTATATTGCAGCATAATTTATAGTGCAGTATAATTTATAGTGCAGTATAATTTATAGTGCAGTATAATTTTATAGTGCAGCATAATTTATAGTATTGCAGTATAATTTATAGTGCAGTATAATTTAAAGTGCAGCATAATTTATAGTATTGCATTATAATTTATAGTGCAGTATAATTTTATAGTGCAGTATAATTTATAGTATTGCAGTATAATTTATAGTGCAGTATAATTTATAGTGCAGTATAATTTATAGTGCAGTATAATTTATAGTATTGCAGTATACTTTATAGTGCAGTATAATTTATAGTGCAGTATAATTTATAGTATTGCAGTATAATTTATAGTGCAGCATAATTTATAGTATTGCAGTATAATTTATAGTGCAGTATAATTTATAGTGCAGTATAATTTATAGTGCAGTATAATTTATAGTATTGCAGTATAATTTATAGTGCAGTAATAATTTATAGTATTGCAGTATAATTTATAGTGCAGTATAATTTATAGTGCAGCATAATTTATAGTGCAGCATAATTATAGTATTGCAGTATAATTTATAGTGCAGTATAATTTTATAGTGCAGCATAATTTATAGTATTGCGGTATAATTTATATTGCAGTATAATTTATAGTGCAGTATAATTTATAGTGCAGCATAATTTATAGTATTGCAGTATAATTTATAGTGCAGTATAATTTATAGTGCAGTATAATTTATAGTGCATATAATTTATAGTGCAGTATAATTTATAGTTGCAGCATAATTTATAGTGCAGTATAATTTATCGTGCAGTATAATTTACAGTGCAGTATAATTTATAGTATTGCAGCTTAATTTATTGTGCAGTATAATTTATAGTGCAGCATAATTTATAGTGCAGTATAATTTATAGTATTGCAGCTTAATTTATTGTGCAGTATAATTTATAGTGCAGCATAATTTATAGTGCAGTATAATTTATAGTATTGCAGCTTAATTTATTGTGCAGTATAATTTATAGTGCAGCATAATTTATAGTGCAGTATAATTTATAGTATTGCAGCTTAATTTATTGTGCAGTATAATTTATAGTGCAGCATAATTTATAGTGCAGTATAATTTATAGTATTGCAGTATAATTTATATTGCTGCATAATTTATAGTGCAGTATAATTTATAGTGCAGTATAATTTATAGTGCAGCATAATTTATAGTGCAGTATAATTTATAGTGCAGTATAATTTATAGTGCAGTATAATTTATAGTATTGCAGTATAATTTATAGTGCAGTATAATTTATAGTGCAGTATAATTTATAGTGCAGTATAATTTATAGGGCAGTATAATTTATAGTGCAGCATAATTTATAGTGCAGTATAATTTATAGTATTGCAGTATAATTTATAGTGCAGCATAGTTTATAGTGCAGTATAATTTATAGTGCAGTATAATTTTATAGTGCAGTATAATTTATAGTGCAGTATAATTTATAGTTTGCAGTATAATTATAGTGCAGTATAATTTATAGTGCAGTATAATTTATAGTGCAGTATAATTATAAGTGCAGCATATTTTATAGTATTGCAGTATAATTTATAGTGCAGTAAATTTATAAGTGCAGTATAATTTATAGTGCAGTATAATTTATAGTGCAGTATAATTTATAGTGCAGTATAATTTATAGTGCAGTATAATTTATAGTGCAGCATAATTATAGTGCAGCATATTTAGTGCAGTATAATTTATAGTGCAGTATAATTTATAGTGCAGTATAATTTATAGTATTGCATTATAATTTATAGTGCAGTATAATTTATAGTGCAGCTATATTTTAGTAGTGCAGTATAATTTATAGTGCAGTATAATTTATAGTGCAGCTATAATTTATAGTGCAGTATAATTATAGTTGCAGTATAATTTATAGTTGCAGTATAATTTATAGTGCAGTATAATTTATAGTGCAGAATAATTTATAGTATTGCAGTATAATTTATAGTGCAGCATAATTTATAGTATTGCAGTATAATTTATAGTGCAGTATAATTTATAATGCAGTATAATTTATAGTGCAGCATAATTTATAGTGCAGTATAATTTATAGTGCAGCATAATTTATAGTATTGCAGTATAATTTATAGTGCAGTATAATTTATAGTGCAGTATAATTTATAGTGCAGTATAATTTATAGTGCAGCATAATTTATAGTGCAGTATAATTTATAGTGCAGCATAATTTATAGTATTGCAGCATAATTTATAGTATTGCAGTATAATTTATAGTGCAGTATAATTTATAGTGCAGTATAATTTATAGTGCAGCATAATTTATAGTATTGCAGTATAATTTATAGTGCAGTATAATTTATAGTGCAGTATAATTTATAGTGCAGTATAATTTATAGTGCAGTATAATTTATAGTGCAGTATAATTTATAGTATTGCAGTATAATTTATAGTGCAGCATAATTTATATTGCAGCATAATTTATATTGCAGCATAATTTATAGTGCAGTATAATTTATAGTGCAGTATAATTTATAGTGCAGTATAATTTATAGTTGCAGTATAATTTATAGTGCAGCATAATTTATAGTGGCAGTATAATTTATAGTGCAGTATAATTTATAGTATTGCAGTATAATTTATAGTGCAGTATAATTTATAGTGCAGTATAATTTATAGTATTGCAGTATAATTTATAGTGCAGCATAATTTATAGTGCAGTATAATTTATAGTGCAGTATAATTTATAGTATTGCAGTATAATTATAGTGCAGTATAATTTATAGTGCAGTATAATTTATAGTGCAGCATAATTTATAGTGCAGTATAATTTATAGTGCAGTATAATTTATAGTGCAGTATAATTATAGTGCAGTATAATTATAGTGCAGTATAATTTATAGTGCCGCATAATTTAATAGTATGCAGTATAATTTATAGTGCAGCATAATTTATATTGCAGCATAATTTAGTTGCAGCATAATTTATAGTGCAGTATAATTATAGTGCAGTATAATTTATAGTGCAGTATAATTTATAGTGCAGCATAATTTATAGTATTGCAGTATAATTTATAGTGCAGTATAATTTATATTGCAGCATAATTTATAGTGCAGTATAATTTATAGTATTGCAGTATAATTTATAGTGCAGCTTAATTTAGATTGCAGTATAATTTATATTGCAGTATAATTTATAGTGCAGGATAATTTATAGTGCAGCATAATTTATAGTGCAGTATAATTTATAGTGCAGCATAATTTATATTGCAGCATAATTTATATTGCAGCATAATTTATAGTGCAGTATAATTTATAGTGCAGTATAATTTATAGTGCAGTATAATTTATAGTGCAGCATAATTTATAGTATTGCAGTATAATTTATAGTGCAGTATAATTTATAGTGCAGCATAATTTATATTGCAGCATAATTTATAGTGCAGTATAATTTATAGTATTGCAGTATAATTTATAGTGCAGCATAATTTATATTGCAGCATAATTTATAGTGCAGTATAATTTATAGTGCAGCATAATTTATACTGCAGTATAATTTATAGTGCAGTATAATTTATAGTGCAGTATAATTTATAGTGCAGTATAATTTATATTGCAGCATAATTTATATTGCAGCATAATTTATATTGCAGCATAATTTATAGTGCAGTATAATTTATAGTGCAGTATAATTTATATTGCAGCATAATTTATAGTGCAGTATAATTTATAGTGCAGCATAATTTATAGTATTGCAGTATAATTTATAGTGCAGTATAATTTATAGTGCAGTATAATTTATAGTGCAGTATAATTTATAGTGCAGCATAATTTATAGTATTGCATTATAATTTATAGTGCAGTATAATTTATAGTGCAGTATAATTTATAGTGCAGTATAATTTATAGTATTGCAGTATAATTTATAGTGCAGTATAATTTATAGTGCAGTATAATTTATAGTGCAGTATAATTTATAGTATTGCAGTATAATTTATAGTGCAGTATAATTTATAGTGCAGTATAATATATAGTGCAGTATAATTTATAGTGCAGCATAATTTATAGTATTGCAGTATAATTTATAGTGCAGTATAATTTATAGTGCAGTATAATTTATAGTGCAGCATAATTTATAAGTATTGCAGTATAATTTATATGCAGTATAATTTATAGTTGCAGCATAATTTATAGTATTGCAGTATAATTTATAGTGCAGTATACTTTATAGTGCAGCATAATTTTTAGTATGCAGTATAATTTACAGTGCAGTATAAATTTATAGTGCAGCATAATTTATAGTATTGCAGTATAATTTATATTGCAGCTATAATTTAGAGTTTTTTTGGCGCAGGTATAATTTACTAGTTGCAGTATCAATTATAGTGCAGTATAATTATAGAGCAGTATAATTTATAGTGCAGTAAAATTTATAGTGCAGCATAATTGCTAGTATTGCAGTTTAATTTATAGTGCAGACATAATTTTAGTGCAGCATATTTTTCTAGTGCAGCATAATTTATAGTGCAGTATAATTTATAGTGCAGTATAAATTTATAGTGCAGTATAGTTTATAGTATATTGCAGCTAAATTTATAGAATTGTGCAGTATAAATTTATAGTGCAGTATAATTACAGTGCAGCTATAATTTATAGTGCCGTATAATATTAAAGTATGGCAGCATAATATATAGTTGCAGTATAATTTATATGTGCAGCATAATTTATAGTGCAGTATAATTTATAGTATTGCAGTATAATTTATATTGCAGTATAATTTATAGTGCAGTATAATTTATAGTGCAGTATAATTTATAGTGCAGCATAATTTATAGTGCAGTATAATTTATAGTATTGCAGTATAATTTATATTGCTGCATAATTTATAGTGCAGTATAATTTATAGTGCAGTATAATTTATAGTGCAGCATAATTTATAGTGCAGTATAATTTATAGTATTGCAGTATAATTTATATTGCAGCATAATTTATAGTGCAGTATAATTTATAGTGCAGTATAATTTATAGTGCAGCATAATTTATAGTGCAGTATAATTTATAGTATTGCAGTATAATTTATATTGCAGTATAATTTATAGTGCAGTATAATTTATATTGCAGCATAATTTATAGTGCAGTATAATTTATAGTGCAGTATAATTTATAGTGCAGCATAATTTATAGTGCAGTATAATTTATAGTATTGCAGTATAATTTATAGTGCAGTATAATTTATAGTGCAGTATAATTTATAGTGCAGTATAATTTATAGTATTGCAGTATAATTTATAGTGCAGTATAATTTATAGTGCAGCATAATTTATAGTGCAGTATAATTTATAAGTTGCAGTATAATTTATAGGTGCAGTATAATTTTATAGTGCAGTATAATTTATAGTGCAGTATAATTTATAGTGCAGGAATAATTATAGTATTGCAGTAAATTTTATAGTGCAGTATAATTTATAGTGCAGTATAATTTATAGTGCAGTATAAATTTATAGTGCAGTATAATTTATAGTGCAGCATAATTTATAGGTGCAGTATAATTTATAGTGCAGTATATTTATAGTGCAGCATAATTTATAGTATTGCAGTATAAATTATTATGTGCAGTATTAATTTATAGTGCAGTATAATTTATAGTGCAGTATAATTTATAGTGTGCAGTATAATTTATAGTGCAGTATAATTTATAGTGCAGTATAATTTATATGCAGTAATTAAGTATAGAGTTATAGTGCAGTATAATTTATAGTGCAGTATAATTTATAGTGCAGATATAATTTATAGTGCAGTATAATTTATAGTGCAGTATAATTTATAGTATTGCAGTATAATTTATAGTGCAGTATAATTTATAGTGCAGTATAATTTATAGTGCAGTATAATTTATAGTGCAGCATAATTTATAGTGCATTATAATTTATAGTGCAGTAAATTTATAGTGCAGTATAATTTATAGGCAGTATAATTTTATAGTGCAGCATAATTTATAGTGCAGTATAATTTAGTGCAGTATAATTTATAGTGCAGTTAATTTTATAGTATGCAGTATAATTTATAGTGCAGTATAATTTATAGTGCAGTATAATTATAGTGCAGCATAATTATAGTGCAGATAATTGATTAGTATTGAGTATAATATAGTGCAGTATAATTTATAGTGCAGTATAATTTATAGTGCAGTATAATTATAGTATTGCAGTATAATTTATAGTGCAGGTATAATTTATAGTGCAGTATAATTTATAGTGCATATAATTTATAGTGCAGCAAAATTTATAGTGCAGTAAATTTATATTGCAGTATAATTTATAGTGCAGTATAATTTATAGTGGCAGTATAATTTATAGTATTGCAGTATAATTTATGTAGTGCAGTATATTTTATTTATAGTATTGCAGTATAATTTATAGTGCAGTATAATTTATAGTGCAGTATAATTTATAGTGCAGTATAATTTATAGTATTGCAGTATAATTTATAGTATTGAAGTATACTTTATAGTGCAGTATAATTTATAGTGCAGTATAATTTATATTGCAGTATAATTTATAGTGCAGTATAATTTATAGTGCAGTATAATTTATAGTATTGCAGTATAATTTATAGTGCAGTATAATTTATAGTGCAGTATAATTTATAGTGCAGTATAATTTATAGTGCAGTATAATTTATAGTGCAGTATAATTTATAGTATTGCAGTATAATTTATAGTGCAGTATAATTTATAGTGCAGTATAATTTATAGTGCAGTATAATTTATAGTGCAGTATAATTTATAGTATTGCAGTATAATTTATAGTGCAGTATAATTTATAGTGCAGTATAATTTATAGTGCAGCATAATTTATAGTGCAGTATAATTTATAGTGCAGTATAATTTATAGTGCAGCATAATTTATAGTATTGCAGTATAATTTATAGTGCAGTATAATTTATAGTGCAGCATAATTTATAGTATTGCAGTATAATTTATAGTGCAGTATAATTTATAGTGCAGTATAATTTATATTGCAGTATAATTTATAGTATTGCAGTATAATTTATAGTGCAGTATAATTTATAGTGCACTCTAATTTATAGTGCAGTATAATTTATAGTATTGCAGTATAATTTATAGTGCAGTATAATTTATAGTGCTGTATAATTTATAGTGCAGTATAATTTATAGTATTGCAGTATAATTTATAGTGCAGTATAATTTATAGTGCAGTATAATTTATATTGCAGTATAATTTATAGTGCAGTATAATTTATAGTGCAGTATAATTTATAGTATTGCAGTATAATTTATAGTGCAGTATAATTTATAGTGCAGTATAATTTATAGTGCAGTATAATTTATAGTGCAGTATAATTTATAGTGCAGTATAATTTATAGTATTGCAGTATAATTTATAGTGCAGTATAATTTATAGTGCAGTATAATTTATAGTGCAGCATAATTTATAGTGCAGTATAATTTATAGTATTGCAGTATAATTTATAGTGCAGTATAATTTATAGTGCACTATAATTTATAGTGCAGTATAATTTATAGTATTGCAGTATAATTTATAGTGCAGTATAATTTATAGTGCAGTATAATTTATAGTGCAGCATAATTTATAGTATTGCAGTATAATTTATAGTGCAGTATAATTTATAGTGCAGTATAATTTATAGTGCAGTATAATTTATAGTATTGCAGTATAATTTATAGTGCAGTATAATTTATAGTGCAGTATAATTTATAGTGCAGTATAATTTATAGTATTGCAGTATAATTTATAGTATTGAAGTATACTTTATAGTGCAGTATAATTTATAGTGCAGTATAATTTATATTGCAGTATAATTTATAGTGCAGTATAATTTATAGTGCAGTATAATTTATAGTATTGCAGTATAATTTATAGTGCAGTATAATTTATAGTGCAGTATAATTTATAGTGCAGTATAATTTATAGTGCAGTATAATTTATAGTGCAGTATAATTTATAGTGCAGTATAATTTTAGTATTATTGCAGTATAATTTATAGTGCAGTATAATTTATAGTGCAGTATAATTTATAGTGCAGCATAATTTATAGTGCAGTATAATTTATAGTATTGCAGTATAATTTATAGTGCAGTATAATTTATAGTGCAGTATAATTTATAGTGCAGTATAATTTATAGTATTGCAGTATAATTATAGTGCAGTATAATTTATAGTGCAGTATATTTATAGTGCAGTATAATTTATGGTGCGTATTGCAGTATAATTTATAGTGCAGCATAATTTATAGTATTGCAGTATAATTTATAGTGGCAGTATAATTTATAGTGCAGTATAATTTATAGTGCAGCTATAATTTATAGTATTGCAGTATAATTTATAGTGCAGATAATTTATAGTGCAGTATAATTTATAGTGCAGTATAATTTTATATTGCAGCATAATTTATAGTGCAGTATAATTTATAGTGCAGTATAATTTATAGTGCAGCATAATTTATAGTATTGCAGTATAATTTATAGTGCAGTATAATTTATAGTGCAGTATAATTTATAGTGCAGTATAATTTATAGTATTGCAGTATAATTTATAGTGCAGTATAATTTATAGTGCAGTATAATTTATAGTATTGCAGTATTATTTATAGTATTGAAGTATACTTTATAGTGCAGTATAATTTATAGTGCAGTATAATTTATAGTGCTGTATAATTTATAGTGCAGTATAATTTATAGTGCAGTATAATTTATAGTATTGCAGTATAATTTATAGTGCAGTATAATTTATAGTGCAGTATAATTTATAGTGCAGTATAATTTATAGTGCAGTATAATTTATAGTGAAGTATAATTTATAGTGCAGTATAATTTATAGTATTGCAGTATAGTTTATAGTGCAGTATAATTTATAGTGCAGTATAATTTATAGTGCAGTATAATTTATAGTGCAGCATAATTTATAGTGCAGTATAATTTATAGTATTGCAGTATAATTTATAGTGCAGTATAATTTATAGTGCAGTATAATTTATAGTGCAGCATAATTTATAGTGCAGTATAATTTATAGTGCAGTATAATTTATAGTGCAGTATAATTTATAGTGCAGTATAATTTATAGTGCAGTATAATTTATGGTGCAGTATAATTTATAGTGCAGCATAATTTATAGTGCAATATAATTTATAGTATTGCAGTATAATTTATAGTGCAGTATAATTTATAGTGCAGTATAATTTATAGTGCAGTATAATTTATAGTATTGCAGTATAGTTTATAGTGCAGTATAATTTATAGTGCAGTATAATTTATAGTGCAGTATAATTTATAGTGCAGCATAATTTATAGTGCAGTATAATTTATAGTGCAGCATAATTTATAGTGCAGCATAATTTATAGTATTGCAGTATAATTTATAGTATTGCAGCATAATTTATGGTATTGCAGTATAATTTATAGTGCAGTATAATTTATAGTATTGCAGCATAATTTATAGTGCAGTATAATTTATAGTGCAGTATAATTTATATTGCAGTATAATTTATAGTATTGCAGTATAATTTATAGTATTGCAGCATAATTTATGGTATTGCAGTATAATTTATAGTGCAGTATAATTTATAGTATTGCAGCATAATTTATAGTGCAGTATAATTTATAGTGCAGTATAATTTATATTGCAGTATAATTTATAGTATTGCAGCATAATTTATATTGCAGTATAATTTATAGTGCAGTATAATTTATAGTATTGCAGTATAATTTATAGTGCAGTATAATTTATAGTATTGCAGCATAATTTATAGTATTGCAGTATAATTTATAGTGCAGTATAATTTATAGTGCAGTATAATTTATAGTATTGCAGTATAATTTATAGTGCAGTATAATTTATAGTGCAGTATAATTTATAGTGCAGTATAATTTATAGTGCAGTCTAATTTATAGTATTGCAGCATAATTTATAGTGCAGTATAATTTATAGTGCAGTATAATTTATATTGCAGTATAATTTATAGTGCAGTATAATTTATAGTGCAGTATAATTTATATTGCAGTATAATTTATAGTGCAGTATAATTTATAGTATTGCAGTATAATTTATAGTGCAGTATAATTTATAGTGCAGTCTAATTTATAGTATTGCAGCATAATTTATAGTGCAGTATAATTTATAGTGCAGTATAATTTATATTGCAGTATAATTTATAGTGCAGTATAATTTATAGTATTGCAGCATAATTTATAGTGCAGTATAATTTATAGTGCAGTATAATTTATATTGCAGTATAATTTATAGTGCAGTATAATTTATAGTGCAGTATAATTTATAGTGCAGTATAATTTATAGTATTGCAGTATAATTTATAGTGCAGTATAATTTATAGTGCAGTATAATTTATAGTGCAGTATAATTTATAGTATTGCAGTATAATTTATAGTGCAGTATAATTTATAGTGCAGTATAATTTATAGTGCAGTATAATTTATAGTATTGCAGTATAATTTATAGTGCAGTATAATTTATAGTGCAGTATAATTTATAGTGCAGTATAATTTATAGTATTGCAGTATAATTTATAGTATTGCAGTATAATTTATAGTGCAGTATAATTTATAGTGCAGTATAATTTATAGTGCAGTATAATTTATAGTATTGCAGTATAATTTATAGTGCAGTATAATTTATAGTGCAGTATAATTTATAGTGCAGTATAATTTATAGTGCAGTATAATTTATAGTATTGCAGTATAATTTATAGTGCAGTATAATTTATAGTGCAGTATAATTTATAGTGCAGTATAATTTATAGTGCAGTATAATTTATAGTGCAGTATAATTTATAGTATTGCAGTATAATTTATAGTGCAGTATAATTTATAGTGCAGTATAATTTATAGTGCAGTATAATTTATAGTATTGCAGTATAATTTATAGTGCAGTATAATTTATAGTGCAGTATAATTTATAGTGCAGTATAATTTATAGTATTGCAGTATAATTTATAGTATTGCAGTATAATTTATAGTGCAGTATAATTTATAGTGCAGTATAATTTATAGTGCAGTATAATTTATAGTATTGCAGTATAATTTATAGTGCAGTATAATTTATAGTGCAGTATAATTTATAGTGCAGTATAATTTATAGTATTGCAGTATAATTTATAGTGCAGTATAATTTATAGTGCAGTATAATTTATAGTGCAGTATAATTTATAGTGCCAAGTGCTCTCTCTCTTAGTAGGCAATGACGGTAGAAGAAAGCAGCACTGTGGGACATGACTTCATTGCATGTTCGTTCCTTCATCGTCGCTGGGCCAAAATCCTGGAACTCCCTTCCTAACAGCACTGCGGGAGTACCTTCACCACACGGACTGCAACAGTTCAAGAAGAAGGCCCATCACCGGCTTCTCGAGGGTAACTAGGGATGGGTAATAAATGCTGGCCTTGCCAGTGGCACCTCATAGAATCATCGAAATTTACAGCACAGAAGGAGGCCATTCGGCCCATCTTGTCCGTGCCGGCTGACAAAGAGCTCTCCAGCCTAATTCCACTTTGCAGCACTTGGTCCGTAGCTTTGTAGGTTACGGCACTTCGAGTGCATATCCAAGTACTTTTTAAACGTGATGAGGGTTTCTGCCTCTACCACCCTTTCAGGCAGTGAGTTCCAGACCCCCACCACCCTCTGGGTGAAAAAATTTCTCCTCAACTCCCCTCTAAACCTCCTACCAATTACTTTAAATCTGTGCCCCCTGGTTATTGACCTCTCTGCTAAGGGAAATAGGCCTTTCCTATCCACTCTATCTAGGCCCCTCATAACTTTATACACCTCAATTTGGCCTTAATACTTCCTCTCTCACTATGTTTATTTCATCGAATATTTCCCGAGAATGAATATTAAAAATATGCCACTAATTTCCTTCACAATGCCATGGGGGAACGGGCAAACAGAGGCTGGGCATCTCCTTACACGTATGAGGGCAAATTGCAAGGAGACTCATTATTAGGCATCTTGTGTGCACCTCCCAGTGGCCAACTGGGAGAGTGCCGGTGGAGGCCTTGGACGCTGCGTTGTGCAGAGGAAGGCACAAATGTCTTGAAATAGAACACAGTGTGTTGTCACCAAATTCATCCTTTCGCCACATGCCGTCAGCAACCAAATACATTCCATCAATCCGACTGCAAATGGTAATCAGTCCCAGGGCTTCATTGCTCAATATACAATACCTTCAGGGCGTGGTGTGCCTGTAACATGCACTGATAGAAAACCTGATATAGCTGCTCTTCATGTCACCTGCTGTACTTCAGCTCAAAGTTGGTGATTTGATCGAGGGAGTCTTCTGTCTCTGACATCCACCACCAGCAAGACAAAGCTTGGTGAAAATCTAAAAATTCCCCCCCGCCCCCCAAGCCCTCCACCCCCACCCCCACCCCCCCGCCCCCAACACACACAACAGGCTCAACAGGGAAGATTTTCCGCTGAGCGAAAGGGTTTGAGTACAGGAACAAGGATGTCCTGCTGCAGTTGTACAGGGCCTTGGTGAGACCACACCTTGAGTACTGTGTGCAGTTTTGGTCGCCTTATCTGAGGAAGGATGTTCTTGCCATGGAAGGAGTTCAGCGAAGATTCACAAGGCTGATACCTGGGATGGCAGGAATGACATATGAGGAGAGATTGGGTCGATTGGGCTTATACTCGCTGGAGTATAGAAGAATGAGAGGGGATCTCATCGAAACATATAAAATTCTGACAGGTCTGGACAAACTAGATGCAGGAAGAATGTGCCCGATGGTCGGAGAGTCCAGAACCAGGGGTCATAATCTAAGGATAACGGGTAAGCCATTTAGGACAGAAATGAGGAAGAATTTCTTCACCCAGAGAGTGGTGAACCTGTGGAATTCTCTACCACAAAAGGTAGTTGAGGCCAAGTCATTAAATATATTCAAGAATGAGTTAGATATATTTCTTAAAGCTAAAGGTATCAAGGGATATGGGGAGAAGGCAGGTACAGGGTACTGAGTTTGGATGATCAGCCATGATCTCATCGAATGGTGGAGAAGGCTCGAGGGGCCGAATGGCCTACTCCTGCTCCTATCTTCTATGTTTCTATGTTTCTATGAGTTTCCGTGCAAATTTGGCCTGATCCATGACAGGCCGGAAATCAGACATCATAATGACTGCCATTACCGTCATAGGAATGCCAGATGCAACGAAAGCCAGACACAGGCAATGTGAGACACGAGGAATGCCAGACCCAAGGATTACCAGACGCACGAAATGCCAGATGCAACAAAAGCCAGACAAGGAACGTCAGACGCAATGATCGCCAGACGCCAGAAAGCAAGAGGGTAACCACCTCCCCTTGACATTCAACGGTATTACCATCATTGAATCCCCCACCATCAACATCCTGGGGGTCACCATTGACCAGAAACTTAACTGGACCAGCCACATAAATACTGTGGCTACAAGAGCAGGTCAGAGGTTAGGTATTCTGCGGCGAGTGTCTCACCTTCTGACTCCCCAAAGCCTTTCCACCATCCACAAGGCATAAGTAAGGAGTGTGATGGAATACTCTCCACTTGCCTGGATGAGTGCAGCTCCAACAACACTCAGGAAGCTCGACACCAACCAGGACAAAGTAGCCCGCTTGATTGGCACCCCATCCACCACCTTAAACATTCACTCCCTCCACCATCGGCGCACCGTGGCTGCAGTGTGCACCATCTACAAGATGGACTGCAGCAACTCGCCAAGGCTTCTTCGGCAGCACCTCCCAAACCCGCAACCTCTTCCACCTAGAAGGACAAGGACAGCAGGCGCATGAGAACACCATCACCTCCAAGATCCCCTCCAAGTCACACACCACCCTGACTTGGAAGTATATCGCCGTTCCTTCATCGTCGCTGGGTCAAAATCCTGGAACTCACTATCTAACAGCACTGTGGGAGTACCTTCACCACAGGGACTGCAGCGGTTCAAGAAGGTGGCTCACCACCACATTCTCAAGGGCAATTAGGGATGGGCAATAAATGCTGGCCTTGCCAGAGACGCCAAATCCCGTCACTCGCCACAGAATACCCAGCCCCTGACCTGCTCTTGTTGCCACAATATTTATGTGGCTGGTCCAGTTAAGTTTCTGGTCAATGGTGACCCCCAGGATGTTGATGGTGGGGAATTCAATGATGGTAATGCCGTTGAATGTCAAAGGGAGATGGTCATTGCCTGGCACTTCTGTGGTGCGAATGTTACTTGCCACTTATCAGCCCAAGCTTGAATGTCATTCAGGTCTTGCTGCATGCGGGCATGGACTGCGGAGTTGCGAATGGAAATGAACACTGTGCAATCATCAGTGAACATCCCCACTTCTGAGATTATGATGGAGGGAAGGTCATTGATGAAGCAGTTTAAGATGGTTGGGCCAAGGACACTACCCTGAGGAACTCCTGCAGCGATGTCCTGGGGCTGAGATGATTGACCTCCAACAACCACAACCACCTTCCTTTGTGCTATGGTATGACTCCAGCCAGTGGCGAGTTTTCCCCGATTGCCATTGACTTTAATATTTTACCAGGGCTCCTTGATGGCGCACTCGGTCATAGAAGATAGGAGCAGGAGCAGGCCATTCGGCCCCTCGAGCCTGCTCCGCCATTCAATGAGATCATGGCTGATCATCCAAATTCAGTACCCCGTCCCTGCTTTCTCCCCATATCCCTTGATCCCTTTAGCCTTAAGAAATATATCTAACTCCTTCTTGAATATATTTAGTGAATTGGCCTCAACTGCCTTCTGTGGTAGAGAATTCCACAGGTTCACCACTCTCTGGGTGAAGAAATTCCTCCTCATCTCAGTCCTAAATGGCTTACCCCTTATCCTTAGACTGTGACCCCTGGTTCTGGACTCCCCCGCCATCGGGAACATCCTTCCTGCATCTAGTCTGTCTAGTCCTGTTAGAATTTTATAAGTTTCAATGAGATCCCCTCTCATTCTTCTAAACTCTAGCGAATACAAGCCTAATTGACCCAATCTCTCCTCATACATCATTCCTGCCATCCCAGGTATCAGTCTGGTGAATCTTCGCTGCACTCCCTCCATGGCAAGAACATCCTTCCTCAGATAAGGCGACCAAAACTGCACACAATACTCAAGGTGTGGTCTCACCAAGGCCCTGTACAACTGCAGCAAGACATCCTTGCTCCTGTACTCGAATCCTCTCGCTATGAAGGCCAACATACCATTTGCTTTCTTAACCGCCTGCTGCACCTGCATGCTTACCTTCAACGACTGGTGCACAAGGACTCCCAGGTCTCGTTGCACTTCCCCTTTTCCCAATCTATTGCCATTCAGATAATAATCTGCCTTCCTGTTTTTGCCACCAAAGTGGATAACCTCGCATTTATCCACATTATACTGCATCTGCCATGCATCTGCCCAATCACCCAACTTGTCCAAATCATACTGGAGTTTCTCTGCATCCTCCTCACAACACACACGCCCACCCAGCTTTGTGTCGTCTGCAAACTTGGAGATATTACATCTAGTTCCCTCGTCTAGATCATTAATATATATTGTGAATAACTGGGGTCCTAGCACCGATCCCTGCGGTACCCCACTAGTCACTGTCTGCCACTCGGAAAAAGACCCGTTTATTCCAACTCTTTGCTTCCTGTCTGCCAACCAGTTCTCTATTCAAGTCAGTACCTTACCCCCAATCCCATGTGCTTTAACTTTGCACGCTAATCTCTTATGCGGGACCTTATCGAAAGCCTTCTGAAAGTCCAAATACACCACATCCACTGGTTCTCCCTTATCTATTCTACTAGTTACATCCTCAAAAAATTCCAGTAGATTAGTCAAGCATGATTTACCTTTTGTAAATCCATGTTGACTTTGTCCAATGCTGTCACTGTTTTCCAAGTGCTCTGCTATTACATCTTTTATAATGGACTCTAGCATTTTCCCCACTACCGATGTCAGGCTTACCGGTCTATAATTCCCCGCACTCGGTCAAATGCTGCTTTGATGTCAAGGGCAGTCACTCTCACCTCACCTCTGGAAATCAGCCCTTTTGTCCATGTTTGGGCCAAGGCTGTAATGAGGTCTGGAGCCGAGAGTTCCTGGCGGAACACAAACTGAACATCGGTGAGAAGGTTATTGGTGAGTAAGTGCCGCTTGATAGCACTGTCGATGACACCTTCCATCACTTTGCTGATGATTGAGAGTAGACTGAGGGGGCGGTAATTGGCTGGATTGGATTTGCCCTGCTTTTTGTGGACAGGACATACCTGGGCAGTTTTCCAGCTCTTAGTTGAAACCACTGCCTAGCTAGAGAAAAAACCCACAATACTCACCAACCAATCACCTACCTGCTGTCCTGTGATGTCACTCCTTGACACAGGGACGGTGGGTGCAAAGAGGAGCTGATATATCTAGGATGAAGAAACAGCAGCACGCCTCTCCCTCAGCCCCATGAAACATACGCCAGTGTCTAATGCATGTGTTTAATCCCAGGATTTTCTCATTCCTCACCTCCACATCTCCTATTGCCAAAACAAACAGAACTGGAACTCCCTCCATTTCAATTTGGGGCCACTCAGCCCGGCTTCAGTTGATTTTTATCTTTATTCTTGTTATTTTTTCTCTTTCCATTTCTATCATCAGAAAGCCCTCTGCCCAGACTCCCTCTTGTCTAGACTCTTTCATCCAGGATTGCAAGGAGCCCGAAGCACAGATAATTAAAGGGAAACAAGACCCCTGTGTCACTATGCCCCGGAGACAAACACACTTAAAACTGTTTGCAAATATTTGACCTCATCTTAATCACTTTAAAAACAACACTGTGTCCTCCTGATGTTGTTCCAGCTGCTTAACCCTTAACTCACTGGATTTCACAGGATACGTGAGGAGTTGTAATAAGTACTTAAGCATTTAGAAGCAGGAGGATGTATCTCGGTCACACTGGTTGGCTTTATTAGTCTGACCTGCCTGTGGCACTTGTGTGTCATTCAGTTCCACTGATAAATAGTTTCCAGTAGCTTTCTGTCCAGTGCTCTCTATAACTTGTCTGAAGTTTTCTCTCCATCCTCATGTTGCAAGGTGAGCCTAGTTCACACAGTTTCTCTTTTCAACATTAGTTACCCTAAACCACTGTTGTGCAACCTAAGGCCTGATCTGTTCAACTGAATCGCTGTCTTTGAGACAAGTCGGGTAGCACAGTGGTTATGTTACTTGACTAGTAATCCAGAGGCCTGGACTAATGATCCAGTTGGAACATGAGTTCAAATTCCCCTGTGACAATTTTAATTTGGTTTTAAATGAAAAGCTGGCATCAGTAAAAGTGACCATGAAAGTGTCGGATTGTCGTAAAAATCCCAACTGGTTCACTAATGTCCTTCAGGGAAGGAAACCTGTCGTCCTTACCCGGTCTGGCCTATATATGTGACTCCAGTCCCACCTTGACGTGGCCGAGCAAACCATTCGGTTTGCAAACAGCTACCATCGGCTCACCACCACCTTCTCAGGGCAACTAGTGATGGGCAATAAATGCTGGCCTTGCCAGCAATGCCCACATCCCAAGAATGTAAAAAAAATACATTGAGCTTCTTAATTACAGTATTAACAAGTGGTGTTAATTATTTCTTATGGGGGGGGCAAATTTTCTTCATGTCATGTCATTAAGAACCCTGTGGTTGTTAGGTTCCATTATAGGCATTAAGGCACAGAAGGATCCAAAAATGTCTTTTAAGTGTCACTCTTGCCTCTGACTCAGAAAGTTGTTGGTTCAACTCCAGAGATTTGAGCACATAATCCAAGCTGACACTTCCCGTACAGTACAGAGGGGGTGCTGCACTGTCATTATAGAATCAGAGCACAGAAGGAGGCCATTCGGCCCATCGTGCCTGTGCCCGCTCTTTGGTAGAGCAATCCAATTAATCCCACTCCCCTGCTCTTTCCCCATAGTCCTGTAATTTTTTCCCCTTCAAGTATTTATCCAATTCTCTTTTGAAAGATACCATTGAATCTGCTTCCACCATCCTTTCAGGCAGCGCATTCCAGATCACAACAACTCGCTGCGTAAAAAAGTTCTCATAGAAACATAGAAGATAGGAGCAGGAGTAGGCCATTCGGCCCCTCGAGCCTTCTCCACCATTCGATGAGATCATGGCTGATCATCCAAACTCAGTACCCTGTACCTGCCTTCTCCCCATATCCCTTGATACCTTTTGCTTTAAGAAATATAGCTAACTCATTCTTGAATATATTTAATGACATGGCCTCAACTACCTTCTGTGGTAGAGAATTCCACAGGTTTACCACTCTCTGGGAGACGAAATTGAATCTGCTTCCTCATCTCCCCCCTGGTTCTTTTGCCAAATCTCCTGAAGTCTGTGTCCTCTGGTTACCGACCCCTCACACATGCCCCTCACACATGCCCCTCACACACACACAC
>JASTWF010001374.1:71151-87760 GCA_030390025.1 Squalus acanthias | reverse complement strand
GGAGGGAATTCCAGAGCTTAGGGCCCAGGCAGCTGAAGGCACGGCCACCAATGGTGAAGCGATTAAAATTGGGGCATGCACAAGAGGCCAGAATTGGAGGAGTGCAGAGATCTCGGAGGGTTGTCGGGGCCGGAGGAGGATATAGAGATAGGGAGGGTTGTAGGGGCTGGAGGAGGTTACAGAGATAGGGAGGGTTGTAGGGGCTGGAGGAGGTTACAGAAATAGGGAGGGTTGTAGGGGCTGGAGGAGGTTACAGAAATAGGGAGGGTTGTAGGGGCTGGAGGAATTTACTGAGATAGGGAGGGTTGTAGGGGCTGGAGGAGGTTACAGAGATAGGGAGGGTTGTAGGGGCTGGAGGAATTTACAGAGATAGGGAGGGTTGTAGGGGCTGGAGGAGGTTACAAAGATAGGGAGGGTTGTAGGGGCTGGAGGAGGTTACAGAGATACGGAGTGTTGTAGGGGCTTGAGGAGGTTACAGGGATAGGGAGGGTTGTAGGGGCTGGAGGAGGTTACAGAGATAGGGAGGGTTGTAGGGGCTGGAGGTGGTTACAGAGATAGGGAGGGTTGTAGCGGCTGGAGGAGGTTCCTGAGATAGGGAGGGTTGTAGGGGCTGGAGGAGGTTACAGAGATATGGAGTGTTGTAGGGGCTTGAGGAGGTTACAGGGATAGGGAGGGTTGTAGGGGCTGGAGCAGGTTACAGAGATAGGGAGGTTTGTAGGGGCTGGAGGAGGTTACAGAGATATGGAGGTTTGTAGGGGCTGGAGGTGGTTACAGGGACTGGGAGGGTTGTAGGGGCTGGAGGAGGTTACAGAGATAGGGAGGGTTGTAGGGGCTGGATGAGGTTACACAGATAGGGAGGGTTGTAGGGGCAGGAGGAGGTTACACAGATAGGGAGGGTTGTAGGGGCTCGAGGAGGTTACAGAAATAGGGAGGGTTGTAGGGGCTCGAGGAGGTTACAGAGATCGGGAGGGTTGTAGGGGCTGGAGGAGGTTACAGAGATAGGGAGGGTTGTAGGGGCTGGAGGAGGTTACAGAGATAGGGAGGGTTGTAGGGGCTCGAGGAGGTTACAGAGATCGGGAGGGTTGTAGGGGCTGGAGGAGGTTACAGAGATCGGGAGGGTTGTAGGGGCTGGAGGAGGTTACAGAGATAGGGAGGGTTGTAGGGTCTGGAGGAGGTTAGAGAGATAGGGAGGGTTGTAGGGGCTGGAGGAGGTTACAGAGATAGGGAGGGTTGTAGGGGCTGGAGGAGGTTACAGAGACTGGGATGGGACCGAGTGGCCGTGGGGTTTCTAGAGGTGGGACTGCTTTTGTATTTAATCTGCTGGTTTCTGAAAACTCTATGTCTTTTTTTCTGTAGTTCTCAAAACCTGCATCACTGACCCAGAGGTAACTTATAACAGTGAACTCCGTCACACTCCATATCCCTCCCCAGTGTGTTCCCTCTCTATAATCTGTTCCCCAGTGTGTTCCATCTCTATAATCTGTTCCCCAGTGTGTTCCCTCTCTATAATCTGTTCCCCAGTGTGTCCCCTCTCTATAATCTGTTCCCCAGTGTGTTCCCTCTCTATAATCTGTTCCCCAGTGTGTTCCCTCTCTATAATCTGTACCCCAGTGTGTTCCCTCTCTATCCCTCTGTTCCCCAGTGTGTTCCCTCTCTACAATCTGTTCCCCAGTGTGTTCCCTCTCTATGATCTGTTCCCCAGTGTGTTCCCTCTCTATAATCTGTTCCCCAGTGTGTTCCCTCTCTATAATCTGTTCCCCAGTGTGTTCCCTCTCTATAATCTGTCCCCCAGTGTGTTCCCTCTCTATAATCTGTTCCGCAGTGTGTTCCCTCTCTATAATCTGTTCCCCAGTGTTTACCCTCTCTATAATCTGTTCCCCAGTGTGTTCCCTCTCTATAATCTGTCCCCCAGTGTGTTCCCTCTCTATAATCTGTTCCCCAGTGTGTTCCCTCTCTATAATCTGTTCCCCAGTGTGTTCCCTCTCTATCCCTCTGTTCCCCAGTGTGTTCCTTCTCTATCCCTCTGTTCCCCAGTGTGTTCCCTCTCTATAATCTGTTCCCCAGTGTATTCCCTCTCTATCCCTGTTCCCCAGTGTGTTCCTTCTCTATCCCTCTGTGCCCCAGTGTGTTCCCTCTCTATAATCTGTTCCCCAGTGTTTTCCCTCTCTATAATCTGTTCCCCAGTGTGTTCCCTCTCTATAATCTGTTCCCCAGTGTGTTCCCTCTCTATAATCTGTTCCCCAGTGTGTTCCCTCTCTATAATCTGTTCCCCAGTGTGTTCCCTCTCTATAATCTGTTCCCCAGTGTGTTCCCTCTCTATAATCTGTTCCCCAGTGTGTTCCCTCTCTATAATATGTTCCCCAGTGTGTTCCCTTTCTATAATCTGTTCCCCAGTGTGTTCCCTCTCTATAATCTGTTCCCCAGTGTGTTCCCTCTCTATAATCTGTTCCCCAGTGTGTTCCCTCTCTATAATCTGTTCCCCAGTGTGTTCCCTCTCTATAATCTGTTCCCCAGTGTGTTCCCTCTCTATCCCTCTGTTCCCCAGTGTGTTCCCTCTCTATAATCTGTACCCCAGTGTGTTCCCTCTCTATCCCTCTGTTTCCCAGTGTGTTCCTTCTCTATAATCTGTTCCCCAGTGTGTTCCCTCTCTATCCCTCTGTTCCCCAGTGTGTTCCTTCTCTATCCCTCTGTTCCCCAGTGTGTTCCCTTTCTATAATCTGTTCCCCAGTGTGTTCCCTCTCTATCCCTGTTCCCCAGTGTGTTCCTTCTCTATCCCTCTGTGCCCCAGTGTGTTCCCTCTCTATAATCTGTTCCCCAGTGTGTTCGCTCTCTATAATCTGTTCCCCGGTGTGTCCCCTCTCTATAATCTGTTCCCCAGTGTGTTCCCTCTCTATAATCTGTTCCCCGGTGTGTCCCCTCTCTATAATCTGTCCCCCAGTGTGTTCCCTCTCTATAATCTGATCCCCAGTGTGTTCCCTCTCTATAATCTGTTCCCCAGTGTGTTCCCTCTCTATAATCTGTTCCCCAGTGTTTTCCCTCTCTATAATCTGTTCCCCAGTGTGTTCCCTCTCTATAATCTGTTCCCCAGTGTGTTCCCTCTCTATAATCTGTTCCCCAGTGTGTTCCCTCTCTATCCCCTGTACCCCAGTGTTTCCCTCTCTATAATCTGTTCCCCAGTGAGTTCCCTCTCTATAATCTGTTCCCCAGTGTGTTCCCTCTCTATAATCTGTTCCCCAGTGTGTTCCCTCTCTATAATCTGTTCCCCAGTGTGTTCCCTCTCTATAATCTGTTCCCCAGTGTGTTCCCTCTCTATAATCTGTTCCCCAGTGTGTTCCCTCTCTATCCCTGTTCCCCAGTGTGTTCTTTCTCTATCCCTCTGTTCCCCAGTGTGTTCCCTCTCTATAATCTGTTCCCCAGTGTTTTCCCTCTCTATAATCTGTTCCCCAGTGTGTTCCCTCTCTATAATCTGTTCCCCAGTGTGTTCCCTCTCTATAATCTGTTCCCCAGTGTGTTCCCTCTCTATAATCTGTTCCCCGGTGTGTTCCCTCTCTATAATCTGTTCCCCAGTGTGTTCCCTCTCTATAATCTGATCCCCAGTGTGTTCCCTCTCTATAATCTGTTCCCCAGTGTGTTACCTCTCTATAATCTGTTCCCCAGTGTGTTCCCTCTCTATAATCTGTTCCCCAGTGTGTTCCCTCTCTATAATCTGTTCCCCAGTGTGTTCCCTCTCTATAATCTGTTCCCCAGTGTGTTCCCTCTCTATAATCTGTTCCCCAGTGTGTTCCCTTTCTATCCCCCTGTACCCCAGTGTGTTCCCTCTCTATCCCTCTGGTCCCCAGTGTGTTCCCTGTCTATAATCTGTTCCCCAGTGTGTTCCCTCTCTATAATCTGTCCCCCAGTGTGTTCCCTCTCTATAATCTGTTCCCCAGTGTGTTCCCTCTCTATCACTTTGTTCCCCAGTGTGTTCCCTCTCTATAATCTGTACCCCAGTGTGTTCCCTCTCTATCCCTCTGTTCCCCAGTGTGTTCCCTCTCTATCACTTTGTTCCTAAGTGTGTTCCCTCTCTATAATCTGTTCCCCAGTGTGTTCCCTCTCTATAATCTGTTCCCCAGTGTGTTCCCTCTCTATAATCTGTTCCCCAGTGTGTTCCCTCTCTGTAATCTGTTCCCCAGTGTGTTCCCTCTCAAACCCTCTGTTCCCCAGTGTGTTCCCTCTCTCTCCCTTTGTCCCCCAGTGTTTTAAGTTGCTGATATTGCTCTCTAACTCATCCCGCCTTGCTCCCCAGGCCCAGATTGCCGAGGAGAATTCCCGGGAGGACGTCCGCCCAGACCAGCTGCTCTTCCCGAGCGGGACCCAGCACCGCGAGGCCCCGCCCACCAACCGAGACCCCAGCGCCCTGGAGTCTGAATGCCTGCGGGAGCGAGCCGGCGGCCCCTCCCCCGCCGCCCACGGCAGCGCCGACCAATCGGGCTACAGCGTCAACGAGGGCGGCCGCGACGCCTCCGCGACACCCAATTGCAGGGCGGAGATCGGCAGGGAGGGCGGAGCCAGATCGACTGGCCTTGTCGGTTAGTCTGACGGTATCTTTTTTTCGGCGGGGTAGCAGCAGAGGTCTAACAAGGCAAGGGAATACACAATGAATGGTAGGACCCTAGGAAGGACAGAGGATCAGAGGGACCTTGGTGTGCATGGATACAGATCCCTGAAGGCAGCAGGACAGGCAGATAAGGTGGTTAAGAAGGCATATGGGATACTTGCCTTCATTAGCCGAGGCATAGAATATAAGAGCAGGGAGGTTATGATGGAGCTGTACAAAACGCGAGTTAGGCCACAGCTAGAATCTGCGTGCAGTTCTGGTCGCCACACTATAGGAAGGATGTGATTGCATTGGAGAGGGTGCAGAGGAGATTCACCAGGATGTTACCTGGGCTGGAGCGCTTCAGCTATGAAGAGAGACTGGACAGGCTGGGGTTGTTTTCCTTAGAGCAGAGAAGGCTGAGTGGTGGGGGGACCTGATTGAGGTGTACAAAATTATGAGGGGCGTAGATAGGGTAGATAGAAAGGAACTTCAGTGATTGCGCCCCAAGAGGGAAGCGGGGCGCCACTGGAAGCACCCCGCATCCCTCTTGGGGCGCTGCGAGGGAATATCCTGGCGCTACGTGCCGCAGCGCCACGCGCTGCGGCACGTCGCGCCGCGGTATTGCAGGCCTTCCTCCCCTTCTTAAAGGGGAGGGACCCTGCGCAGCGCGAACCGGGGCCCAGCTGGGCCCCCAGGGATCGGGAGTGCCGGCAAAAGAGCCCGGCACTCAAGAGAAGTGCCGGGCTCTTGGAGCGCAGCCGGCACTTCACGGTGGGGGGGCTTCACGGGGGCCGGGGACAGCAACGGGGGCAGGTGCTGGCAGGCGGCCAGCAACAAAAATGGCCGCCTGCCACCTCCCCTTTAAATATCGCCGCCCCGGCCGCACGTACGCCTCCCTGAACCCGTCGGACATAGCGTCTGGCGGTAAATCAGGGGGCGCGACTGAAGATCACGGCCGGGGCGCGAGCGGGGTGCTGCGCACGGCGATGACGTCATCGCCGGCGGCGCAGCGCCACAGGGCGCTACCGGCTGCCGCCGCCGCTAACCTCCCGCTGAATTTTTCGGGAGGCGTGGGCGGCGCTGCGCCCGGGCGTTAGCTGCTTTACGCCCCATTAGCGCCCTCTTAAGGCGCTAACGGGAGGCGCAAGCAGCTGAATTTTTCCCCCTATGACTCTCTGACTCTCTGAGTCGGACTCTGACCTTTAACCCCTTTTCTAGGGCCCTGGGGTTCAATGCCCAGCCCCAGAGAGAGAGAGGGGATGAAGGGCTTCCTCTCTCTCCCAAGGCAGTTGCCGTATAAGATAAGGAAGTCTTACTGCAATTATACAGGACCTTGGTGAGACCACACCTTGAGTACTGTGTGCAGTTTTGGTCTCCTTACCTGAGGAAGGAGATACTTGCCATAGAGGGAGAGCAACGAAGGTTCACCAGACTGATTCCTGGGATGGGGGGATTGTCGTATGAGGAGAGATTGAGTAGACTAGGCCTACATTCTCTGGAGTTTAGAAGAATGAGCGGTGATCTCATTGAAATGTATAAAATTCTGACAGGGCTTGACAGGGTAGATGCAGGGAGGATGTTTCCCCTGGTTGGGGAGTCTAGAACCAGGGGTCACAGTCTCAGAATAAGGGGTCGGCCATTTAGGACTGAGATGAGGAGAAATTTCTTCACTCAGAGGGCGGTGAATCTTTGGAATTCTCTACCCCAGAGGGCTGTGGAGGCTCAGTCGTTGAGTATATTCAAGGACAGAGAGCGATAGATTTTGGAATATTAAGGGAATCAAGGGATATGGGGATAGTGCGGGAAAGTGGAGATGAGGTAGAAGATCGGTCATGATCTCATCGAATGGCGGAGCAGGCTCGAGGGGCCGAATGGCCTACTCCTGCTCCTATTTCTTATGTTCTCTGATGGCGTCAATTACATAGATTGGATTACATCGGATATACGGCACAGAAACAGGCCATTCGGCCCAACCAGTCCATGCCAGCGTTTATGCTCCATTCGAGCCTCCTCCTGTCTTTCCCCATCTAAATCTATCGGCATAACTCTCTATTCCTTTCTCCCTCATGTGTTTATCTAGCCTCCCCTTAAATGCATCGATACTATTCACTTCAACCACTCCCTGTGGTAGCGAGTTCCACATTCTCACCACTCTCTGGGTAAAGAAGTTTCTCCTGAATTCCTAATTGGATTTATTAGTGACTATCTTATATTGATGGCCTCTAGTTATGCTCTTCCCCACAAGTGGAAACATTCTCTGTATCCACTCTATCAAAACCTTTCATAATTTTAAAGACCTCTATTAGGTCATCCCTCAGCCTTCTCCTTTCAAGTGAAAAGAGACCCAGCCTGTTCATCCTTTCCTGATAGGTATACCCTCACATTTCTGGTATCATCCTTGTGAATCTTCTCTGCACCCTCTCCAGTGCCTCTATATCCTTTTTATAATATGGCGACCAGAACTGTACGCAATACTCCAAGTGTGGTCTAACCAAGGTATATGGAGACCAGAACTGTGCACAGTGCTCCAAGTGTGGCCTAACCAAGGTGTATGGAGACCAGAACTGTGCACAGTGCTCCAAGTGTCGTCTAACCAAGGGTTAGGTTGATTTGGCTATGATAAATTGACCCTTAGTGTTAGGGGGGGATTAAATATGTGGGGTTACGGGGATAGGATGGGATATGTTAGGGGGAATTAAATACGTGGGGTTACGGGGATAGGATGGGATATGTGTCGGTGCAGGCTCGATGGGGATTCTGTGTGAGAAAGCAGGGACAGGGTACTGGATTTGGATGATCAGCCATGATCGTATTGAATGGTGGAGCAGGCTCGACGGGCCGAATGGCCTACTCCTGCTCCTAGTTTCTATGTTTCTATGTTTCTATATGGAGACCAGAACTGTGCACAGTGCTCCAAGTGTGGTCTAACCAAGGTATATGGAGACCAGACCTGTGCACAGTGCTCCAAGTGTGGTCTAACCAAGGTATATGGAGACCAGACCTGTGCACAGTGCTCCAAGTGTGGTCTAACCAAGGTATATGGAGACCAGAACTGTGCACAGTGCTCCAAGTGTGGTCTAACCAAGGTATATGGAGACGAGAACTGTGCACAGTGCTCCAAGTGTGGTCTAACCAAGGTATACAATACAATATTGGAAAATGTGAGGTTATGCACTTTGGCAGGAAAAATCAGAGAGCAAGTTATTATCTTAATGGCGAGAAACTGGAAAGTACTGCGGTACAAAGGGATCTGGGGGTCCTAGTGCAAGAAAATCAAAAAGTTAGTATGCAGGTGCAGCAGGTGATCAAGAAGGCCAACGGAATGTTGGCTTTTATTGCTAGGGGGATAGAGTATAAAAACAGGGAGGTATTGCTGCAGTTATATAAGGTATTGGTGAGACCGCACCTGGAATCCTGCAGACAGTTTTGGTGTCCATACTTAAGAAAAGACATACTTGCTCTCGAGGCAGTACAAAGAAGGTTCACTCGGTTAATCCCGGGGATGAGGGGATGGACATATGAGGAGAGGTTGAGTAGATTGGGACTCTACTCATTGGAGTTCAGAAGAGTGAGAGGCGATCTTATTGAAACATATAAGATTGTGAAGGGGCTTGATCGGGTGGATGCGGTAAGGATGTTCCCAAGGATGGGTGAAACTAGAACTAGGGGACATAATCTTAGAATAAGGGGCTGCTCTTTCAAAACTAAGATGAGGAGAAACTTCTTCACTCAGAGGGTAGTAGGTCTGTGGAATTTGCTGCCCCAGGAAGCTGTGGAAGCTGCATCATTAAATAAATTTAAAACAGAAATAGACAGTTTCCTAGAAGTAAATGGAATCAGGGGTTACGGGGAGCAGGCAGGAAATTGAACATGAGGCTGAGTTCGGATCGGTCAAGGCCCTGTGGGTGGCGGAGCGGGCCCAGGGGCTGAGTGGCCGGGTCCTGCTCCTACTTCTTGTGTTCTTTAGATTTGAGGTTAGGATCAGTTCAGCCATGATCTTATTGAATGGCGGAGCAGGCTCGAGGGGCCGATTGGCCTACTCCTGCTCCTATTTCTTATGTTCTTATGTTCTTATGGAGATCGGAAATGTACACAGTGCTCCAAGTGTGGTCTAACCAAGGTAAATGGAGACCAGAACTGTGCACAGTGCTCCAAGTGTGGTCTAACCAAGGTATATGGAGACCAGAACTGTACACAGTGCTCCAAGTGTGGTCTAACCAAGGTATATGGAGACCAGAACTGTGCACAGTACTCCAAATGTGGTCTAACCAAGGTGTATGGAGACCAGAACTGTACACAGTGCTCCAAGTGTGGTCTAACCAAGGTATATGGAAACCAGGACTGTGCACAGTGCTCCAAGTGTGGTCTAACCAAGGTATATGGAAACCAGAACTGTGCACATTGCTCCAAGTATGGTCTAACCAAGGTATATGGAGACCAGGACTGTGCACAGTGCTCCAAGTATGGTCTAACCAAGGTATATGGAGACCAGGACTGTGCACAGTGCTCCAACTGTGGTCTAACCAAGGTATATGGAGACCAGAACTGTGCACAGTACTCTAAACGTAGTCTAACCAAGGTATATGGAGACCAGGACTGTGCACAGTGCTCCAAGTATGGTCTAACCAAGGTATATGGAGACCAGGACTGTGCACAGTGCTCCAAGTGTGGTCTAACCAAGGTATATGGAGACCAGAACTGTGCACAGTGCTCCAAGTATGGTCTAACCAAGGTATATGGAGACCAGAACTGTTCGCAGTGCTCCAAGTGTGGACTAACCAAGGTATACGGAGACCAGGACTGTGCACAGTGCTCCAAATGTGGTCTAACCAAGGTATGTGGGGACCAGAACTGTGCACAGTGCTCCAAGTGTGGTCTAACCAAGGTATATGGAGACCAGAACTGTGCACAGTGCTCCAAGTGTGGTCTAACCAAGGTATATGGAGACCAGAACTGTGCACAGTACTCTAAACGTGGTCTAACCAAGGTATATGGAGACCAGAACTGTGCACAGTGCTCCAAGTGTGGTCTAACCAAGGTATATGGAGACCAGAACTGTGCACAGTGCTCCAAGTATGGTCTAACCAAGGTATGTGGAGACCGGAACTGTGCACAGTGCTCCAAGTGTGGTCTAACCAAGGTATATGGAGACCAGAACTGTGCACAGTTCTCCAAGTGTGGTCTAACCAAGGTATATGGAGACCAGAACTGTGCACAGTGCTCCAAGTGTGGTCTAACCAAGGTATATGGAGACCAGAACTGTGCACAGTTCTCCAAGTGTGGTCTAACCAAGGTATATGGAGACCAGAACTGTGCACAGTGCTCCAAGTGTGGTCTAACCAAGGCTCGGTACAACTTGAACATAACTTGAGGTCAAATGCCAACGACTCAGGCAATTCTTGTCTCTCTTGTACGCGCAGGTCCCGTCTACATCTACAACCCGTCCCGGGTTTACGTGGGCGTGATCAGCGGGCAGCGCGGCTCCGAGAAGGGGCTTCCCGCCCGGGAGGCGAAGGCGGAAGGGAGCCTGCGCTACCCCCAGCAGGAGGCCGGGGCGCCCGAGGCCGAGCGAGCGTGCTTCCCCGAGCAGGAGTGCGGCAAAGAAAGCCACCTGTCGGAGTCGGTCTCCGAGCACTCGTAGCCGAGACCTCCCTCGCTGACGGCTGAGAAGGACAAAGAGGCACTCATTTCAATGGCCGTCCGACGACCAGGAACTGGAAGGTCCACCAGAGGCTTCTTCACCTCCGGTCTGTAAATATTGTACAGAAACGTTTGTTTGAGAGAAAAATAAAGACCCAGCCAGCCGCCCCCCCAACAATCGCTCTATGATCCATTGGGGAATTGGAAGATGAACAGAACTCACAATTTCTTATCGCGCCTTTCACCACCTCAGGACGTCCCAAAGCGCCTTCACGGCCCAAAGAAGTACTTTTTTTTCCTTTCAAAGTGTTGTCATCTGGGAAACGCGGCAGCCTGTTTCCGCACAGCAAGCTCCCAAAGTTTGGGGGTTGGTGGTGGGGAGTCCCACACAGTTTGCGGGGTGAGGAGTCCCACAGTTTGGGGGGTGAGGAGTCCCACAGTTTGGGGGGTAGAGGAGTCCCACAGTTTGGGGGGTGAGGAGTCCCACAGTTTGGGGGGTGAGGTCCCCACAGTTTGGGGGGTGAGGTCCCCACAGTTTGGGGGGTGAGGAGTCCCCACAGTTTGGGGGGTGAGGAGTCCCCATAGTTTGGGGGGTGAGGAGTCCCACAGTTTGGGGGGTGAGGAGTCCCACAGTTTGGGGGGTGAGGAGTCTCCACAGTTTGGGGGGTGAGGAGTCCCACAGTTTGCGGGGTGAGGAGTCCCACAGTTTGGGGGGTGAGGAGTCCCACAGTTTGGGGGGTAGAGGAGTCCCACAGTTTGGGGGGTGAGGAGTCCCACAGTTTGGGGGGTGAGGTCCCCACAGTTTGGGGGGTGAGGAGTCTCCACAGTTTGGGGGGTGAGGAGTCCCCATAGTTTGGGGGGTGAGGAGTCCCACAGTTTGGGGGGTGAGGAGTCCCACAGTTTGGGGGGTGAGGTCCCCACAGTTTGGGGGGTGAGGAGTCCCCACAGTTTGGGGGGTGAGGAGTCCCCATAGTTTGGGGGGTGAGGAGTCCCACAGTTTGGGGGGTAGAGGAGTCCCACAGTTTGGGGGGTGAGGAGTCCCACAGTTTCGGGGGGGGGGGGAGCGGGTGAGGAATCCCCACAGTTTGGGGGGTGAGGAGTCCCACAGTTTGGGGGTTGAGGAGTCCCATAGTTTGGGGGGTGAGGAGTCCCCACAGTTTCGGGGTTGAGGAGTCCCATAGTTTGGGGGGTGAGGAGTCCCCACAGTTTGGGGGGTGAGGAGTCCCCACAGTTTGGGGGATGAGGAGACCCACAGTTTGGGGGGTGAGGAGTCCCACAGTTTGGGGGGTGAGGAATCCCCACAGTTTGGGGGGTGAGGAGTCCCCACAGTTTGGGGGGTGAGGAGTCCCCACAGTTTGGGGGGTGAGGAGTCCCCACAGTTTGGGGGGTGAGGAGTCCCCACAGTTTGGGGGGTGAGGAGTCCCCACAGTTTGGGGGGTGAGGAGTCCCCACAGTTTGGGGGGTGAGGAGTCCCACAGTTGGGGGGGTGAGGAGTCCCCACAGTTTGGGGCTTGGGCCATGTCTGTTCAATGTATATAAAGAACATGTGTTTCTATTATCCCCTTCCTGACTTTAGGATGTCCCAAAGCATCTCCAGCCAATTAAGTACTGTTTTGAAGTGTTGTAAATTAAAATATGCGACAGCCAATTTGCGCACAGCAAGCTCCCAGAAACAGTCAATTAGATAAATGGCCAGTTCATCAGATGTTTGTTGAATGTTAAACATTGGCCTCAGTTAACATCCATTCTTTACATCCACTTGAGAGGGCAGACAGGGCTGCTGTTTAACGTCTCATCCCAAAGACGGCACCTCTGACAGTGCAGCACTCCCTCAGTACTGAGCCTCCGACAGTGCAGCGCTCCCTCAGTACTGCCCCTCTGACAGTGCAGCCCTCCCTCAGTACTGCCCCTCCGACAGTGCAGCGCTCCCTCAGTACTGCCCCTCCGACAGTGCAGCGCTCCCTCAGTACTGCCCCTCTGACAGTGCAGCACTCCCTCAGTACTGCCCCTCCGACAGTGCAGCGCTCCCTCAGTACTGCCCCTCCGACAGTGCAGCGCTCCCTCAGTACTGCCCCTCTGACAGTGCAGCCCTCCCTCAGTACTGCCCCTCCGACAGTGCAGCGCTCCCTCAGTACTGCCCCTCCGACAGTGCAGTGCTCCCTCAGTACTGCCCCGCCGACAGTGCAGCGCTCCCTCAGTACTGCCCCTCCGACAGTGCAGTGCTCCCTCAGTACTGCCCCTCCGACAGTGCGGCGCTCCCTCAGTACTGCCCCTCTGACAGTGCAGCACTCCCTCAGTACTGACCCTCCGACAGTGCAGCACTCCCTCAGTACTGCCCCTCCGACAGTACCGCGCTCCCTCAGTACTGCCCCTCCGACAGTGCAGCACTCCCTCAGTACTGCTCCTCCGACAGTGCAGCGCTCCCTCAGTACTGCCCCTCCGACAGTGCAGTGCTCCCTCAGTACTGCCCCTCCGACAGTGCGGCGCTCCCTCAGTACTGCCCCTCTGACAGTGCAGCACTCCCTCAGTACTGACCCTCCGACAGTGCAGCACTCCCTCAGTACTGCCCCTCCGACAGTACCGCGCTCCCTCAGTACTGCCCCTCCGACAGTGCAGCACTCCCTCAGTACTGCTCCTCCGACAGTGCAGCGCTCCCTCAGTACAGCCCCTCTGACAGTGCAGCACTCCCACAGTACTGCCCCTCCAACAGTGCAGCGCTCCCTCAGTACTGGCCCTCCTAAGAGTGCAGTGCTCCCTCAGTACTGACCCTCCGACAGTGCAGCGCTCCCTCAGTACTGCTCCTCCGACAGTGCAGCGCTCCCTCAGTACAGCCCCTCTGACAGTGCAGCACTCACATAATACTGCCCCTCCGACAGTGCGGCACTCCCTCAGTAGTGCCCCTCCGACAGTGCGGCACTCCCTCAGTACTGCCCATCCGATAGTGCAGCGCTCCCTCAGTACTGGCCCTCCTGAGAGTGCAGTGCTCCCTCAGTACTGACCCTCCGACAGTGCAGCGCTCCCTCAGTACTGCCCCTCCGACAGTGCAGCACTCCCTCAGTACTGCCCCTCTGACAGTGCAGCGCTCCCTCAGTACTGCCCCTCCGACAGTGCAGCACTCCCTCTGTGCTGCCCCTCCGACAGTGCAGCACTCCCTCTGTGCTGCCCCTACCATCGTAGAACGTGAAGTCAAAGGTTTGACACTGAGCCACATAAGAAGATAGTAGGACAGGTGACCAAAAGCTTGGTCAAGGTGGTAGATATTAAGGAGCCTTTGCTTGATTAGCTGGTTCGGTCGATAGTCCCACCTTCTGCACGTTCTCCTGGTCCCAGTGGGAAGTTAATAAGGAGGCAGCGCCCCCTGGGGGCTAGGTCAGAAAGTGTCTCCAGTGTGGTACTGAGCCCCACAGGAAAGGCCCAGGCTCCATCTCCGGCCTGTGCTGAGTTAGCCTGACCTCACACCCGGTGTGGTACTGAGCCCCACACACACACACAGAGCAGGAAGATGAAAGTCCCAGGAGATGTGGAGCAGGGGGGGAGAGGGGAAAATAACTCTCAATACTTTTAATAATGAAATAAAGTTGATTTATTTTGGTGCACTAAGATTCACAGCGACTTCGAGCAAGTTTCACCGAGAATGAAAGGAGAGCGGAGCGATCGGTAACATCGCCCCCTTTCGCCCCCGGCCCACAAGAACCCAGGAAAACATATTTCATTCTTTTCAATAATATTTTATCAGCAGCAGTAAATATACAAATAAAAGGAAAGGCTTTTAAACGGAACCATCACCACCACCGATGAGAAATTGGGGCAAAATAGAAAGAAACGTTCATGTGTCTGGGGCGGCCATGTTTTAATGATGTCATCGCCCCGGCGGCCATGTAGTAATGATGTCACCGGCCAGGGCGGCCATGTTTCAATAACGTCGCCGCCCGGCCGGCCATGTTTTAATGATGTCGCCGGCCAGGGCGGCCATGTTTCAATAACGTCGCCGCCCGGCCGGCCATGTTTCAATGATGTCGCCGGCCAGGGCGGCCATGTTTCAATGACGTCGCCGCCCGGGCGGCCATGTTTTAATGATGTCGCCGGCCAGGGCGGCCATGTTTCAATGACGTCGCCGCCCGGGCGGCCATGTTTTAATGATGTCGCCGACCAGGGCGGCCATGTTTTAATGACGTCGCCGCCCGGGCGGCCATGTTTTAATGATGTCGCCGACCAGGGCGGCCATGTTTTAATGACGTCACCGGCCGGGGCGGCCATGTTTTAATGTTGTCACGGGAGAGGGCAGCCATGTTTTAATGATGTCACCGGCCAGGGCGGCCATGTTTCAATAATGTCGCCGCCCAGCCGGCCATGTTTTAATGATGTCACTGGCCAGGGCGGCCATGTTTCAATAACGTCGCCGCCCGGCCGGCCATGTTTTAATGATGTCGCCGGCCAGGGCGGCCATGTTTCAATGACGTCGCCGCCCGGGCAGCCATGTTTTAATGATGTCGCCGGCCAGGGCGGCCATGTTTCAATGACGTCGCCGCCCGGGCGGCCATGTTTTAATGATGTCGCCGACCAGGGCGGCCATGTTTTAATGATGTCGCCGCCCGGGCGGCCATGTTTTAATGATGTCGCCGACCAGGGCGGCCATGTTTTAATGACGTCACCGCCACGGCGGCCATGTTTTAATGACGTCACCGGCCGGGGCGGCCATGTTTTAATGATGTCACCGGCCAGTGCAGCCATGTTTTAATGATGTCACCGACCAGGGCGGCCATGTTTTAATGATGTCACCGGTCAGGGCGGCCCTTTTTTAATGATGTCACCGGCAGGGGCGGCCATGTTTTAATGATGTCACCGCTCAGGTCGGCCATGTTTTAATGATGTCACCGGCCGGGGCGGCCATGTTTTAATTATGTCACCAGCCGGGGCGGCCATGTTTTAACGATGTCACCGGCCGGGGCGGCCATGTTTTAATGATGTCACCGGCCGGGGCGGCCATGTTTTAACGATGTCACTGGCCAGGGCGGCCATGTTTTAATGATGTCAACCGCCCAGGCGGCCATGTTTAAATGATGTCACCGGCCGGGGTGGCCATGTTTTAACGATGCCACCGGCCAGGACGGCCATGTTTTAATGATGTCAACCGCCCAGGCGGCCATGTTTAAATGATGTCACCGGCTGGGGTGGCCATGTTTTAATGATGTCACCGGCCGGGGCGGCCATGTTTTAACGATGCCACTGGCCAGGACGGCCATGTTTTAATGATGTCAACCGCCCAGGCGGCCATGTTTAAATGATGTCACCGGCCGGGGCGGCCATGTTTTAATGATGTCACCGGCCGGGGCGGCCATGTTTTAATGATGTCACCGGCCAGGGCGGCCATCTTTTAATGATGCCACCGGACAGGGTGCCCATCTTTTAATGATGTCACCGGACAGGGCGCCCATCTTTTAATGACATCGCTCAGTGGGGCAGCCATGTTTTATTGGAGGCGAGAGTCAGCCCTCAGACACCAGGCCAGTTCGTGACCCCGGGGCGATGGACAGGATTGGGATCGGACCCAGCTGCGAGGCCCTCGTAGTCGAAAAACAACAACGCACCCCGTTGTTAAGAACCAGGCCTCCTGTGGGGCGCGGGGGGGTTGGGAGGAGGAATAGCCGGAAATCTCCAGGAATCTGTGGCACCCGTCTCCCCGGTGTGAGAGAGAGCGGAGAGCCTCACCAGTGCAAGAAGATCGCTCCGCAAAAACGCCTTTTTATCGTTTAAATACAAAACAGTCGGTAAATGCAAACATTGTCTGAAAGGTGCAGATTCGGGCTCTCTCTCTCGCGCGGTGTGAGTGACAGTCAGGCAGACGGGAGGAGTGTGGACTTTCAGAGCGCCATCTGTCCATTCCTCGGCCTCCCAGTCCCACGTTCCACTCTCCTCCCTTTCTTCACTGCCTCCAACTCCAACTTTCCGCATCCATTGGCAAGCAAGTCCGACACAGAGAGAGAGAGAGAGACGGGGATCGGGCGAGGGCTAGGCGATAGAATCCCAGTCAAATTCGTCCTGGATGTCACTATTGTACTGTAGAGCCTCTGAGTGGGATTAACATGGTGCCCTGCACAAAACAATCTCAGCGTTTACTGCAAGCAAGGTACAGCACGGGTTAGATACAGAGTAAAGCTCCCTCTACACTGTCCCATCAAACACTCCCAGGGCAGGTACAGCACGGGTTAGATACAGAGTAAAGCTCCCTCTACACTGTCCCATCAAACACTCCCAGAGCAGGTACAGCACGGGGTTAGATACAGAGTAAAGTTCCCTCTACATTGTCCCATCCAGCACTCCCAGGGCAGGCACAGCACGGGTTAGATACAGAGTAAAGCTCCCTCTACACTGTCCCATCAAACACTCCCA
>JASTWF010001374.1:56151-66151 GCA_030390025.1 Squalus acanthias | reverse complement strand
CAGGACAGGTAGATAAGGTGGTTAAAAAGGCGTATGGGAGACTTGCCTTCATTAGCCGAGGCATAGAATATAAGAGCAGGGAGGTTATGACGGAGCTGTACAAAACGCTAGTTAGGCCACAGCTGGAATACTGTGTGCAGTTCTGGTCGCCACACTATAGGAAGGATGTGATTGCATTGGAGAGGGTGCAGAGGAGATTCACCAGGATGTTACCTGGGCTGGAGCGCTTCAGCTATGAAGAGAGACTGGACAGGCTGGGGTTGTTTTCCTTAGAGCAGAGAAGGCTGAGGGGGGGACCTGATTGAGGTGTACAAAATTATGAGGGGGCGTAGATAGAAAGGAACTTTTCCCCTTAGTAGAGAGGGGTCAATAACCAGGGGGCATAGTTTCAAGGTAAGGGGCAGGAGGTTTGGAGGGGATTTGAGGAAAAACTTTTTCCCCCAGAGGGTGGTTGGAATCTGGAACTCACTGCCTGAAAGGGTGGTCGAGGCAGGAACCCTCACAACATTCAAGAAGCATTTAGATGAGCACTTGAAACGCCATAGCACACAAGGCTACGGACCAAGTGCTGGAAAATGGGATTAGAATAGACAGGGCTTGATGGCCGGCGCGGACACGATGGGCCGAAGGGCCTCTTTCTGTGCTTTATAACTCTGTGACTCTATGACTCTATCGATCTCTGTCTTGAATATACTCAACGACTGAGCCTCCACAGCCCTCTGGGGTAGAGAATTCCAAAGATTCACCACCCTCTGAGTGAAGAAATTTCTCCTCATCTCAGTCCTAAATGACCGACCCATATCCTGAGACTGTGACCCCACGTTCGAGACATCATTTTGAGTAGCTCTATCGAATCTCCCCCTTAACCTTCTCTGCTCTAAGGAGAACAACCCCAGCTTCTCCAGTCTCTCCACGTAACTGAAGTCCCTCATCCCTGGAACCATTCTGGACAATCTCCCCTTAACCTTCTCTGCTCTGAGGAGAACAACCCAGCTTCTCCAGTCTCTCCACGTTACTCAAGTCCCTCATCCCTGGTACCATTCTGGTCAATCTCCCCTTAACCTTCTCTGCTCCAAGGAGAACAATCCCAGCTTCTCCAGTCTATCAACGTAACTGAAGTCCCTCATCCCTGGAACCATTCTAGAAAATCTCTTCTGTACCCTCTCCAAAGCCTTCTAACCCTCACTGTGAACCCCCCTTGCTCTCACCCTGTCCCATTTAACGCTTACTATAACCCCCTCGCAGCCTCTCCCGATCACTCATAGAGTCATAGAGTCCTAACAGCACAGAAGGAGGCCATTCAGCCCATCGAGTCCGTGCCGGCTCTCTGTAGAGCAATCCAGTCAGTCCCATTTCCCCCCGCTCTATCCCCGTAGCCCTGCAAGTTTATTTCCCTCAAGTGCCTATCCAGTCTCCCCTTGAAAACATTGAGTGTCTCCGCTTCCACCACTTCCTGTCGGCAGCGAGTTCCAGGTCCTCACCACTCGCTGCGTAAAAAAGTTTTTCCTCACATCCCCCCCTGTATCTCTTGCCCAAAACCTTAAATCTGTGTCCCCCTAGTCCTTGTACCATCAACTAGTGGGAACAGCCTTTCCCCGTCTAGCCTATCCGAACCCGTCATAATCTTGTACACCTCTATCAAATCACCCCTCTACCTCCTTTGCTCTAATGAAAACAAATCCAGCTTCTCCAACCTGTCCTTGTAGCTAAGATCCCCCACCCATCCCGGAACCATTCTGGTAAATCTCCTCTGCACCCTCTCAAGGGCCTTCACATCCTTCCTAAAGTGTGGTGACCAGAACTGGACGCAATACTCCAGTTGTGGCCTAACCAGCGCTTTATAAAGGTTCAGCATAACTTCTCTACTTTTGTACTCAATGCCTCTATTTATGAAGCCCAAGATCCCATATGCTTTGCTAACCACTCTCTCAATATGTCCTGCCATCTTCAGGGACCTATGCACATTAACTCCCAGGTCCCTCTGTCCCTGCACACTCTTTAAAACTGTGCCATTAAGTGTCTATTGCCTCTCCCTGTTCCTTCTGCCAAAATGTATCACCTCACACTTCTCTGTATTAAACTCCATCTGCCACTTGTCTGCCCATTCTGCTAGCCTTTCTATGTCCTGTTGCAGTCAATTGGTATCATCACCACTCCTTGTACCTGTAGTGTTTCTCGGGCCTTTGTTTCCTGCGCGCGCCGGAGCCTGGGTCCGAATTAGCCCGTTCTGCTCGAATATGTGGTTGAGCGATGTGCAAAGGTCCTTGAACTGAGCGTGGTTGAGGGACCTGGAGTCACAGTTCACTGGCTGTAGGTTCGCTGCCAACCCTGTAGGGGAAAGAGAGAGGAAATCCTCGTTAACATCGAAACATAGAAGATAGGAGCAGGAGTAGGCCATTCAGCCCCTCGAGCCTGCTCCGCCATTCAATGCGATCATGGCTGATCATCCAAACTCAGTACCCTGTCCCTGCTTTCTCCCCATATCCCTTGATCCCTTTAGCCTTAAGAAATATATCCAACTCCTTCTTGAATCTATTTAATGAATTGGCCTCTACTGCCTTGTGTGGTAGAGAATTCCACAGGTTCACCACTTTCTGGGTGAAGAAATTCCTCCTCATCTCAGTCCTAAATGGCTTACCCCTTATCCTTAGACTGTGACCTCTGGTTCTGGACTCCCCCGCCATCGGGAACATCCTTCTTGCATCTAGTTTGTCCTGTCCTGTCAGAATTTTATATGTTTCGATGAGATCCCCTCTCATTCTTCTAAACTCCAGCGAGTATAAGCCCAATCGACCCAATCTCTCCTCGTACGTCATTCCTGCCATCCCAGGTATCAGCCTGGTGAATCTTCGCTGAACTCCTTCCATGGCAAGAACATCCTTCCTCAGATAAGGCGACCAATACTGCACACTATACTCAAGGTGTGGTCTCACCAAGGCCCTGTACAACTGCAGCAAGACATCCTTGTTCCTGCACTTGAATCCTCTCGCTATGAAGGCCAACATACCATTTGCCTTCTTCACCGCCTGCTGCACCTGCATGCTTACCTTCAGCGACTGGTGCACAAGGACACCCAGGTCTCATTGTACTTCCCCTTCTCCCAATCTTAAGAGCCGCGCACACAGAGCAGGAAAGGCCCAGGCTCCAATCCCGGCCTGTGCTGAGTTAGCCTGATCTCACACCAGGTGTGGTACTGAGCTCCACACACACAAGAACATAAGAAATAGGAGCAGGAGTAGGCCACACGGCCCCTTTGAGCCTGCTCCACCATTCAATAAGATCGTGGCTGATCTTCTACCTCAACTCCACTTTCCCGCCCGATCTCCATATCCCTTGATTCCCCTAGAGTCCAAAAATCTATCGATCTCCGCCTTGAATATACTCAAAGACTCAGCATTCACAGCCCTCTGGGGCAGAGAATTCCAAAGATTGACAACCCTCTGAGTGAAGAAATTCCTCCTCATCTCAGTCCTAAATGGCCGACCCCTTATCCTGAGACTATGCCCCCTAGTGCTAGACTCTCCAGCCAGGGGGAAACAACCTCTCTGCATCTACCCTGTCAATCCCCTTCAGAATCTTGAATGTTTCAATGAGATCACCTCTCATTCTTCTAAACTCCAATGAGTATCGGCCCAACCTGCTCAACCTTTCTTCATAAGACAACCCCTTCATCTCCGGAATCAACCTTGTGAACCTTCTCTGAACTGCCTCCAATGCAAGTATATCCTTCCTTAAATAAGGAGACCAAAACTGTACGCAGTACTCCAGGTGTGGTCTCACCAACGCCCTGTCCAGTTGTAACAGGACTTCCCTACTTTTATACTCCATTCCCTTTGCAATAAAGGCCAACACTCCATTTGCATCCAATTTCCACCCTTCCCTCACCTTCACATGGTCCATGAAAAGGGAAATGGTGTTTGACAAACCTCCTGGAGTTTTTTGAGGATGTAACTGGTAGAATAGATAAGGGAGAACCAGTGGATGTGGTGTATTTGGATTTTCAGAAGGCCTTTGATGAAGTCCCACATAAGAGGCTAGTGTGCAAATTTAAAGCACATGGGATTGGGGGTAATATACTGGCATGGATTGAAAATTGGTTAATGGACAGGAAACAGAGAGTAGGAATAAATGGATCTTTTTCGGGGTGGCAGGCGGTGACTAGTGGGGTACCGCAGGGATCAGTGCTTAGGCCCCAGCTATTCACAATATATATCAATGATTTGGATGAGGGAACTAAATGTAATATTTCCAAGTTTGCTGACGACACGAAACTAGGTGGGCTTGTGAGTTGTGAGGAGGATGCAAAGAGGCTTCAAGGTGATTTAGACAAGTTGAGTGAGTGGGCAAATACATGGCAGATGCAGTTTAACGTGGATAAATGTGAAGTTATCCACTTCGGTAGGAAAAAGAGAAAGGCAGAGTATTATTTAAATAGTGATAGACTGGGAAATGTTGATGTACAAAGGGACCTGGGTGTCCTTGTACACCAGTCACTGAAAGCAAACATGCAGGTGCAGCAAGCAGTTAGGAAGGCAAATGATATGTTGGCCTTCATTGCAAGAGGATTTGAGTACAGGAGCAGGGATGTCTTACTACAGTTATACAGGGCCTTGGTGAGACCACACCTGGAGTACTGTGTGTGCAGTTTTGCTCTCCTTACCTAAGGAAGGATATACTTGCCACAGAGGGAGTGCAGCGAAGGTTCACCAGACTGATTCCTGGGATGGCAGGACTGTCGTATGAGAAGAGATTGGGTCGACTAGGTCTGTATTCACTAGAGCTTAGAAGAATGAGAAGGGATCTCATTGAAATGTATAAAATTCTGACAGGGCTAGACAGACTGGATGCAGGGAGGATGTTTCCCCTGGCTGGGGGGGTCTAGAACCAGGGATCACAGTCTCAGGATACGGGGTAGGACATTTAGGACTGAGATGAGGAGAAATTTCTTCACTCAGAGGGTGGTGAACCTGTGGAATTCTCTACCACAGAAGGCTGTGGAGGCCAAGTCACTGAATATATTTAAGAAGGAGATAGATAGATTTCTAGACACAAAAGGCATCAAGGGGTATGGGGAGAGAGGGGGAATATGGTATTGAGATAGAGGATCAGCCATGATCATATTGAATGGCGGAGCAGGCTCGAAGGGCCGAATGGCCTACTCCTGCTCCTATTTTTCTATGTTTCTATCTCCGACTCTTCCGTTCCATTCCTCGACTTCTCTGTCTCCATCTCTGGGGATAGGCTATTGACAAACATTCACTATAATCCCACTGACTCCCACAGCTACCTGGACTACACTTCCTCCCACCCCGCGTCCTGTAAGGACTCTATTCCATTCTCCCAGTTTCTCCGTCTCCGCCGCATCTGCTCCGACGATGCCACCTTCCATACCAGTGCTTCCGACATGTCTTCCTTTTTCCTCAACCGAGGATTCCCCTCTACCGTGGTTGACACGGCCCTCGACCGTGTCCGTTCTATCTCCCGCACTTCCGCCCTCACCCCTGCCCCTCCCTCCCGGAACACGACAGAGTTCCCCTTGTCCTCACCTTTCGCCCCCACCAGCCTCCACATTCAACGGATCAACCTCCGCCATTTCCGCCACCTCCAGCGTGACCCCACCACCAAACGCATCTTCCACTCGCCTCCCCTTTCAGCATTCCGCAGGGACCGCTCCCTCCGCGACACCCTGGTCCACTCCTCTATCACCCCCAACACCCCTTCCCTTTCCCACAGCACCTTCCCGTGCAAGCACAGGAGATGCAACACCTGCCCTTATACCTCCCCCCTTCCCACTGTCCAGGGCCCCAAACACCCCTTCCAGGTGAAACAGCGATTTACTTGTACTTCTTTCGTTGAGGCCTTCTACAGCCCTCTGGACTCAACATGGAGTTCAACAATTTCAGATCATAACCCCGGCCCCTATCACATATATATATATTTTTATTTTATTTTTTCATCCACCCTGTTGTTTGGCCTTTTTTTCTTCCCTCCCAGAAGCTGTCCTTCATTCTGCCAGCGCATTTAGATCATAAAATCATAGGATCATCGAAGATAGGAGCAGGAGTAGGCCATTCGGCCCCTCGAGCCTGCTCCGCCATTCAATGAGATCATGGCTGATCATCCAAACTCAGTACCCTGTACCTGCCTTCTCCCCATATCCCTTGATCCCTTTAGCCTTAAGAAATATATCCAACTCCTTCTTGAATCTATTTCATGAATTGGCCTCTACTGCCTTCTGTGGTAGAGAATTCCACAGGTTCACCATTCTCTGGGTGAAGAAATTCCTCCTCATCTCAGTCCTAAATGGCTTACCCCTTATCCTTGGACTGTGACCCCCTGGTTCTGGACTCCCCGACCATCGGGAACATCCTTCCTGCATCTAGTCTGTCTAGTCCTGTTAGAATTTTATAAGTTTCAATGAGATCCTCTCTCATTCTTCTAAATTCCAGCGAGTATAAGCCTAATCGACCCAATCTCTCTTCATACGTCATTCCTGCCATCCCGGGTATCAGCCTTGTGAATCTTCGCTGAACTCCTTCATCTAGCCTCTACCTGCCACATTACCACCTCCTCTTGCCTTGATTATCTCTTAATGTCTCTTAATCTCCCCTGCTTTCTATCCCACCACTGACCTCCCCTTTTGTTCTTTCATCCCCTCCCCCTTTTCCCAGCCCTAAACTTGCTTTAAGATCGATTTCATTTCCTGCTTTTTTCCAGTTCTGACGAAAGGTCTTCGACCTGAAACGTTAACTCTGTTTCTCTCTCTCCACGGATGCTGCCTGGCCTGCTGAGTTTATCCCAGCGTTTTCTGTTGTTACTTGCCATTCTTGCAATCTAGTATACTGTATTCGCCGCTCGCGATGCGGTCTCCTCTACATTGGGCAGACCGAACGCAGATTGGGTGACCGCTTTGCGGAACACTGTAAGGGTGACCCCCGAGCTCCCGGTCGCCTGTCACTTTAATTCTCCGCTCCACTCCCACTCTGACCTCTCATAGAAACATAGACACAGAGAAGATAGGAGCAGGAGTAGGCCATTCGGCCCCTCGAGCCTGCTCCGCCATTCAATGAGATCATGGCTGATCATCCAAATTCAGTACCCTGTACCTGCCTTCTCCCCATATCCCTTGATACCTTTAGCTTTAAGAAATATATCTAACTCATTCCTGAATATATTTAATGACTTGGCCTCAACTACCTTCTGTGGTAGAGAATTCCACAGGTTCACCACTCTCTGGGTGAAGAAATTCTTCCTCATTTCTGTCCTAAATGGCTTACCCCTTATCCTTAGATTATGACCCGTGGTTCTGAACTCTCCGACCATCGGGAACATCCTTCCTGCATCTAGTTTGTCCAGACCTGTCAGAATTGTATATGTTTCGATGAGATCCCCTCTCATTCTTCTATACTCCAGCGAGTATAAGCCCAATCGACCCAATCTCTCTTCATACGTCATTCCTGCCATCCCAGGTATCAGCCTTGTGAATCTTCGCTGAACTCCTTCCATGGCAAGAACATCCTTCCTCAGATAAGGCGACCAAAACTGCAGACAATACTCAAGGTGTGGTCTCACCAAGGCCCTGTACAACTGCAGCAGGACATCCCTGTTCCTGTACTCAAACACTTTCGCTATGAAGGCCAACATACCATTTGCCTTCTTCACCACCTGCTGCATAGAGATCAACATAGAGATCACAACCTTGACCCCTATCATATATATATTTTTTATCCACACCTTTTGTCTGTGCCTTCTGTTCTCTCCCACATGGCAGCTGTCTTTCATTCTACCAGCGCAATTTACACTTCATCTAGAGCCATCCTTTGTTTCTTAACCTGTCCCATTACCATCTCCTCTCGCCTTGAATGTCTCTTAACCTCTCCTGCCTTCCATCCTATCACAGACCTTCCCCTTTGTTCTCTCCTCCCCTCCCCCCTTTCCCAGCCCCTACACTTGCTCAAAAACCTGTTCCAGATCCAGCTTTCTCCATTTCTGACGAAGGGTCATCGACCTGAAACGTTAACTCTCTGTTTCTCTCTCCACAGACGCTGCCTGGCCTGCTGAGCATTTCCAGCATTTTCTCTTTTTTATTCCATTTGCCTTCCTAATCTATGTTCTATGTCACCTCACTATAGGAAGGACGTGGAAGCATTGGAAAGAGTGCAAAGGAGATTTACCAGGATGCTGCCTGGTTTGGGGGGGAGGTCTTATGAGGAAAGATTGAGGGAGCTAGGGCTTTTCTCTTTAGAGCGGAGGAGGAGGAGAGGCGACTTAACAGAGGTTTATAAGATGATGAGTGGATGTTCAGAGACTATTTCCTCGGGTGGATGTAGCTGTTACAAGGGGGCATAACGATAAGGTGCATGGGGGGGAGATATAGAAGGGATGTCCGAGGTAGATTCTTTACTCAGAGAGTGGTTGGGGTGTGGAATGGACTGCCTGCTGTGATAGTGGAGTCGGACACTTTAGGAACTTTCAAGCGGTTATTGGATAAGCACATGGAGCACACCAGAATGAGAGGGAGTGGGACAGCTTGATCTGGGTTTCGGACAATGCTCGGCACAACATCGAGGGCCGAAGAGCCTGTACTGTGCTGTACTGTTCTATGTTCTATGTCTATAATTACTTGCGGTACCTGCATGCTAACTTTTTTGTCATGATGTGGGAGATGCCGGTGTTGGACTGGGGTGGCCAAATGTGAGAAGGCGCACGACACCAGGTTATATAGTCCGACAGCTTTATTTGAAATCACAAGCTTTCGGAGCGCTGCCCCTTCGTCAGGTGAAGTGAAGAGGTGCATATAGGGACAGCATATATAGTCAGAGAACACTGCCAGGTGACTACAGTTAATCTTTCCAACTGCCCTTTATCACACCTCGGCAGAGCGATAATCACGGCAAAGATTAACTGTAGTCACCTGGCAGTGTTCTCTGACTATATATGCTGTGCCTATATGCATCTCTTCACTTCACCTGATGAAGGAGCAGCGCTCCGAAAGCTTGTGATTTCAAATAAAGCTGTTGGACTATAACCTGGTGTTGTGCGACTTCTCACCTTTGACTTTTTTGTGTTTCATGTACGAGGACCCCCAGATCCCTCTGTAAGGCTCTCCCCATTTAAATAATAATTTGCTTTTTTATTTATTCTTCCGACCAAAGTGGATCACCTCACCTTTTCCCACATTGTATTCCATCTGCCAAATTTTTGCCCGCTCAATTAACCCATCTACATCCCTTTGCAGATTCTTTGTGTCCACCTCGCAACTTGCTTTCCCACCTATCTTTGTATCATGGCAAAAACAGGAAGGCAGATTATTATCTGAACGGCAATAGATTGGGAGAAGGGGAAGTGCAACGACACCTGGGTGTCCTTGTGCACCAGTCGCTGAAGGTAAGCATGCAGGTGCAGCAGGCGGTGAAGAAGGCAAATGGTATGTTGGCCTTCACAGCGAGAGGATTCGAGTACAGGAGCAAGGATGTCTTGCTGCAGTTGTACAGGGCCTTGGTGAGACCACACCTTGAGTACTGTGTGCAGTTTTGGTCACCTTATCTGAGGAAGGATGTTCTTGCCATGGAGGGAGTGCAGCAAAGATTCACCAGGCTGATACCTGGGATGGCAGGAATAACATATGAGGAGAGATTGGGTCGATTGGGCTTGTATTCGCTAGAGTTTAGAAGAATGAGAGGGGATCTCATTGAAACTTCTAAAATTCTAACAGGACTAGACAGACTAGATGCAGGAAGGATGTTCCCGATGGCCGGGGAGTCCAGAACCAAGGGTCACAATCTAAGGATAAGGGGTAAGCCATTTAGGACAGAAATGAGGAAGAATTTCTTCACCCAGAGAGTGGTGAACCTGTGGAATTCTCTACCACAGAAGACAGTTGAGGCCAATTCATTAAATATATTCAAGAAGGAGTTAGATATATTTCTTAAGGCTAAAGGGGTCAAGGGATATGGGGAGAAAGCAGGGACAGGGTACTGAGTTTGGATGATCAGCCATG
>JASTWF010001374.1:41151-51151 GCA_030390025.1 Squalus acanthias | reverse complement strand
CCTACCAAAGTGGATAACCTCGCATTTTCCCACATTGTACTCCATCTGCCAAATGTTTGCCCACTCACTTAACCCATCTACATCCCTTTGCAGATTCTTTGTGTCCTCTTCAGAACCACATCGAACGGGCTCCTAGTCTCGGAGTCCCAGATCTAACAGTGTGTGTGTGTGTGCGTGGGGGAGTCTGAATGGATTCCTGGTCGCCTCTTCCTCCCTCCAGTCTTCCTCGTTCTCCCTCTCGTCTTCCTCTTCCTCCCCTCCTCCTCCTCCTCCCTGTCATCCTCCCTCCTTCTCCTCTGGGCTCTGAATCTTGCATCTTCCCCTCTAGGTATAGAATCATAGAAACATAGAAGATAGTAGCAGGAGTAGGCCATTCGGCCCCTCGAGCCTGCTCCGCCATTCAATGCGATCATGGCTGATCATCCAAATTCAGTACCCTGTCCCTGCTTTCTCCCCATATCCCTTGATCCCTTTAGCCTTAAGAAATATATCCAACTCCTTCTTGAATCTATTTCATGAATTGGCCTCTACTGCCTTCTGTGGTAGAGAATTCCACAGGTTCACCACTCTCTGGGTGAAGAAATTCCACCTCATCTCAGTCCTAAATGGCTTACCCCTTATCCTTAGACTGTGACCCCCTGGTTCTGGACTCCCCGACCATCGGGAACATCCTTCCTGCATCTAGTCTGTCCAGTCCTGTCAGAATTTTATAAGTTTCAATGAGATCCCCTCTCATTCTTCTAAACTCCAGCGAGTATAAGCCCAATCGACCCAATCTCTCTTCATACGTCATTCCTGCCATCCCAGGTATCAGCCTGGTGAATCTTCGCTGAACTCCTTCCATGGCAAGAACATCCTTCCTCAGATAAGGCGACCAAAACTGCACACAATACTCAAGATGTAGTCTCACCAAGGCCCTGTACAAATGCAGCAAGACCTCCTTGTTCCTGTACTCGAATCCTCTCGCTATGAAGGCCAACATACCATTTGCCTTCTTCACCGCCTGCTGCACCTGCATGCTTACCTTCAGCGACTGGTGCACAAGGTCACCCAGGTCTCGTTGCACTTCCCCTTCTCCCAATCTATTGCCATTCAGATAATAATCTGCCTTCCTGCTAGTCTCCTATCTCCTCCCCAAACGACCCGAAACCCCCTCCCCCCACACCCCGGCCCCCTCCCCCCACACCCCCCGGGCCCCCTCCCACCATGCCCCGGCCCCCTCCTCCCGGCCTTCCTTACCTGACGATCTCTCCAGGATCGACCGACACATGCTGCGGAACGACAGGTTGAGGTCCTCGAAGTCTAGCTCGGGGAACGAGAAGACGTTGTCCGATCGGGTCGAAGGGGCAGCGGACCCCCCAACATGGGGAAAGCCCTCACCAACAGCCGAACACTGCGGGGACACAAAGACAGGCTGTGAGTCGCAGTCCCACCCAGCGGCCCCCCTTTTAAAGAGGGAGTCTCTCTCCATCAGGAACCCCTTTTAAAGAGGGAGTCTCTCCCCATTAGAGACCCCTTTTAAAGAGGGAGTCTCTCCATCAGGGACCCCTTTTAAAGAGGGAGTCTCTCTCCATCAGGGACCCCTTTTAAAGAGGGAGTCTCTCCCCATCAGTGACTCCTTTTAAAGAGGGAGTCTCTCCCCATCAGGGACCCCTTTTAAAGAGGGAGTCTCCCCATCAGGGACCCCTTTTAAAGAGGGAGTCTCTCCATCAGGGACCCCTTTTAAAGAGGGAGTCTCTCTCCATCAGTGACCCCTTTTAAAGAGGGAGTCTCTCCATCAGGGACCCCTTTTAAAGAGGGAGTCTCTCCCCATCAGGGACCCCTTTTAAAGAGGGATCTCTCCCCATCAGGGACCCCTTTTAAAGAGGGAGTCTCTCCATCAGGTACCCCTTTTAAAGAGGGAGTCTCTCCATCAGGGACCCCTTTTAAAGAGGGAGTCTCTCTCCCCATCAGGGACCCCTTTTAAAGAGGGAGTCTCTCTCCATCAGAGATCCCTTTTAAAGAGGGAGTCTCTCTGCCCATCAGGGACCCCTTTTAAAGAGGGAGTCTCTCTCCCCATCAGGAACCCCTTTTAAAGAGGGAGTCTTTCCATCAGGGACCCCTTTTAAAGAGGGAGTCTCTCTCCATCAGGGACCCCTTTTAAAGAGGGAGTCTCTCCATCAGGGACCCCTTTTAAAGAGGGAGTCTCTCTCCATCAGTGACCCCTTTTAAAGAGGGAGTCTCTCCCCATCAGGGACCCCTTTTAAAGAGGAAGTCTCTCCCCATCAGGGACCCCTTTTAAAGAGGGAGTCTCACCCCATCAGGGAGCCCTTTTAAAGAGGGGTTCTCTCTACATCAGTGACCCCTTTTAAAGAGGGAGTCTCTCTCCATCAGGGACCCCTTTTAAAGAGGGAGTCTCTCTCCATCAGGGTCCCCTTTTAAAGAGGGAGTCTCTCCCCATCAGGGACCTCTTTTAAAGAGGGAGTCTCTCCCCATCAGGGGCCCCTTTTAAAGAGGGAGTCTCGCCATCAGGGACCCCTTTTAAAGAGGGAGTCTCTCCATCAGGGACCCCTTTTAAAGAGGGAGTCTCCCCATCAGGGACCCCTTTTAAAGAGGGAATCTCTCTCCATCATGGACCCCTTTTAAAGAGGGAGTCTCTCTCCATCAGTGACCCCTTTTAAAGAGGGAGTCTCTCCATCAGGGACCCCTTTCAAAGAGGGAGTCTCTCCCCATCAGGGACCCCTTTTAAAGAGGGAGTCTCTCCCCATCAGGGACCCCTTTTAAAGAGGGAGTCTCGCCATCAGGGACCCCTTTTAAAGAGGGAGTCTCTCCATCAGGGACCCCTTTTAAAGAGGGAGTCTCTCTCTCCATCAGGGACCCCTTTTAAAGAGGGAGTCTCTCTCCATCAGGGACCCCTTTTAAAGAGGGAGTCTCTCCATCAGGGACCCCTTTTAAAGAGGGAATCTCCCCCCATCAGGGACCTCTTTTAAAGAGGGAGTCTCTCCCCATCAGGGACCCCTTTTAAAGAGGGAGTCTCTCTCCACCAGAGACCCCTTTTAAAGAGGGAGTCTCTCCCCATCAGGGACCCCTTTTAAAGAGGGAGTCTCACCCCATCAGGGACCCCTTTTAAAGAGGGAGTCTCCCCATCAGGGACCCCTTTTAAAGAGGGAGTCTCTCCATCAGGGACCCCTTTTAAAGAGGGAGTCTCTCTCCATCAGTGACCCCTTTGAAAGAGGGAGTCTCTCTCCATCAGGGACCCCTTTTAAAGAGGGAGTCTCTCCCCATCAGGGACCCCTTTTAAAGAGGGAGTCTCTCCATCAGAGACCCCTTTTAAAGAGGGAGTCTCTCCATCAGGGACCCCTTTTAAAGAGGGAGTCTCTCTCCATCAGGGACCCATTAGCTCAGCCTTTCTGGCTCAGAGCTGTGTGTGGGGCTCAGTACAACACACCTAGGCCGAGAATCGAGCCTGGGCCTTTCCTGGGGAGCTGGTGGGACTCGGAGGCCGAGGCTGCCAGGAGAAGTGGTTCCTCCTGAAGGGGGCAGGAGCCCGCTCATAACAGACATGGGGTGCTTCTCATCCCTCCCTCCAGCGGGCCAGTTGCGAGGAGGGGGCAGTGCCCGTCCATTTTCCACGAAGGTGAAGGCCTACCTGTTCGAAGCGTGGCACCGGACTGGCCTCTGTCTCACCCACCACCATCTGGTCCTGTGCAGACGGTAGCACCACGCACGGGATCTTCCTGTGCTCCGCCTGTCCCGGGTAAGGAGGCAACTGCGTGGAGAGGAGAGAATTGTCGCTGAGATAAGAAATGTTGTTCCCCTCCACTCGCGGTACTGAGGGAGCGCCGCACTGTCGGAGGGGCAGTACTGAGGGAGAGCCACACTGTCGGAGGGGCAGTACTGAGGGAGCGCCGCACTGTTGGAGGGGCAGTACTGAGGGAGTGCTGCACTGTCAGAGTGGCAGTACTGAGGGAGCGCCGCACTGTCGGAGGGGCAGTACTGAGGGAGCGCTGCACTGTCGGAGGGGCAGTACTGAGGGAGCGCAGCACTGTCGGAGGGGCAGTACTGAGGATTTGCTGCACTGTGGGAGGGACAGTACTGAGAGAGTGCTGCACTGTCGGAGGGGCAGTACTGAGGGAGTGCTGCACTGTCAGAGTGGCAGTACTGAGGGAGCGCCGCACTGTCGGAGGGGCAGTACTGAGGGAGCGCTGCACTGTCGGAGGGGCAGTACTGAGGGAGCGCAGCACTGTCGGAGGGGCAGTACTGAGGATTTGCTGCACTGTGGGAGGGGCAGTACTGAGGGAGCGCCGCACTGTCGGAGGAGCAGTACTGAGAGAGTGCTGCACTGTCGGAGGGGCAGTACTGAGGGAGTGCCGCACTGTCGGAGGAGCAGTACTGAGGGAGCGCTGCACTGTCGGAGGGGCAGTGCTGAGGGAGCGCTGCACTGTCGGAGGGGCAGTACTGAGGGAGCTCTGCACTGTTGGAGGGTCAGTACTGAGGGAGTGCTGCACTGTCGGAGGGGCAGTACTGAGGGAGCTCTGCACTGTCGGAGGGGCAGTACTGAGGGAGTGCTGCACTGTCGGAGGGGCAGTACTGAGGGAGCGCTGCACTGTCGGAGGGGCAGTACTGAGGGAGCGTAGAATTCTAGAATCATAGCAAGTCACAGCACGGAAGGAGGCGATTTGGCCCATCGTGTCCGTGCCCGTCGACAAAGAGCTATCCAGCCTAATCCCACTTCCCAGCTCTTGGCCCGTAGCCCTGCAGGTTACAGCATCCCAAGTGCACATCCAAGTATTTTTTAAATGTGGTTAGGGTTCCTGCCTCTACCACCCTTTCAGGCAGTGAGTTCCAGACCCCCACAACCCTCTGGGTGAAGAAATTTCCCCTCAAATCCCCTCTAAACCTTCCCCCAATTACTTTAAATCTGTGCCCCCTGGTTTTTGACCCCTCTGCTAAGGGGAAATAGGTCCTTCCTATCCACTCTATCTAGGCCCCTCATAATTTTATACACCTCGATAAGGTCTCCCCTCAGCCTCCTCTGTTCCAAGGAAAACAGATCCAGTCTTTCCTCATAGCTAAGATTCTCTACTCCCGGCAACATCCTTGTAAATCTCCTCTGCACCCTCTCTAGTGCGATCACATCTTTCCTGGAATGTGGTGACCAGAACTGCACGCAGTATTCTAGCTGAGGCCTAACTAGTGTTTTATACAGTTGAAGCATAACCCCACCTGCTCTTGTATTCTATGCCACGGCTAATAAAGGCAAGCATTCCGTATGCCTTCTTAACCACCTTATCTACCTGGCCTGCTACCTTCAGGGATCTGTGGACATGCACTCCAAGGTCCCTTTGTTCCTCTACACTACTCAGTGTCCTACCATTTAATGTGTATTCCCTTTCCTTGTTAGCCCTCCCCAAATGCATCACCTCACACTTCTCCGGATTGAATTCCATTTGCCACTGTTCTGTAATCACATCTTTTCCTGTAATCTTATATTCATCCTTACTTACATCCATCTCTTCATCTTTTCGTTCTTTTACGGGCAGAACGATTGGGAGACTCACCTGTGGACAGGGGGGCAGGTGTCCAGTGCCAGGGTGTCCCTGAGGACCTGCCGAATCCTGTCGGTGACACCGATCCATGGGCAGCGTGGCTAAGGCAATGCTACAGTGTTCGGACTGAACGGAGCAAGGCACCAACTGCGGAGAGGATAAAACAGACTGTCCCATCAAACACTCCCAGGGCAGGTACAGCACGGGTTAGATACAGAGTAAAGCTCCCTCTACACTGTCCCCATCAAACACTCCCAGGGCAGGTACAGCACGGGTTAGATACAGAGTAAAGCTCCCTCTACACTGTCCCCATCAAACACTCCCGGGGCAGGTACAGCACGGGTTAGATACAGAGTAAAGCTCCCTCTACACTGTCCAATCAAACACTCCCAGGGCAGGTACAGCATGGGTTAATTACAGAGTAAAGCTCCCTCTACACTGTCCCATCAAACACTCCCAGGGCAGGTACAGCACGGGTTAGATACAGAGTAAAGCTCCCTCTACACTGTCCCATCAAACACTCCCAGGGCAGGGACAGCATGGGTTAGATAGAGAGTAAAGCTCCCTCTACACTGTCCCATCAAACACTCCCAGGGCAGGGACAGCACCTCTTTGACCTAGCTTTTGGTCACCTGTCCCTAATATCCCCTTATGTGGCTCGCTGTCAAACTTGTGTCTAACTACACTGCTGTGAAGCATCTGTTCCCATAGGCAGGAAAGGCCTGTTCCCACAGGGCAGAGAAGCCTGTTCCTGTAGGCCACATGGGCCTGTTCCTGTAGGCCACAGAGGCCCGTTCCCGAAGGCCAGAGATGCCTGTTGCTATAGGCCACAGAGGCCTGTTCATGTAGGCCCCAGAGGCCTGTCCCTGTCGGCCAAAGGCACCTGTTCTTGGAGGCTGGAGAGGCCAGTTCCTGTAGGCCACAGACGCCTGTCCCTGGAGGGCGCGAGGCCTGTTCCTGGAGGGCGAGAGGCCTGTTCCTGGAGGCCGGAGAGGCCAGTTCCTGTAGGCCACAGACGCCTGTCCCTGGAGGGCGCGAGGCCTGTTCCTGGAGGGCGAGAGGCCTGTTCATGGAGGGCGAGAGGCCTGTTCCTGTAGGTCACAGACACCTGTCCCTGGAGGGCGCGAGGCCTGTTCCTGGAGGGCGAGAGGCCTGTTCATGGAGGGCGAGAGGCCTGTTCATGGAGGGCGAGAGGCCTGTTCATGGAGGGCGAGAGGCCTATTCCTGGAGGGCGAGAGGCCTGTTCCTGGAGGCTTGAATGGCCCAGACAGGGAGTGGGCCTACGCCTGGAATCTGCCTGGGCCTCGCTCACAGTTTGTGCCCACGGAGGGGAACCTACCCTCCTGTGTTCAGGGGAGGAGAGGCTCAGGATGGACTAACCCCACCCTCACCCATCCTGCTCCTCCATCCCCACCGCCCATCGGGAAGGTATATCGTCGAGCTGCTCACCTCTGTGTACTTGGGGACACCGGGCAAGTCCAGGTTCTGGGCCGTGGGCTCCACCTGGGGGTAAGGGCTGGGGAGCAGGATGTCGTACGGGTTCCTGTATCCGGACTGATCTCCCGGGAACGGAGAGAGCTGCAGGGGAGGAAGGGGTTAAAGTTAACACAGACCACACTGGAAAAACACACACAGAGACACACAGACACAGACAGACACACAGACAGACAGACAGACATACAGACACACACATAGACACACACACACAGACAGACACACAGACACAGACACACACAGACACACAGACAGACAGACACAGACACACACACATACACACAGACACAGACACACACACACACACACACAGACACAGACACACACAGACACACAGACAGACATACAGACACACACATAGACACACACACACAGACAGACACACAGACACAGACACATAGACACACAGACAGACAGACACACACATAGACACACACACACACACACAGACACACACACAGACACACAGACATAGACACACAGACAGACACAGACACACACACACACACAGACAGACAGACACAGACACACAGACAGACAGACACACAGACAGACAGACACACACACAGACAGACAGACACACAGACAGACAGACACACAGACAGACAGACACAGACAGACATACAGACACACATACAGACACACACATAGACACACACACACACAGACAGACACACAGACAGACATACAGACACACACAGAGACACACACGCACAGACAGACACACAGAGACACACACAGACACACAGACAGACAAACATAGACACACAGACACACACACGCACAGACAGACACACAGAGACACACACAGACAAATATAGACACACACACGCACAGACAGACACACAGAGACACACACAGACAAATATAGACACACACACGCACAGACAGACACAGACATACACACGCACAGAGACACAGACACACGCACAGAGATGCAGACACAGACACACGCACAGAGACACACAGAGAGACACAGACACAGAGACACACAGACAGACACAGAGACAGACACAGACACAGAGACACACACGCACAGAGACACACAGACAGACATAGAGACAGACAGAGACACACACAGAGACAGACACAGAGGCACACAGTCGCACATGCATAGACACAGACATACAGACGCACACAGACACACACCGAGACACACACAGAAACTCACACAGGAACACACAAAGACACACACACAGAAACTCACACATATCAACACACACAGACACAGTCACAGACAGACACAGACACTCTCCACCCTCGGTCTACCCTCGATTGACCTTCCTGCCCACACCATCTCCGCTGTTCTCACTTTGACTCCGTACGTCTCCTCCCCATTACAGGGAGGGTATTGGAGAAGTTGGGGGTTGTTTTCACTGGACGGCGACGGTTAAGGGACAGAGACTGACAGAGGGCGTCACGATTTTAAAAAATTCAATCACGGGATGTGGGCGTCACTGGCAAGGCCAGCATTTATTGCCCATTCCTAATTGCCCCTTGAGAAGGTGGTGGTGAGCCGCCTTCTTGAACCGCTGCAGTCCGTGTGGTGAAGGTGCTCCCACAGTGCTGTTAGGGAGGGAGTTCCAGGATTTTGACCCAGCGACGATGAAGGAACGGCCGATATATTCCCAAGTCAGGATGGTGTGTGACTTGGAGGGGAACTTGGAGGTGGTGGTGTTCCCATGCGCCTGCTGCCCTTGTCCTTCTAGGTGGAAGAGGTCGCGGGTTTGGGAGGTGCTGCCGAAGAAGCCTTGGCGAGTTGCTGCAGTGTATCTTGTAGATGGTACACACTGCAGCCACGGTACGCCGGTGGTAGAGGGAGTGAATGTTTAAGGTGGTGGATGGGTTGCCAATCAAGCGGGCTGCTTTGTCCTGGATGGTGTCGAGCTTCTTGAGTGTAATTGGAGCTGCAACTCATCCAGGCAAGTGGAGAGTATTCCATCACACTCCTGACTTGTGCCTTGTCGATGGTGGAAAGTCTTTGGGGAGTTGGGAGGTGAGACACTCGCCACAGAATACCTAGCCTCTGACCTGCTCTTGTTGCCACAGTATTTATGTGGCTGGTCCAGTTAAGTTTCTGGTCAATGGTGACCCCCCAGGATGTTGATGGTGGGGGATTCGGCGATGGTAATGCCGTTGAATGTCAAGGGGCGGTGGTTAGACTCTCGCTTGTTGGAGATAGTCATTGCCTGGCACTTCTGTGACGCGAATGTTACCTGCCACTTATCAGCCCAAGCCTGAACGTCGTCCAGGTCTTGTTGCATGCGGGCATGGACTGCTTCATTATCTGAGGAGTTGTGAATGGGGCTGAACACTGTGCAGTCATCAGCGAACATCCCCACTTCTGACCTTATGATGGGGGGAAGGTCATTGATGAAGCATGACTGGGAAGGAGAAGGTAAATAGTCACCGAGTGTTCCCATGGTGAGGAACGGTCTATTCAAGTTAGAAAGGGTGAAGAAGGATGAGGGGATAGAAGTTACTGGCTTGCCCAGTGAGTTCGGATTGGCTGCAAGTCTTGCCATGGAGGGAGTGCAGCGAAGATTCACCAGACTGATACCTGGGATGGCAGGAGAGAGATTGGGTCGATTAGGCTTATACTCGCTGGAGTTTAGAAGAATGAGAGGGGATCTCATTGAAACTTATAAAATTCTAACAGGACTAGACACAGGAAGGATGTTCCCGATGGCGGGGGAGTCGAGAACCAGGGGTCACAGTCTAAGGATAAGGGGTAAGCCATTTAGGACTGAGATGAGGAGGAATTTCTTCACCCAGAGAGTGGTGAACCTGTGGAATTCTCTACCACAGAAGGCAGTTGAGGCCAAGTCATTAAATATATTCAAGAAGGAGTTGGATATATTTCTTAAGGCTAAAGGGATCAAGGGATAGGGGGAGAAAGCAGGGACAGGGTACTAAATTTGGATGATCAGCCATGATCTCATTGAATGGCGGAACAGGCTCGAGGGGCCGAATGGCCT
>JASTWF010001374.1:25000-37500 GCA_030390025.1 Squalus acanthias | reverse complement strand
CATGATCTCATCGAATGGCGGAGCAGGCTCGAGGGGCTGAATGGCCTACTCCTGCTCCTATCTTCTATGTTTCTATGAACAGGACTTCCCTACTTTTATACTCCATTCCCTTTGCAATAAAGGCCAACACTCCCATTAGCCTTCCTAATTACTTGCTGTACCCGCATGCTAACTTTTTGTGCTTCATGTACGAGGAACCCCCAGATCCCTTTGTACCCCAGCATTTTGTAATCTCTCCCCATTTAAGTAATAATTTGCTTTTTTATTTTTCCTACCAAAGTGGATAACCTCGCATTTTCCCACATTGTACTCCATCTGCCAAATGTTTGCCCACTCACTTAACCCATCTACATCCCTTTGCAGATTCTTTGTGTCCTCTTCAGAACCACATCGAACGGGCTCCTAGTCTCGGAGTCCCAGATCTAACAGTGTGTGTGTGTGTGCGTGGGGGAGTCTGAATGGACTCCTGGTCGCCTCTTCCTCCCTCCAGTCTTCCTCGTTCTCCCTCTCGTCTTCCTCTTCCTCCCCTCCTCCTCCTCCTCCCTCTCATCCTCCCTCCTCCTCCTCTGGGCTCTGAATCTTGCATCTTCCCCTCTAGGTATAGAATCATAGAAACATAGAAGATAGTAGCAGGAGTAGGCCATTCGGCCCCTCGAGCCTGCTCCGCCATTCAATGCGATCATGGCTGATCATCCAAATTCAGTACCCTGTCCCTGCTTTCTCCCCATATCCCTTGATCCCTTTAGCCTTAAGAAATATATCCAACTCCTTCTTGAATCTATTTCATGAATTGGCCTCAACTGCCTTCTGTGGTAGAGAATTCCACAGGTTCACCACTCTCTGGGTGAAGAAATTCCACCTCATCTCAGTCCTAAATGGCTTACCCCTTATCCTTAGACTGTGACCCCCTGGTTCTGGACTCCCCGACCATCGGGAACATCCTTCCTGCATCTAGTCTGTCCAGTCCTGTCAGAATTTTATAAGTTTCAATGAGATCCCCTCTCATTCTTCTAAACTCCAGCGAGTATAAGCCCAATCGACCCAATCTCTCTTCATACGTCATTCCTGCCATCCCAGGTATCAGCCTGGTGAATCTTCGCTGAACTCCTTCCATGGCAAGAACATCCTTCCTCAGATAAGGCGACCAAAACTGCACACAATACTCAAGATGTAGTCTCACCAAGGCCCTGTACAAATGCAGCAAGACCTCCTTGTTCCTGTACTCGAATCCTCTCGCTATGAAGGCCAACATACCATTTGCCTTCTTCACCGCCTGCTGCACCTGCATGCTTACCTTCAGCGACTGGTGCACAAGGTCACCCAGGTCTCGTTGCACTTCCCCTTCTCCCAATCTATTGCCATTCAGATAATAATCTGCCTTCCTGCTAGTCTCCTATCTCCTCCCCACACGACCCGAAACCCCCTCCCCCCACACCCCGGCCCCCTCCCCCCACACCCCCCGGGCCCCCTCCCACCATGCCCCGGCCCCCTCCTCCCGGCCTTCCTTACCTGACGATCTCTCCAGGATCGACCGACACATGCTGCGGAACGACAGGTTGAGGTCCTCGAAGTCTAGCTCGGGGAACGAGAAGACGTTGTCCGATCGGGTCGAAGGGGCAGCGGACCCCCCAACATGGGGAAAGCCCTCACCAACAGCCGAACACTGCGGGGACACAAAGACAGGCTGTGAGTCGCAGTCCCACCCAGCGGCCCCCCTTTTAAAGAAGGAGTCTCTCTCCATCAGGAACCCCTTTTAAAGAGGGAGTCTCTCCCCATTAGAGACCCCTTTTAAAGAGGGAGTCTCTCCATCAGGGACCCCTTTTAAAGAGGGAGTCTCTCTCCATCAGGGACCCCTTTTAAAGAGGGAGTCTCTCCCCATCAGTGACTCCTTTTAAAGAGGGAGTCTCTCCCCATCAGGGACCCCTTTTAAAGAGGGAGTCTCCCCATCAGGGACCCCTTTTAAAGAGGGAGTCTCTCCATCAGGGACCCCTTTTAAAGAGGGAGTCTCTCTCCATCAGTGACCCCTTTTAAAGAGGGAGTCTCTCCATCAGGGACCCCTTTTAAAGAGGGAGTCTCTCCCCATCAGGGACCCCTTTTAAAGAGGGATCTCTCCCCATCAGGGACCCCTTTTAAAGAGGGAGTCTCTCCATCAGGGACCCCTTTTAAAGAGGGAGTCTCTCTCCCCATCAGGGACCCCTTTTAAAGAGGGAGTCTCTCTCCATCAGAGATCCCTTTTAAAGAGGGAGTCTCTCTGCCCATCAGGGACCCCTTTTAAAGAGGGAGTCTCTCTCCCCATCAGGAACCCCTTTTAAAGAGGGAGTCTTTCCATCAGGGACCCCTTTTAAAGAGGGAGTCTCTCCCCATCAGGGACCCCTTTTAAAGAGGGAGTCTCTCCATCAGGGACCCCTTTTAAAGAGGGAGTCTCTCTCCATCAGGGACCCCTTTTAAAGAGGGAGTCTCTCCATCAGGGACCCCTTTTAAAGAGGGAGTCTCTCTCCATCAGTGACCCCTTTTAAAGAGGGAGTCTCTCCCCATCAGGGACCCCTTTTAAAGAGGAAGTCTCTCCCCATCAGGGACCCCTTTTAAAGAGGGAGTCTCACCCCATCAGGGAGCCCTTTTAAAGAGGGAGTCTCTCCATCAGAGACCCCTTTTAAAGAGGGAGTCTCTCTACATCAGTGACCCCTTTTAAAGAGGGAGTTTCTCTCCATCAGGGACCCCTTTTAAAGAGGGAGTCTCTCCCCATCAGGGGCCCCTTTTAAAGAGGGAGTCTCGCCATCAGGGACCCCTTTTAAAGAGGGAGTCTCTCCATCAGGGACCCCTTTTAAAGAGGGAGTCTCCCCATCAGGGACCCCTTTTAAAGAGGGAGTCTCTCTCCATCAGGGACCCCTTTTAAAGAGGGAGTCTCTCTCCATCAGGACCCCTTTTAAAGAGGGAGTCTCTCCATCAGGGACCCCTTTTAAAGAGGGAGTCTCTCCCCATCAGGGATCCCTTTTAAAGATGGAGTCTCTCCATCAGGTACCCCTTTTAAAGAGGGAGTCTCTCCATCAGGACCCCTTTTAAAGAGGGAGTCTCTCCCCATCAGGGACCCCTTTTAAAGAGGGAGTCTCTCCCCATCAGGGAACCATTTACTCAGCCTTTCTGGCTCAGTGCTGTGTGTGGGGCTCAGTACAACACACCTAGGCCGGGAATCGAGCCTGGGCCTTTCCTGGGGAGCTGCAGGGACTCGGAGGCCGAGGCTGCCAGGAGAAGTGGTTCCTCCTGAAGGGGGCAGGAGCCCGCTCATAACAGACATGGGGTGCTTCTCATCCCTCCCTCCAGCGGGCCAGTTGCGAGGAGGGGGCAGTGCCCGTCCATTTTCCACGAAGGTGAAGGCCTACCTGTTCGAAGCGTGGCACAGGACTGGCCTCTGTCTCACCCACCACCGTCTGGTCCTGTGCAGACGGTAGCACCACGCACGGGATCTTCCTGTGCTCCGCCTGTCCCGGGTAAGGAGGCAACTGCGTGGAGAGGAGAGAATTGTCGCTGAGATAAGAAATGTTGTTCCCCTCCACTCGCGGTACTGAGGGAGCGCCGCACTGTCGGAGGGGGCAGTACTGAGGGAGCGCTGCACTGTCGGAGGGGCAGTACTGAGGGAGCGCCGCACTGTCGGAGGGGGCAGTACTGAGGGAGCGCCGCACTGTCGGAGGGGCAGTACTGAGGGAGCGCCGCACTGTTGGAGGGGCAGTACTGAGGGAGTGCTGCACTGTCAGAGTGGCAGTACTGAGGGAGCGCCGCACTGTCGGAGGGGCAGTACTGAGGGAGCGCTGCACTGTCGGAGGGGCAGTACTGAGGGAGCGCCGCACTGTCGGAGGGGCAGTACTGAGGGAGCGCCGCACTGTCGGAGGGGCAGTACTGAGGGAGCGCCGCACTGTCGGAGGGGCAGTACTGAGGGAGCGCTGCACTGTCGGAGGGGCAGTGCTGAGGGAGCGCCGCACTGTCGGAGGGGCAGTACTGAGGGAGTGCCGCACTGTCGGAGGGGCAGTACTGAGGGAGCGCCGCACTGTCGGAGGGGCAGTACTGAGGGAGCGCTGCACTGTCGGAGGGGCAGTACTGAGGGAGAGCTGCACTGTCGGAGGGGCAGTACTGAGGGAGCGCTGCACTGTCGGAGGGGCAGTACTGAGGGAGCGCCGCACTGTCGGAGGGCCAGTACTGAGAGAGCGCCGCACTGTCGGAGGGGCAGTACTGAGGGAGCGCCGCACTGTCGGAGGGGCAGTACTGAGGGAGCGCCGCACTGTCGGAGGGGCAATACTGAGGGGGCGCTGCACTGTCGGAGGGTCAGTACTGAGGGAGCACTGCACTGTCAGAGGGGCAGTACTGAGGGAGCGCTGCACTGTCGGAGGGGCAGTACTGAGGGAGCTCTGCACTGTCGGAGGGGCAGTACTGAGGGAGCTCTGCACTGTCGGAGGGGCAGTACTGAGTGAGCTCTGCACTGTTGGAGGGTCAGTACTGAGGGAGTGCTGCACTGTCGGAGGGGCAGTACTGAGGGAGCGCTGCACTGTCGGAGGGGCAGTACTGGGGGAGTGCTGCACTGTCGGAGGGGCACTACTGAGGGAGCGTAGAATTCTAGAATCCTAGAAAGTTACAGTACGGAAGGAGGCCATTTTGGCCCATCATGTCCGCGCCGGCCAACAAAGAGCTCTCCAGCCTAATCCCACTTCCCAGCTCTTGGTCCGTAGCCCTGCAGGTTACAGCATCCCAAGTGCACATCCAAGTACTTTTTAAATGTGGTTAGGGTTTCTGCCTCGACCACCCTTTCAGGCAGTGAGTTCCAGACCCCCACCACCCTCTGGGTGAAGAAATTTCCCCTCAAATCCCCTCTAAACCTGCCACCAATTACTTTAAATCTGAGCCCCCTGGTTTTTGACCTCTCTGCTAAGGGGAATAGGTGCTTTCTATCCACTCTATCTAGGCCCCTCATAATTTTATACACCTCAATAAGGTCTCCCCTCAGCCTCCTCTGTTCCAAGGAAAACAGACCCAGCCTTTCCTCAGAGCTAAGATTCTCTACTCCCGGCAACATCCTTGTAAATCTCCTCTGCACCCTCTCTAGTGCGATCACATCTTTCCTGTAATGTGGTGACTAGAACTGCACGCAGTACTCTAGCTGAGGCCTAACTAGTGTTTTATACAGTTGAAGCATAACCCCACCTGCTCTTGTATTCTATGCCACGGCTAATAAAGGCAAGCATTCCGTATGCCTTCTTAACCACCTTATCTACCTGTCCTGCTACCTTCAGGGATCTGTGGACATGCACTCCAAGGTCCCTTTGTTCCTCTACACTACTCAGTGTCCGACCATTTAATGTGTATTCCCTTGCCTTGTTAGCCCTCCCCAAATGCATCACCTCACACTTCTCCGGATTGAATTCCATTTGCCACTGTTCTGTAATCACATCTTTTCCTGTAATCTTATATTCATCCTTAATTACATCCATCTCTTCATCTTTTCGTTCTTTTACGGGCAGAACGATCGGGAGACTCACCTGTGGACAGGGGGGCAGGTGTCCAGTGCCAGGGTGTCCCTGAGGACCTGCCGAATCCTGTCGGTGACACCGATCCATGGGCAGCGTGGCTAAGGCAATGCTACAGTGTTCGGACTGAACGGAGCAAGGCACCAACTGCGGAGAGGATAAAACAAACTGTCCCATCAAACACTCCCAGGGCAGGTACAGCACGGGTTAGATACAGAGTAAAGCTCCCTCTACACTGTCCCATCAAACACTCCCAGGGCAGGTACAGCACGGCGTTAGATACAGAGTAAAGCTCCCTCTACACTGTCCCATCAAACACTCCCAGGGCAGGTATAGCACAGGTTAGATACAGAGTAAAGCTCCCTCTACACTGTCCCCATCAAACACTCCCAGGGCAGGTACAGCATGGGTTAATTACAGAGTAAAGCTCCCTCTACACTGTCCCATCAAACACTCCCAGGGTCAGGTACAGCATGGGTTAGATACAGAGTAAAGCTCCCTCTACACTGCCCCATCAAACACTCCCAGGGTCAGGTACAGCACGGGTTAGATACAGAGTAAAGCTCCCTCTACACTGTCCCATCAAACACTCCCAGGGCAGGTACAGCACGGGTTAGATACGGAGTAAAGCTCCCTCTACACTGTCCCATCAAACACTCCCAGGGCAGGTACAGCACGGGTTAGATACAGAGTAAAGCTCCCTCTACACTGTCCCATCAAACACTCCCAGGGCAGGTACAGCACGGGTTAGATACGGAGTAAAGCTCCCTCTACACTGTCCCATCAAACACTCCCAGGGCAGGTACAGCACGGGTTAGATACAGTGTAAAGCTCCCTCTACACTGTCCCATCAAACACTCCCAGGGCAGGTACAGCACCTCTTTGACCTAGCTTTTGGTCACCTGTCCCTAATATCCCCTTATGTGGCTCGCTGTCAAACTTGTGTCTAACTACACTGCTGTGAAGCATCTCTTCCCATAGGCAGGAAAGGCCTGTTCCCACAGGGCAGAGAAGCCTGTTCCTGTAGGCCACATAGGCCTGTTCCTGTAGGCCAAAGAGGCCCGTTCCCGAAGGCCAGAGATGCCTGTTGCTATAGGCCACAGAGGCCTGTTCATGTAGGCCCCAGAGGCCTGTCCCTGTCGGCCAAAGGCACCTGTTCTTGGAGGCCGGAGAGGCCAGTTCCTGTAGGCCACAGACGCCTGTCCCTGGAGGGCGCGAGGCCTGTTCCTGGAGGGCGAGAGGCCTGTTCCTGGAGGCCGGAGAGGCCAGTTCCTGTAGGCCACAGACGCCTGTCCCTGGAGGGCGCGAGGCCTGTTCCTGGAGGGCGAGAGGCCTATTCCTGGAGGGCGAGAGGCCTGTTCCTGGAGGGCGCGAGGCCTGTTCCTGGAGGCCTGAATGGCCCAGACAGGGAGTGGGCCTACGCCTGGAATCTGCCTGGGCCTTGCTCACAGTTTGTGCCCACGGAGGGGAACCTACCCTCCTGTGTTCAGGGGAGGAGAGGCTCAGGATGGACTAACCCCACCCTCACTCATCCTGCTCCTCCATCCCCACCGCCCATCGGGAAGGTATATCGTCGAGCTGCTCACCTCTGTGTACTTGGGGACACCGGGCAAGTCCAGGTTCTGGGCCGTGGGCTCCACCTGGGGGTAAGGGCTGGGGAGCAGGATGTCGTACGGGTTCCTGTATCCGGACTGATCTCCCGGGAACGGAGAGAGCTGCAGGGGAGGAAGGGGTTAAAGTTAACACAGACCACACTGGAAAAACTCACACAGACACAGACAGACACACAGACACACACACAGACACAGACACACAGACACACAGACAGACAGACACACACACACAGACACAGACACAGAGACACACAGACAGACAGACACAGAGACACACAGACACACACACACACACACAGACAGACAGACACACACACACAGACACAGACACAGAGACACACAGACAGACAGACACAGAGACACACAGACACACACACACAGACAGACAGACACACACACACACACAGACAGACAGACACACACACACACACACAGACAGACACACACAGACAGACAGACAGACACAGACACACACACAGACACACACACAGACACAGACAGACACACACACAGACACACACACACACACAGAGACACACAGACACACACAGACAGACAGACAGACACACACATAGACACACAGACAGACACACACAGACACACACACACACGCACAGACAGACACAGACAGACATACAGACACGCACATAGACGCACACACACACAGACAGACACACAGACAGACATACAGACACACATACAGACACACACACACAGACAGACACACAGACAGACATACAGACACACACAGAGACACACACGCACAGACAGACACACAGAGACACACACAGACACACAGACAGACAAATATAGACACACAGACACACACACGCACAGACAGACACACAGAGACACACACAGACACACATAGACACACAGACACACACACGCACAGACAGACACACAGAGACACACACAGACAAATATAGACACACACACGCACAGACAGACACACAGAGACACACACAGACACACAAATATAGACACACACACGCACAGACAGACACAGACATACAGACGCACACAGACACACACCGAGACACACACAGAAACTCACACAGGAACACACAAAGACACACACACAGAAACTCACACATATCAACACACACAGACACAGTCACAGACAGACACAGACACTCTCCACCCTCGGTCTACCCTCGATTGAACTTCCTGCCCACACCATCTCTGCTGATCTCACTTTGACTCCGTACGTCTCCTCCCCATTACAGGGAGGGTATTGGAGAAGTTGGGGGTTGTTTTCACTGGACGGAGACGGTTAAGGGACAGAGACTGACAGAGGGCATCACGATTTTAAAAATTCATTCACGGGATGTGGGCGTCGCTGGCAAGGCCGGCATTTATTGCCCATCCCTAGTTGCCCCTTGAGAAGGTGGTGGTGAGCCGCCTTCTTGAACCGCTGCAGTCCGTGTGGTGAAGGTGCTCCCACAGTGCTGTTAGGGAGGGAGTTCCAGGATTTTGACCCAGCGACGATGAAGGAACGGCCGATATATTCCCAAGTCAGGATGGTGTGTGACTTGGAGGGGAACTTGGAGGTGGTGGTGTTCCCATGCGCCTGCTGCCCTTGTCCTTCTAGGTGGAAGAGGTCGCGGGTTTGGGAGGTGCTGCTGAAGAAGCCTTGGCGAGTTGCTGCAGTGTATCTTGTAGATGGTACACACTGCAGCCACGGTGCGCCGGTGGTGGAGGGAGTGAATGTTTAAGGTGGTGGATGGGTTGCCAATCAAGCGGGCTGCTTTGTCCTGGATGGTGTCGAGCTTCTTGAGTGTAATTGGAGCTGCACTCATCCAGGCAAGTGGAGAGTATTCCATCACACTCCTTACTTGTGCCTTGTAGATGGTGGAAAGTCTTTGGGGAGTTGGGAGGTGAGACACTCGCCACAGAATACCTAGCCTCTGACCTGCTCTTGTTGCCACAGTATTTATGTGGCTGGTCCAGTTAAGTTTCTGGTCAATGGTGACCCCCCAGGATGTTGATGGTGGGGGATTCGGCGATGGTAATGCCGTTGAATGTCAAGGGGCGGTGGTTAGACTCTCGCTTGTTGGAGATAGTCATTGCCTGGCACTTGTGTGGCGCGAATGGTACCTGCCACTTATCAGCCCAAGCCTGAACGTCGTCCAGGTCTTGTTGCATGCGGGCATGGACTGCTTCATTATCTGAGGAGTTGTGAATGGGGCTGAACACTGTGCAGTCATCAGCGAACATCCCCATTTCTGACCTTATGATGGGGGGAAGGTCATTGATGAAGCATGACTGGGAAGGAGAAGGTAAATAGTCACCGAGTGTTCCCATGGTGAGGAACGGTCTATTCAAGTTAGAAAGGGTGAAGAAGGATGAGGGGATAGAAGTTACTGGCTTGCCCAGTGAGTTCGGATTGGCTGCAAGTCTTGCCATGGAGGGAGTGCAGCGAAGATTCACCAGACTGATACCTGGGATGGCAGGAGAGAGATTGGGTCGATTAGGCTTATACTCGCTGGAGTTTAGAAGAATGAGAGGGGATCTCATTGAAACTTATAAAATTCTAACAGGACTAGACACAGGAAGGATGTTCCCGATGGCGGGGGAGTCCAGAACCAGGGGTCACAGTCTAAGGATAAGGGGTAAGCCATTTAGGACTGAGATGAGGAGGAATTTCTTCACCCAGAGAGTGGTGAACCTGTGGAATTCTCTACCACAGAAGGCAGTAGAGGCCAATTCATTAAATAGATTCAAGAAGGAGTTGGATATATTTCTTAAGGCTAAGGGGATCAAGGGATATGGGGAGAAGGCAGGGACAGGGTACTGAATTTGGATGATCAGCCATGATCGCATTGAATGGCGGAGCAGGCTCGAGGGGCCAAATGGCCTACTCCTGCTCCTATCTTCTATGCTTCTATGTTTCTATGTAACAGGCTCGAGGGGTTGAATGACCTCCTCCTGTTCCTGTGTAACAGGCTCGAGGAGTTGAATGACCTCCTCCTGTTCCTGTGTAGCAGACTTGAGGGGGGCTGAATGGCCTCCTCCTGTTCCTGTGTAACAGGCTCGAGGGGCTGAATGGTCTCCTCCTGTTCCTGTGTAACAGGCTCGATGGGGGCTGAAAGGCCTCCTCCTGTTCCTGTGTAACAGGCTCGAGGGGCTGAATGGCCTCCTCCTGTTCCTGTGTAACAGGCTCGAGGGGCTGAATGGGCCTCCTCCTGTTCCTGTGTAACAGGCTCGAGGGGCTGAATGGCCTCCTCCTGTTCCTGTGTAACAGGCTCGAGGGGCTGAATGGGCCTCCTCCTGTTCCTGTGTAACAGGCTCGAGGGGCTGAATGGCCTCCTCCTGTTCCTGTGTAACAGGCTCGAGGGGCTGAATGGCCTCCTCCTGTTCCTGTGTAACAGGCTCGAGGGGGCTGAATGGCCTCCTCCTGTTCCTGTGTAACAGGCTCGAGGGCTGAATGGCCTCCTCCTGTTCCTGTGTAACAGGCTCGATGGGGGCTGAATGGTCTCCTCCTATTCCTGTGTAACAGGCTCGAGGGGCTGAATGGTCTCCTCCTGTTCCTGTGTAACAGGCTCGATGGGGGCTGAAAGGCCTCCTCCTGTTCCTGTGTAACAGGCTCGATGGGGGCTGAAAGGCCTCCTCCTGTTCCTGTGTAACAGGCTCGATGGGGGCTGAATGGTCTCCTCCTGTTCCTGTGTAACAGGCTCGAGGGGCTGAATGGCCTCCTTCTGTTCCTGTGTAACAGGCTCGAGGGGCTGAATGGGCCTCCTCCTGTTCCTGTGTAACAGGCTCGAGGGGCTGAATGGCCTCCTCCTGTTCCTGTGTAACAGGCTCGAGGGGCTGAATGGGCCTCCTCCTGTTCCTGTGTAACAGGCTCGAGGGGCTGAATGGCCTCCTCCTGTTCCTGTGTAACAGGCTGAAGGGGCTGAATGGCCACCTCCTGCTCCTGTGTAACAGGCTCGAGGGGCTGAATGGCCTCCTCCTGTTCCTGTGTAACAGGCCTAATCCTGCTCCTATCTTCTATGCTTCAAGAGGGAGCTGGACGAGGTCTTGTACGGGTTCAAGGTGTCTCAGTGGGCAGCACTCTCTCTCGCCTCTGAATCAGAAGGCTGTGAGTTCAAGGCCCACCCCAGAGACTAAGGGGGAACAATTGGGTCGAGCCCCCTTCGCCCCGAAATAATTAGCGCCCCCCCCCGCGCCCGAAGTTCAATGGTAGCACCCCAAGCAGGAGGCGGGGTGTTACTGGAAGCGTTCCCCATTGGGGTGCTGACATACGAACAAAGGAATTGGGAGCAGGAGTAGGCCACTCGGCCCCTCGAGCCTGCACCGCCATTGAATGAGATCATGGCTGATCTAATTATTCCACATTCCCGCCTACCCCCGATAACCTTTCACCCCCTTGCTTACCAAGAATCTATCTGCCTCTGCCTTCAAAATATTCAAAGACTCCGCTTCCTTCGCCCTCTGAGGAAGAGTTATTGCTTCAGTTGTACAGGGTATTGGTGAGACCGCACCTGGAATACTGCATCCAGTTTTGGTGTCCATACTTAAGAAAAGACACACTTGCTCTCGAGTCAGTACAAAGAAGGTTCACTCGGTTAATCCCGGGGATGGACATATGAGGAGAGGTTGAGTAGATTGGGACTCTACTCATTGGAGTTCAGAAGAATGAGAGGCGATCTTATTGAAACATATAAGATTGTGAAGGGGCTTGATCGGGTGGAGGCGGGGAGGATGTTCCCGAGGATGGGTGAAACTAGAACTAGGGGGGCATAGTCTTAGAATAAGGGGCTGCTCTTTCAAAACTGAGATGAGAAGGAACTACTTCACTCAGAGGGTGGTGGGTCCATGGAATATGCTGCCCCAAAAAGCTGTGGAAGCTACATCATTGCATAAATTTAAAACAGAAATAGACAAGTTTCCTAGAAGTAAAGGGAATTAAGGGTTACGGGGAGCGGGCAGGAATTTGGACATGAGTCTAGGTTCGGATCGGTCATGGCCCTGTGGGTAGCGCAGCGGGCCCAGGGGCCGTGTAGCCTGATCCTGCTCCTATTTCGTGTGTCCAATTCTGTTAGGTTCAGGAGATGGTTCTGTGATAGTAGATTGGCGGTTAGGATCAGATCAGCCATGATCTTATTGAATGGCGGAGCAGGCTCGAGGGGCCAATTGGCCTACTCCTGCTCCTATTTCTTATGTTCTTATGACTCACGACCCTCTGTGAGAAAAAAAATTCTCCTCCTCTCTGTCTTAAATGGGCGACCCCTTATTTTTAAACTAGTTCTAGATTCTCCCACAAGAGGAAACATCCTCTCCACATCCACCCTGTCCAGACCCCTCAGGATCTTATATGTTTCATTGTCTTTGATGTCATGTCTTCTTGACTGACCTGTTTGGACACCATCCA